>OZ022566.1:16653660-17253660 GCA_963991005.1 Barypeithes pellucidus
GGTTTGTTCTGTAGAAAACACATTCATTAAGAGTGACTTTTTTCGTATCTTTCAAAATAAAGTATGTTTACTCTTAAGTAAAATAACATTTTTGCAGTTTTTACCCACACTGTATAAAAAAATTGAAGTTTCTTATGATGAATCGTATTTTCTAGACAAGCAGACACGTTTATTAAGAGTGATTTTCGTATCTTTCAATTTTTAGTCCATTTGTCATCTTGTAAACCCCATCCGTGGACATACTGTATAACAGTGATATATGTGTGTATTTAAACCACATAACTTTTTCTTGAGTTAATATTAGGTATAACTAAATACAACATTTTAATTTTATTTACTTTAAAAGGTATATGCTGTAATCCAGTATCAAATTCTCCTTGAACTCTAAAATTTCGAAAGGTTTTTCTTTTCATGCATTGTACTCTATGCATTCCCTTTGTAGCTTACAGTGAGCCATTTGATTTTATTTCGAACTGCAAGGTAAATCGAGGTAAATGCGTTGTCGAAGGAATTTTAACGAGTCTAAATTATTTCGGAATATCACCATCAGTAACAAAGACATGTGTCAATACTTACACAGGAAAACAATTGTAGGTTTATAGCAATTAGAAAAATGAAACTTGGACAAAATCGCTAGTCGCGAGATGACTGTACCTGTCCGTAAAAAAATCATGATCATACTAGGTGATATTGAAGTTAAGACTAGGATGATTCGCTTAAATGGATCCTGGTTTTATAATGATAGTATGTATTACAGTAACCAAGTCGAATTTAACTCTAAGAAAACCCAGGCAGCAGTTTTCTCTAAAAAGGTTAACATTACAGAACCGGATATAGTCATGGACGGGCACGCAATCACACTGGCTTCATCTATTAATTTGCTGGGCGTCAATCTGGGAAGAAATAGGTCTTGGCATAACCACGTTGTGGCAATCGCCAAGATAGCTTCTCAGAAGCTTAGTGTACTCTTCCGAACCAGAAAGTTGTACACACCTCAACAACTTTTGACACTATACAAAGCCCAGATTCGACCATCACTATAGTACTGCTCTCATGTCTGGAGTTCGGCACCCAAACATACACTTCGGCTGCTGGATTCCATCGAAAAGAGGGCCATTCGTCTGATTGGAGACCACGAGCTGACGAAGAACCTCAACAGTCTAGAACATCGAAGACAGGTTGGGGATTTGACCCTCTTTTACAGATATTTTCATCGAAAGTGCTCGGCTGACCTTGCCCTCTTAATTCCGCCCAGAGCGTCGATTAGCAGAAATACACGACGAACCACTGCCGCCCATCCATATGTGGTTAAGCTTAGTACTCCTCGAACTTCATTATTTAAGAATTCTTTCATCTGAAGGACTTCATCCTTATGGAACGACCTTCCCGAGTTCGTTTTTCCCAACGAATATAACCTCCAACGATTCAAAACCAACGTGAATCGCTTTTTGCGTACACTCACCACTCCCAGAGTGCCCTAAAGGATTTTTCCTATAGTGCGTGTGTTTGATCATAAAAAAAAATTAAAAAAATATACTATAATAATATATAGAAAATAAGAACAAGAATTAAATACCAATATGTATTGAAAAATTATTATTTCCCAGACCATCAAGAAAAGGAAGCCCTTTCTATTGATAGGATGTCACCATCTGCAGACCGATTTCGAACTCTTTTGTTCTCATCAGTACATGGTAGTTGTCCATACCTATCATCAGAGACAACTCTATATTTCAGGCTGTATTATCAACGGTAGTCGAGAACATACAACGAGCAGTGCCATCTCTTAGCAGTCCCACACAATCTGAACAAGCGTTATTTGAATAAATCAAAAATAAAAAGTCTATTACTTTTCAGGTGTTATTAATATCAAATACCAATGTATGGAAAAATTATTATTTTCTTTGTAATAGCATTCAATCTGAATTAGTATTTTAAAATGCTACTGTATAGACAAAAATACGCCCTTATTGAATAAGGTATCGTCGGGTGGTCTGGGAAATAATAATTTTTCCATACATTGGTATTTGATATTAATACCACCCGAAAAGTAATAGACTTTTTATTTTAGAACTAGAATTGTTTAAAATAAATTAAATATTAAATTAATATCTATAATTATTAAAAAAATTAATAAATAAACAATGCAACAATGACGTGAAGTCTTACGGCCTCTATCTTTGTGAAAATTATTAAAAGTTTACGAGCCTAGCAAGTTGTGCACTAAAACAAAACGATAAATGTTTTATTTTACAAAAAAGACACATCCTTGGTTTTACTTACTCCGACTTACCTTAAACCATTTCGTTACAGGAAGTGACTTTAAGAAAATGCAGCAGTGATGAAAAACTGGGACTTACCGTTTGTTACAGTTCCGGTTCGGAAGTGGACACTTGTACTGAAGTTTATATTCGGGATATTGCACCACAAAGCGTAGCTGATAAGGATGGCAGACTTAAACAGGGTGATCAGATCTTACAGGTACGCAATGTTTATTTTAGTGCTTTTTACAACATTTGTATATCCCAATTCAACCAATGAAGACCAGGATACTAACTTTAAACTACAGTGTTGCTGTTTTTAAGATGAAGCGAAAATTTTACAAAGGGCCCCCTGAGAAAGTTTCAATGGCGAAGCTGCAACCCTTTAAAATTCTATATAACTATTTTTTTAGAAATTCGTAATGTTTTTTGAAACCTATATACATGCATACTGCATTTTTGGAAAGGTATGTTATAATATTATTGAAAGGATCCTCTTTCGTATATAAATTAATTCCAAATTTATTAAATATGTATCAAAATTGACGTAAAATTTTCTCCTCAAGAAGTTTCTTACACAATATTTTTTATACTCTCAAAATACATCAAAAAGTTTGCGTGCTCCGTTTGCATTAATTATTTTCAGTATGGGCAGTTTCCGCAGCAGTTTTCGTTAAGATCCTGCTAAGCTAAAAGTTTCTTTTATATTAGTTGCTCCTTAGTTTTTCTTCTTAAAAACTTTAATAAAACAACCTTTTTGTTTTTAAATGTCACCTAAAAACATGCAAAGTTCATATCGCAGAACTTGTCCAGTTAGAAATTAGATGTCAGATAGAATATTCCAAAAAATGCAATTGGCAACTATGAAGTTTTAAATATCTTATGTACATTGTACCGCCCACTATATTTAATTATTGAAATATTAAAAAGCCCTAGCTGAAAAGCTGGAAACCAAAAAATTCGAAAAGTATTTTACCTTCTTCAAATTACGAACCTAGTGGGAAAAATATTGTGTAAAAAATGCTGTCTCTGACAAAGAGAAATATTCTACATACTTTGCGTATCTTTTTTATTGTGCTTAAAGCTTAAAATTAATATTATAAAACATATTGCAGAGTAAGAGCTTTAATGTCAGTGCCGGCTTATTCTTGGGGGTTGCTTTACTTCTTCCTACCATCCTTTTCAAAATTCATTAATACCAAAAGCAACAATTTTTACTATGTTAGTATTATTAAACAAATGAATTTATTTTATTAACTTGATCAAAATGACTATAATGAAGATAATAATTGACATCAGCTTGTTATCTTCCACATTTTTAGTTCAATATTTGAAACCCCATTTTGACAGTTTTTCAAGCTGTCACTGTTCAATAGATTATGGCATTTTTCAAATATTAAGGAATTCCCATAATAAAATCAATGGGATTTTTCTCGACAATATTCCTTTAGAATAGCCCTCTTTGTAAACTTTAAAATTCCACTTATTTGATCCAAAAGCACAAATACTCACAATGATGTTCTGCTTTTTAACAATAAATATGTAACCTACCTGAATTTTTGTTTTACCTGGATAGTCAATGCAAGGATATTTATATTTTATGTAAGGCATCTTATCTCGACAACAATTAAAAGTTTTAACCACTTACAAGAACGCTGAAAACAAATGATAATTGTGTAAGGACATTATTTTTAAGTATGCAATTCACTCTTGAAGCTTGATCCGTTCCTCCCGGTTCACCCTGTATATAGGGGCTTTTATATACTTATTTCACTTGTCTTTCACATGCTCCACAGTGTAAACGCTAGAATCACACTTCCTTCACCAATATTGTAAAGTTTCATAATAAAATGGGTATAATATTTCATAGCAATATTCTTTTAAAAATATAGTTAGCTTTGTTGAACCACTTTAAAAGTTTTACTCCATTTTCAGAAGAAACGTTATTGACAAGCACACATACTTACATAAGTATTTTGCTTTTTAAGAACGTGCTCAATATTTTACGTTCGAAAGTTTTTAGAGTGGTACTGCATTTTCTATAAATATTTTTCGAAGCAAATGCAGCAGAATATTGCATGTTGATTACCAATACTGGAACTTTTATTTCGTTTTCTTGTCAATACATTGTTAGTTTCTGGTGAAAGCATCAACTAAGCGGTTGATCATGTCACTTGTATATTTAGGGCTGCAATGACATATTCTATCATGTAATTTGTATTGTAAACGTAGTTTATCTGTATGTACTTGAAAAAAAATTTAACATATATACATTTTTATAAATTTTAACATTCCATTAGAAAGAAATATTTCAGTATAAAAAAGATATATCGGCAAAAGAGAGCCAGTCTTTTATCAAGCCTTTGAGCAGTGGTGTGAAATAACGGCTTTAAACTTTTTTTTATCTGGTTTTTACAGGTGAATGGAAAAGACGTTGCAAATAAGGAGGAAACTGAATCCCTTTTTGCTGAAAATAGAAAAGCAGTAACGCTCTTAGTCAGCAGATGTTATAATAGGGTATGTTTTATAAACACATATTAATTTCATTTAATAAATATGTTATTTTAGTTTTTATTAATATTATTAATTATCTCTTTCATAATAATTGAATGCATGATTTATCATTCTTTGCAACATGTATGTGTAGCATAAATTAACCCTCACCCCAGTGGCGGTTCTTCCACAGGAGCACATGCGCACGTGCACCCCCAAAACAAAACGAATAAAAATATTAATTTATATGCATTGAATATTATTTATCGTATAAAGTCCGACTCTCCCTAATATTTTATCATCCCATCAAAAGAAACTGTATAGATCCGACAGCCGTGCCTCGGTCGAGGTAAATGACGATTATGATGAGACTTGCTCGCACGTGCGATTAAGTAGTGCAGTTTCTCTATAGTAACAGGTGGCGGATGGCAGCCGGGGATAGCGGGGTTATGGCGATTTAACATGGAGAAGGCGCACGGTTTTTGTGTACACCGCGCTGTTGTCTGTTCGTGCATCTAGTTAGAAATTCGAGCGTGTATGTTTTAATATTTTAATATTATATATTTATTAAGTTAAAATGAATAGTTGACGGTGGACTATTTAAGAAATAACTTTAGCTCTTTGAGTTTGGAGCAAAAAATTGAAGTGAAGAATGCGGGAACACCTAAACCCGAAATTAATTTAACGCAGACCACAAAGGGTAAATCTAGGGATTTTATTAGAAAGTTTAAAAATGAAATATATGAAAAAAATTTTATAGAGGTTATTCCAAACTTAATGAGGCTGTTATTGATCAATTTTCTACAATTAAGAACCGAAGAATGGACTTTACCTTTAAGCACTATTGTGTAGGGTCGATAAATGTTGTGTATTTCGATAAATGATACCCGATATGATTTTAAACCATTTTATTTAAGGATTTAAAATTTAAACTACAAAACACTGAAAATATGAATAATGCCCAACTTATTGTCAGTCTCGTGGCTCGATTCGTTCTCGTCATAAAACAGTTAACTATTATTCTCGTCTTGGTTGCGCCTAATGACGTAGCCGTAGATGGCGTAGTGGTATTAGACATCATTCGGTTTTCTTGATAACTCGTAGATGGCGGTAGTAGTATTGGACATCATTCGATTTTCTTGATAGCTCGTAGATGGTTTTAGTAGTATTAGTAGTGGACTGTATAAATATTGTTACGAGGGTTGCATGCGACGACGTTAAGATCCATGCTATACACACTAAGAAACCCTTTCTTATTTTCCAAAAGTTGTATTTCCTTGTGTAAAATTAAACAATAAATAAAATATGTTACCTAACGTATTTTCTTATTACTTTTTTCTTTCTCCAGTTAAAACGCCTAGAAAGTAATTGTTTGGTCGTTACACAAAAATAAAATTTTAAAAATAATTTCACCATACTTGTGAACCCCCTCTATCATAGGTCACGAGCCGCCACTGCCTGACCCTAAAAAAAATGGTGATTTCCGACGTTTTCTATAATTGAATGAAATTTTATTCAACAAAACAAGGTTTTAAAAATTATAAAATTACCTTGTT
This sequence comes from Barypeithes pellucidus, assembly GCA_963991005.1. Classification (NCBI taxonomy): domain Eukaryota; kingdom Metazoa; phylum Arthropoda; class Insecta; order Coleoptera; family Curculionidae; genus Barypeithes; species Barypeithes pellucidus. The sequence continues at coordinate 16,659,971 of OZ022566.1, forward strand.
GGCAGAACGGCCTAAATAGTATAATATGTCATGTCATGAATCTCCTGCCATCTTGTTTGAAAATTTATAACGTAGCACCAGTATTGATCCACTTTGGAGACGCTTAGGTATAGCAGGAAACTACTACTCTCATATATTTATATATATACTATACTTATAGGATATTGAAAAAGTTATCTTCATATTCCATTAACTAGAATGTTAAAGAATGTAGTTCATTTTCTTAGTGGGCGTAGCCCTCTTTGTTTATTTAAAAAATAAATTAAAGTTTTTCTTATACCTACAGTATTTGAATTAACGTTTGTTCCGGTTTGTTACACCAAAAGAAGCTTTGTTTGGATTACCCGCAGCAAATACTAATTATTCTAAACATCTTGCATGTCTTAGAGGTTTTAATTAAAATTAAAAATTTTAAAATACATTTGTTTCATTTCAGAGTGAAGAGTATCTTGATGTCGAGCCAGTAGACTCGGTGACTTCCCCTAACGGTAAAAGTGCAGCATACCAAAATAGTCTAATAGAACAACTCGTTCAGCAGCAAGCAGAAGCACAACATTCCCCTAAAAATGAACAACTTGCCCCCAAAGTTCCCTTACACTTTGTTCCTGATAAACTTAACCTCACCAACTCATTGGTTCGATCGAAAATCGATTCAATTAATCAAGAAATATCTCAGCTTGATTTTCGAATGCAAAATATTTCGTTTAAAAGTGATAAACGTAAAGCACCTCAACTACCTCATATTCCTCCTCCCGAGTCCGACACTGAGCATATATACGAAACCATTCCTGAAGACTCAGTTATCGACGGAGAAATTGAGCCTATTTACTCATGTCCTTATGAGCCAGGAGACGATAATATGATTGAGCAGTGGCTCAAAGTTCACCAGGATGAAGTTTGGATTGACTCTGCTACCAAAGAAGTATTGAAGGATGGGGAAGAATGTAAGGAGGAGAAAAAGGAATCGATCAAAACTAAGTCTAAGCCACCAAAGAGTAATAGTAGTGGGGAAGAGCATGAAAACAGCTCTAGTGCATACAATACTGGGGGATCCTCTAATAGTAATCCCTTGACTTTTGAGCTTGCCGCTACTCAAGATGCCAAACAAAAAAATGTTTATAGGTAAAATAATTATTTATATTATTAAAATAATTTACGTTTAGGCTTAATTAGCTAAGCAGCAAAAAAATATGGCAAAAATAAATTTACCAAGGCTTTTTTCAATTTTAGATCAACATTAATTTTATGCCCATTAGAAGAAAAAGAAGACACAATCAAAGAAAAAGAACTACGAACATCGTGCGAGTCTTGCAAGCGGCAAGCGGCAGCAAAAGCGAAGAAATCTAAATCTAGCTCCAAAATCGTTAGTCCATCTTCGCCTACCAGACGGGTTGGCTTAAGTCCTGCCCAAATTTTGTCAGATACTATGTATACAAATGTTGCTAACTTACAGCAAACCATGTTGCTACAACAGCAACTTTTTCGGCAAGCTTTAGTTGCTCAAAATCCAGAAATGGTTAATACTAGGCCGACTACAAGCTTCACATCACCCAGTCTTAGTCAATATCAGTTTGTCAGTGGATCTCAGGTAAATCTAAGATACAACAACGTAGTTAGATGTATTCTGCTTCTGTCAGGGTACTTGGTGGCCTTGGTGCCAAATTATACAAATTTATAACTTTAATTTTGTTACTTTCTCAGAGTTATACAACTACGCATCAAGAAAAAAGTACTGTTGAAACGAAAATGGAATGGAAGGTAAAGCGGCGACCTGATGGCACGAGGTACATTGCAAGGCGGCCAGTAAGAAATAGAATACTAAAAAATAGAGAAATTAAAATTTCTGAAGAACGGGCAGGTTTAACTACTGAAGATGATACTATTTCTGAGCTAAAGGTAAGAAAGATTAGGGTTTTTTTCGATATTGAATTGTGTAAACAAAAGCTTATAATTTATATTTGAAGATGTTCCAAAAAAGGAAGATGGAAAGAAAATATATAATATAAGAAGAAATATTTTAAGTATAGTATAACTAGCGAGAAAAAAAATTAAGATCTTGAACTGTAATTAACTGACGACAGGTTTAGGTACTGACAACAATGTATTGTGTGTAATGTACATGTAAATGTACACCATATTTTAATTTTCGTTTCCTAACAAACTTCCAAAAGCTTCAATAACTATATATTTTTTCTTGAGCTCTTTTCGAAATTACAGTTTCCAACTTAATTAAAACTGTTTTAATTGGGATCTTAAAAGTTCTCTAAAATAATTTTAAAGTAGATATTGAGTAGGTTTATTAGGAAAAGATAATTAAAAATAAATATAGCAGCAAGGCGAAAAATTGAATAGATGGTAAAGATGAAAAATAGTTATTGCGGATAAAAAAACATTAATTAAATTCACAAGTTAGTTGGACAAATATCGCCGGTCAATAAAATTAACCAATTATTTTCGTAATAGATCGGTCGTTATTGGACAAAAGAAGAACGAAAAAAGCACCTAGAAAAATCGCGAGAACGGAAACAAAGGCAGGAAATTTTAACGGCTTCAAGGCATATAGAAGAAATAAATGAAGATCACATTAAATCGTCGTCAAGAAAGGCTGCGAACAACATTGACAACACGGCGAAAAAACACAGAACTACCAAAACAAGAACTCATAAGGACAAGGATGGGAATGACATTGTTCCAGAGGTTGTACATGGAACCAAAGCATCCCAAACAAATGGGAAACTAGTGGGATTGTTGTCTGTGACAACAGTGTAGAATTTCTACATCCCTAAATATTTTCTTTCAAATTTATTTACATTTTTCGGTAAAAAATATTATATAAATGGTTGTTAACAGCGGAAAAAAAAAGATATCTAAGAATCAGAAATGTTTTTCACAATAAACCAGGTGGAGTTTTAAAAATATTGTACATGTTAGTTGTCTATAGGAACAAATACGTTCCTTTTGTGACAATTTTTACCGTCAAATCTAATTGCTGTATATTACACTAATATACACCGACGTTGCATAGGGCTAAAATATAATTTATATTATAAATAGGTTGCATTATGTAAAATATTTTTATGCCTCTAAAATAAATTTTTTAAAACTGTAATTTAATTCAAAATGTGATGTTCTTATATTATTAGGTGTACATATCAGCTATATACATATATCTTTTAGGTAGAGAATTTCATATTCTATAACCTTTTATGATACTTATATTTAATTCTTCCAAAATACCGTTGATATAAATGTGATAGACTTTGGTAAATCCTAAATAAAAGATATTATTTATTTGATTTAACAATTTAACATACCCTTTAATAAGGATTATAAAAAGCGTCATTTTATAGTTATAGATCAATCGAAATATTTATAACTGAACGTTAAAACCACCTGTCTGCGTTTCATTTGAAATTAAAATTTCTCTATTTTCATCTTATCGAAAATAATCATCTCGGCGATATGTTTAATCAGTAAGTAATAATTTAAATTTAAAAATCTTGATTTTTAGATCAGTAGAAATGGCTCCTCAGAAGGGACGTATTTGTCCTTTAATTTTGTTGGTGTTATTATATTTAAATGGGTCTCTTAGAGAACTCTACATACTTTGCATGTTTCATAAGTGATATGCCAATCAGCAGCGGCGCACGCGGCTTTCTGTGACAATTACATATGATGATTTCATTTCATGTTCACGATTTGCGGGCAATACCAAAACACCCTGTATAATTAATACAGTCCCGAATGTACCATCACGTTAGGAGGTTAGAAGCATAACATTTTTTTACAAATTAAGTTGAATGAAGAATACAAATCTACTTTCCTGCAAAAAATCTAAACAAAATTTTTTGCGTTGCTGTCATCTATGGAAATTTATTTAAACTAAGTATCACTTTTAACAATTCATTGGTTTCTCCCAGATCTATCTTTGGCCCCTCTTTATGCCAGTTTAATAAAGGGTCATCTCCATGTTAGACTAAAAACTACAGCCCAATGTAAAATTTCTTTCTTTAATAGCGCGACAAATATTTTTGAATTTATCATTTTCACAAAATTCTTAAATTTCAATATCTCGGTAGTTATGTTTTTCTATTAAACTAATCGCCCCCTTAAATAATATCTTATATGTAAGGAAATGAGATAGGGCACTAATTTTATGCATTATTCGATATAAATTTTCTGTGAAAATTACATATGATGATTTGCGGGCAATACCAAAGCACCCTGTATAATTAATACAGCTCCGAATGCACCATCACGCGAGGAGGTTATTTTTTACAAATTAAGTTGAATGAGGAATACAAATCTACTTTCCTGCAAAATTATAAACAAAATTTTTTGCGTTGCTGTCACCTGTCGCAATTTATTTAAACTAAGTATCACTATTCACTGGTTTGTCTCAGATCTATCTTTGGCCCCTCTTTATGCCATTTTAATAAAGGGTCATCTACATATTAGACTAAAAACGACAGCCCAATGTCAGATTTCTTCTTATATTTTAGAAATTATTAATTTTACAAAATTCTTAAATTTCAATATCTCGGTAGTTATGTTTTTCTATTAAGCTAATCGCCCCCTTAAATAATATCTTATATGTAAGGAAATGAGATAGGGCACTAATTTTATGCATTATTCAATATAAACGGGACTGACAAATTGTTGGTATCTATATAAACATTATTTACTGTTATTCAGTGTGTTTTATTTAACCTAAATAAAACGCTTTTATCTGTTTTAATGTATGTTTATATAGCCAAAATATATACAGCAAGTTAAGAAATAAATGTGATATTCATTTAATTACTGTAAATGAGCCGCATAGTAGGGAGGCCGGATTTATTACGATTGATTAGTATGATGGTATTTCATTATAATATAAGAATACAAATTATTTTCAATCTTCTGCTTTTAGCAAGCACTGGTGTTTTAAAATATAGCTCCACCTAGCTGTATAATCAGTGTCGAAATAAATATAAATATATTATCAAAAAATTACTGTGTACTTTATTAAAAAATCCTCCTTCCGCCAATAAAAGTATAAGTACATATACTAAATATGTTCCCTGTTAAAGTTTTTAGTATTAATATCAGTAATAAATATTAAACTATAAAATATCAATGCTGGTAAGTGGCTGGCTGCGCTGTGACAAGGAGCTCCATCATGCTGATACCAAACAGCTTGTCGCGCGTTTAATGGCAGGCCGTTAATAAATATAAAAATTTCGGTTCTTAGGAAATTTAAGTAAATCTCACTATTAATACTTTGATGAAAAAAATATGGACCCACTATTTGATTATTTAAAATACCGCACCAAACATTCGTTTTGAAATACGTTTGGTCACGGCATTCGATTACGAAATTGGGGTTCACATCGCTCCACTAACGACAATTCTGGGAACACCATTGGAAGTAAATGTTGCCTCGTTACTGAATAAAATTCTCCTTGAAAAGAAAATGTCGTCTTCAACTTCTCCTTGAAACTAAACACAGAACATGAAACGCGATTCCATATCTCCAGGTTTGAGCGTGTGTACAAATTTTGGCTTATACGGATAAAATTTATTTATTCTTACTAGCAGAAGCTCTTGACACGTTATCTTGAACTGTCTTCTTTATTCCTTCCAATGAAATTTTTGGATTTTCCACAACCGCTTGCAATACTTGTAACTGATTTTCGACAGAGCCAGTATTTCTAAATTTATTGACGACATTGCCGACAATAGCGTGGCTAATATGTTTATTTGGGTGTCTAGTATTAAAAATGTCGACAGCCTCGCGATGCGTCTTATAATTATCGCCAACAATAAGTACTATTTCAATTTTTTCATTAACAGTCAGTTTAATTATCATTATTATTGTTTAAAGTAACTAAGAAGCGGAAAAACCTTTTTTTAACAAGAAGTTCACGTTTTGAAACAGAAATTATAATTGCCAAACTGTCACTGCTAAACCGCCTATTCTGTTACCAACAATAATCAATTGTTCAAAGCCTACTTATCCAGAAATACTTATTACCAAATCTTTACGACTATTAGTTTTGTAAATATTTATAAATTTTAACCCGGTACTTTTTGAAGCCATATATTATTTATATGTCCCAGCCATGTATTATTATTTGTATGTCCAACATACAAATATTCTTGTGCAAATTTATTTTTTCACCAAGCAGGACTTTTTAGGAAGAGGCACTTTTTTTCCTAGAGTTAATAATTAAAAAGTTTCCCATTTGGTAAGAACTACCGAAGACACGCTGTAGATTTAAGACTCCACTATTACTTTTCTGATTTGCCGATAATTTCTTTTAGTCTGTCAGAATGCGCTCCCAGCTGAGAAAATATTAATACGTACACAGCGATAGTCCCTCGTAGCTATAAACTGAAAAGTTGTTTCATTGGGAGGGAAATTTCCTCAATGATAAAAATTAACATTAATATGATATCGGTACCGCATGACGCATCGTTAAATTGAACATACCCAAGTAACACGGATTGTCCAAAAAAATTTCTAAAGCTAATAATTGGCAGGGATAGCGTTGCGACAACCCCACATTCCTGTAATCCGGCTTTTAAAATCTGCAGCTCTTTGATTTGCATTTGCACCTGTAATAACCTTAAAGCGGCATAATTTTACAACTAAATTTTCCAACGTTACTACTTTGCTTTCAAACTTAGCTAAATATTATATTTAAATTCCATTTTTATTGCCAAACTACAGCTGGAAGTACCTAATAGTCGTAATTTTTGTTGGATAGTATCATTATTTTGCCAAAAAAAGCTATTTTATGGACAATGCCATTAAGCCATAATATTTAGCTGTAAAGTTGACTTTACTGCTAACGAATGGAAATCCAACAACACCATATAATAATGTAGTAAATTATAGGCCAAAAAGTGGTAAATATTCCTTCAAAATAACTGGATAATTAACCACCATATCTTATGTTGACGGCCATTTATTTCGTGCAACATGGGGACAGGAGAATAAAAGATAACATCGGCTATTTTAAGAAAATTGATAATTTTTATTTTTTCTTCTAAAAACAACAATATGAGCGAATAAAAATTAGCACATCTAAGTTTTAATTAGACAAACTATGTTCAGGAATATTTTTAATGCATTTTTCTTTCAAATATATAATTTTAAATTATTACAAAATTTATTGAATTTTCTAAAATATAGGAAATAAATGAAGCAGAGAAGAGCTACCGTACCCATATTTAACGATAAAACTACCTTCCCACATTCATTTTGTTGCCCGAGATGTTCGAATAATACCCAGAGATAACACTGCCGATAAATAACTAATATTATACCACCATTATGCTTCGTCAACCATCCAAATCTATATAGTAATCTAAATATTGGCGTGCCCTAACCTAAAAAAATTCTGCAGCCATATGGCTATAAAATCCATTTTAAAGCCGAAAAATGTTGTACCATTTCGGCTGTCACAGCGATTTAAGGACGTCATAAGAGTGTCTGGCAGCTTTCTGTAAAAGCTAAAATGCTCTAAATTTAGCTGGAATAACGTTGCCACAGCCTATTTGAAGCCTTTGGTGTAATTTGGTTAGAAACTGCATATAATTTTTGAGGTGGCTGAATATTGGCTATCTTGTACATGTTATAGGAAAACTGCATTATAACTTCTTGAAGAGCCCAACATGGTAAACCCATGTGCTGAGTATGAATAAGTACCGTTTGGTAAGCCAATCCTAAGCTATTCAATTAAACGTGACGGCAAAACCACGAAACTCTCATAGTTCAGGTAATACAGCAAACACCAGGAAACTATTTTTTTACATTGACAAAACGGATATTTGTGTCAGTGACAATATCTTCTTTATTCGTTATGTTCAGCTTTCCGTCAATTTTTGGCAATAGCGCAGTGGCGGTTCTTTCACAGGAGCACATGCGCTGGTGCACCCCCTAAACAAAACGAATAAAAAACATTAATTTATATTCATTGAATATTATTTATCGTATGAAGTCCGACCCTCCCTAATATTTTATCGTAACCATCAAACTAACAAAGTCTGACCCTCCCTAATATTTTATCATCCCGTCAAACCAAACTGTATAGATCCGGCAACCGTGCCTCGGTCGAGGTAATTGACGATTATGACGAGCCTTGTTCGCAAGTGCGATTAAGTAGTGCAGTTTCTCTGTAGTAACAGGTGGCGGGTGGCAGCGGGGGATAGCGGGGCTATGGCGATTTAACATGGAAAAGGCGCACAGTTTTTGTGTGCACCGCGCTGTTGTCTGTTCATGCATCTAGTTAGAAGTTCGAGCGTGTATGTTTTAATATTTTAATATTATATATTTATTAAGTTAAAATGAATAGTTGATGGTGGACTATTTAAGAAATAACTTTAGCTCTTTGAGTTTGAAGCAAAAAATTGAAGTGAAGAATGCGGTAACACCACACCACCACAACCACCCGAACAAAGGATAAATCTAGGGACTTTATTAGAAAGTTTAAAAATGAATTATAAGAAAAAAAATTTATAGGGGGTATTCCAAACTTAATGAGGCTGTTATTGATCAATTAAGAACCGAAGAATGGACTTTACGTTTAAGCACTATTGTGTAGGGTCGATAAATGTTGTGTATTTCGAGAAATGATACTCGATATGATTTTAAACCATTTTATTTAAGGATTTAAACTAAAAAACATTGAAAATATGAAGAATGCCAACTTGTAAGTCTCGTGGCTCGATTCGTTCTCGTCATAAAACAGTTAACTATTGTTCTCGTATTGGTTGCGCCTAATGACTTAGCCGTAGATGGCGTAGTGGTATTAGATCATTCGGTTTCCTTGATAACTCGTAGATGGCGGTAGTAGTATGGGACACCATTCGGTTTTCTTGATAGCTCGTAGATAGCTTTAGTAGTATTAGTAGTGGACTGTATAAATATTGTTACGAAGGTTGCATGCGACGACGTTAAGATCCGACAGCTATACACACTAAGAAAACCTTCCTTATTTTCCAAAAGTTGTATTTCCTTGTGTAAAATTAAAAAATAAATAAAAATATGTTTTACCTAACGCATTTTCTTATTACTTCTTTTCTTTCTACATTTAAAACGCCTAGAAAGTAATTGTTTGGTCGTTACACAAAAATAAAATTTTAAAAATAATTTCACTATACTTGTGAACCCCATCTATCATAGGTCACGAGCCGCCACTGCAATAGCGCCATCGAATTATTTGCTGGTGTTTGTTGTATTACCTCAACTATAGAGTTTCGTGGTTTTGACATCACGTTTAATTGAATTTGCTCTTGCTTGTTCAAGAAATTATAATACAGTTTGCCTACAAAATGTACCGGGGAGGCCAAGATTTAGCCACCACAAAAATTAACCATAACACCTAAGTATTTCAGAAATTCAAACGTTTTATATTATGGAGAACACATTTCCGATAAAAAAATAAACGACCTTCACCATTGTGTCCATAATGTTTAGAACAATGTGCAGCCGTTCATATTCTTCCTTTTTTGGATTCCGTTTTTCTGGACAATGTGCCAGCTGAATCAACATGGGCTAGGTTATACTCATATTTGATCGAAAATAAATAATTTTAAATAGGTGAAAGACTTTATATTATATTTACATTAAGATAACCGAGCATTATCGACTTCTGATATTATTTTAAATCGATTGCCTGGAAAATTGGTTACCAATATAGTGAAAACTTATTTGAGCAGACTCAAACTACCAAATCGACCGCCCAGATCTGACACAACGTAATATACGAAAGCTTCTGGAAAAGGATTTAATATTTGCGAACTTTGCATCTCTCGACACAAGAAGGCGCTAGCGATATTATGAGCTTAAAGCATATTGGTACTTAAAGATCAAATTATGAAAGGACGATAAAGTTATTTTTCTTTAATGATTAATATTTGCGACACGAGATGGCGAGATATAAACTACACTACAAAAGCTAGCACTATAAGACATTTTTCCAATCAGTAGAGATGTCAAGACTCTCGCTGTTTCGCGATAATAATTATTACTGTTAGTAATTCATTCGGTAGAGTTTTAAAAAGATATTTGAAAATATATTTATTTGTAGTTAAAACTTTTTGACAACGTGATTTATAAATTTGCTTAAAAAAAACATAAATATAATTCTAATCTTATTATGGAACATTTATGCAATTTACAGTGAAACCTCTCATAACGGACACCTCTAATAAGCGGACATCTCTATTAGGTGGATATTTTTTCATAGTCCGGAACTAGGTTATATGAAATTCCATGAAAATTAACCTCTCTTGGGCGGACTCTCCTTTGGGCGGACGTGGACAGGCTGTTTTCATACAGAGTACGAAAACCCTCCCTTAGACCGACAAAAGTATTTGGGAGACGAATAAGTATGATGCAAAAACTCTCTGAAGACAGCGCGAATGAAAGTATGTGTGATTCCCCGACAGCAGTCCGCCGTTTATTTGTGAGTTGTAAGGTTAAAATCGTAAACAATGGCACAAAAATATCGCCTTTTGATTCCGAAAGAGAATATTGATGTTGCGGAAGTTTGTAATTTGATAACAATGATTTGAGCTAGTTCATTAACATTGATAGCAATGTGCTATTAGAAGAAGGTGACCCGATTCCTACGATTATGTAGTCCAAACTGAAATCACATCACTATCTGACGACTCTAATGAAGTTGAATGCATTATTGTCACCAATTATCAACAAGCCATTAGTATGGTAAAGGAATTATAAGAGTATGTAAAGAATAGAGGTGACTCTACATCAATGGAATTGTTATCAGACTTAGAATTACATTTTCTAGATTGCAAGTATAAAACGCAAACACGTCAAACTACGTTATTAGATTTTTTTTTAGTACTACATCCTAACTAAAACTAGTGTATTTTTGTTATGTTATGTTTATTTATACATAGTAATAATTTTGCATTTACATAGTACCTAATAACAAATTTCCCATTGGCGGACATCTCTATTAGGCGGACACATTTAGACGGTCCCGTAGGTGTCCGCACTAGAGAGGTTTCACTGTATTTGGATATCCGATTAATTGATAAGGTTTTCGATTTCCACCACTGACTGAAATTATCACATTTTACAATCCAGGTGTATGGTTTAGTCATCATCAACATCTTAAAGGATTAAATCCTGAATATTCTGGGAAGAAATAAAGCAATTTTGAAGAAAACTTACGGACTAAGTTCTATAAAACTTCTTATTTAGTAGTAGTAGAAATCCTGTGAACTTACCGGTACCATACCGAATTTTATTCAAAAAATTGTTTTAAATGCTGGTATAAATTACAGATAGAGGATAACCTACATTTATATGTATCTTTAAGTTTAACATACATTTTAATGTAACATATATAACATATTTTAATGTAACATATATAACATATATACATTTTTTTTTTGATCTTCATTCCAGACCCATATTTATTTTGTTGCGCATAATTTTAGTAGAATTCATTCTTCTTAACAGTTCGGTCACCAAAATCTCCCTCTGAATTTCATTGAGTTCTATGTTAAATTTTTTTAAGGCCTCTGCAATGCTTCTTTCAATTCTTCTTCGTGCCATGATAGTAGCAACATCCAAGCTGCTATGGTCTGCATAGATAATTTTTACAACTGGTGGATACTTGTTAGTAATCACCAGGATGGTAAAGACGATAAGGAATATAACTGAAAAAAAAATTGTTTACTTGATAAACTAAATTTAACTACACAAATAAACGATAATTGGTCGTATATTTGATCGTGAGCATTCACAGATATTAAAATGGATAAGAAATCCCATCGCAGTTATAAATTGTTAATAATTTTTCAAAATCACCTTCATTTCTATAGCCAGCTATAAACATGCCAAATTTCATCTCTTTATGTCAAACTCCCTGTAAGAAAAAGGACTGTGAAAGATAGACAGTTATCATTTATTGAATAACTGTCCTCTTGTTTTTCCAATTTTGATACGGAATACTAAAAACATTTATTTATTCCTGTATGATTTATATTTTGACAGACCCCGTATCAACAGGAATTTTATTCCCGCTATACTGCCCTAATGTAAACTGAGGGTGACCACACACATAAGGGTATTTCAGATAGTCATCAACCATTAGAATCCACGCATATATTCAATTGGCAATAGGTTCGGGTGACCTAAAAGGTCTGGAAAAGGATTTTATTTAGGTCTATTCTGATATCCTTTTTCAAGCCTTACATTAATTTGCTAAAGTGCGTTTTCTGAACCGAAAAAGATTATTTTGTGATCCAAATGTGCACTACAATGGAAAGCTTAAAATATGTTTTCTACGAGGATATCTGAACAATTTAAAGTATATTTTACGAGGATTCTCGGAAAAGTTCTACTCGTCAGTAATAAAAGGAATAAAAATGAAGAAAACGTTCTATCCGGTTAAGTTTTAGTTTAATGATAAAATGAGTAATTTTATAAACTTAAAAACCAGGACACTTAGCGGTACTAACAAGGGGAAAAAGCTTCCTGCGAAATTATCTATGGACCACGCCCCAGGACAAACCCAAAATACACATCTAAATTTAGTTCATAATTTATAGTAAATAGTAGAAAAACCGAGCGGTAAGGTCAGTACGGTGTTCTCATTATACTCAATTTAAAAGCGCGATATTTTTACTTAAGTTACAGCAGTCGAACAAAAGTAATATTTTTTTCAAGAAGAGTTTTCCTTTTTCTCAGAATTTTTCAGTATTTTTAAAATGATAACGATTTTACGAGCTATATACAAAAAGAGACAGCGGACAATAAACCAAAAAATAACTCCATACCTATTTATTTTAAGTAACATTGATTAGTATGTTTATTTGTATTTTAATGGTATTCTACGGTTGTAATGCCAAATATGCAATAATTTCATCGTAAATTGCTTCAATGTCAAATAGTTCTTGCGGAAACAAATGTGAATAGGATTAAAAATTATTTTTGGTCAATAAATCGAAAAAATTTAATCCACTGATGTCCGAAAATCTAGTTTTAATTTAAATAATAACGATGCCAAAAATTTCTTTATAAATTTGTTTATACTGTGTATCTACTTAAGTTGGAATCATATGGAAAACTTTTTTATTATTGGTTTCATGAAAAAAAGTTATTCTTCATAAAAAGTTCTGTATGGTCTAAAACTCGAAATGCAACTATGACATTCCGTGTCAAATATTTCTTGTCAGTGCATTCTAGATTACGTTAAATTGTATCAAGCCAGCATAATTAATACGGAATGATTAGTAAATAATCACAAAACCTAAATTTGCATGCTAAATAACTGTAATTGCATATTCATAACATTCTTCTGTATTGTCAAAAATAAAGGTAATTTACTCTTGAGCAATTTCTGATATACCTCGTAAATGATTGGGAAATTTTGATAACTGAAGGTTGCATTTTGGGTTTTAGACCATTTTCATGAAGAATAACTTTTTTTCATAAGACCAATAATAAAAAAGTTTTCCATATGGTTCCAACTTAAGTAGACACACTGTATAGCTGCTTCGGATCCGCTATATTAGATTTTTTCTTCGTTTGGCTTAGCTTCGATTAAAAGAAATATTTTTGAAGAAACAATATCCGACTATGCACCCCCTCGAATGTCAAATTTACTTTAGAGTTTAAAAATACGTATCAAATTTGAGAAAAAATAGAAAAAACATACTAGCTTTTCCGGTAACGAAATAAAAGATTATTGATGTATAATTTTGACAATGGGCGACAACCACAACCACGCATGCTAAATAGCCCGCTATGTTTAGGACGAACCACATAATGTGGGACGAACGCCGATGCAATAGCAACTATCAAATTTAAGAAAATATAGAAAAAACATACGAACTACCTACCTTTTCCGCGAACGAACTAAAAGTTTTTTGATGTGTTATTAAGTTTCCAAATCCCTTATAAACGACGCCTATGACCCTTGTAAAAATGCTAAACACAAAAGAAAACAATTACACCACATGGATCGGCTCCTTTAGATTCCAGCAATTGCCTGTTGCCACACCCTTATGTCAGAAAAGTACCTTTTTCAAATAGTTTTATAAACAAAAATCAATTAAATTTGTAATTTGAAATAACAGAATAAAGATATAAGAGAAAAATTATTTACCTGACCACCGCATCTGGAACAACTTTTCACAGAATTAAAAAAAAGTTCGAACTTTAGTAGTCAATCACAATATACCTTGTTGCTGTCGAAAGTGCACTATTTTCTATGACGTATTGTGTCACTCTGTTCGTTAGTAACGATTTTAATCTGTCAATTGTCAATGAAACTTGAAACCCTTGCATATAGGTATGTTATAGATAAAACATATATAAATTCTTTATCTTAATGGCCGAAAGTATATTGGTTCTGTCCTGCTTATCGCTGGCTAATCGCTATAAAATATTGGCATGAACTTTTTAATTCACATGCATTTTTTAAGTAAATAGTTTCTAGTTAAAAGCACCATCGAGAAAACTTGGCGGCAGAAACTAGTGAGCTAAGTAATATAAAGACTCATTATTTAAATTGTAATAACTGTATTATGTTCATTATTTTTAGAAGATTTTCAAAATTATATGATCAATATTCTTTTGTCCCTTTTAAACAAACTCTATTTTGTGATTAGCTTTCGACCCCATTTTATTATCAAACAATAATCGGACTATCAATCAATTACATTGTTTTTATGCCTTGTATCTAAACGAGCCAAGAATATTTGCATCCACTTTAAAGAGTCACATGCACTTTTCAAATTCTACTTTGATAAACCTACAATTCTTTGACAAAAAGAACGACTTAAGATATAAGATGTTCCAATTTAGGTTAAAGTTTTTCTCTAAGACGGAAAATTCTTTTGGCATGTAAATCTTCTCTGATGTCTAATACTTCTACAAGAGGAATCAACCATGAATAAGTTTAATTTGCTAGTTCTACGTTTTTATTTAACTCCGCGATATTTATTTAGGTGAATTTATTTCGGAAAAAGCAGGCAACGGACAAAAATGTATCTCTTGCATGAGAAAAGAAATTTTTCTTTAAGCAACAATTTCCGAATATATCCATTTCGCTGTGACCCCTCAACCTTAAATAGTTCAAATTGCTTTCCTGTTGACTTAAAATGGTAAATAAATATATGAAAGTATTATTTGAAATATATACTTTCCTAAAACACCCTGTTTTTGAACGCCCTAACAAAAGTTAACCCTGTAAGATGTCTTGCCTTCCTCAAGAACTAATGTCCGCTGTCAAGAGAATTTAGTGTTCAGAACTAGCGCTGCTCCAACTATTCCTCTATTTGATTCCTAAACTTAACAACAGTAAAGGAAAAATGCGCTGCTTAACTCGATATTAATAAAATAGAGAAGTTTATGGTTGTTGGGAATTGCAAACTACTTATTTGTTAAAATAAACATTTTTTTAGAACTGACAAATACTGACAAATATGCTTCTCATGCTACATATAGAATTTCAATTGTTTGTCAGTCAGATAAAAATAAATCTGTATTGAGATCGACATGAGATCGTAAAACTATTCAGAAAAATCTTATTAGATTCGGAAAGTGTTAAGCTTGCCGCGTAAATGAGACTGTTTTCTAACTACTCGCTGCACTAATTATCATTCTGGGAATGTTTTTCCAAATCCGGTCCCAGTTAAGATTTTGCACGGAGTGCGTTAAGATTAGAAAGTTCCAAACTTAATTCAGAAGTGAATCTACAGCAAAGTTAGACGTGATAGTTCTTGTTCGGAACAGCATACGCGAAGGTGTTGAGCTATGGACGAACCGATTAGGGGATCTGACAGTTCAATTGATTGAATTATTTCGTATGGAGGTGAGAATGTTCTCTATGCGAGCGGCAGGTATTGATCTTCCAGGGATTAATATTAATATCGTAATGGAAATATTAATTTTAGAGAAATATTAGATTCCTTCAGGTTAGTTATACAGGGTGTCCCGGAATTAAGCGGTAATATTTTACCACGATACTCTCCGGCAAAAAATAATCGACTTTTTTTATATGGGCTAAGGGAGCTACGGCCATTCGAATTGGAAACCCTTAACCACTTATCACACACGCTTTTTCTATGATCAAGCACTCACTATAGGAAAGAATTCTTCAAGACACGGTGTGCGAATAAAGGAATTCACGTTGGTTTTGTATCGTTGGAGGTAATATTCTTTGGGAAACCCGACCTCAGGTAGTTTATTCCACAAATGGAAGATGCTGGCCCACCCGGCATCGCCCGGTGAGATACCATTGCATCGGTTTAGGCGGCGTGAAGTTTGCTCTTGAGTTAACGTTTGCTCATTGAGTTGACGTTTCGTCGCTGTGCCGATGTTTCCGGTTACCAGGGTGGGACCCCCCAAAAATAGCATGATGGAAGCGCCAGGCCCAAAATACTCCGGAGGGAAACTTGCCCCCCAACGAGGATTCCAGACCGAGCTGGAGATTTTGCTAGTCTTTTGGATCTTTTATTGACATCAAATCCAGATCTATATACAGTCACCGTACATCCTCGGTTAGGATCTTCCGATCACAAACTTATTTCAACTCTAAGCGAACTACCAACTAATTCTGAACAACCTCCTAAACCTCGCAAGATATGGCATTATACATGGGCCAAGTGGGAAGACCTGAAAGACCATTTTCGCACTTTCGCACAAACTTCTTGACAGTCCAAACGGATCAAGGTCCTTTTGGTCAGTCGCAAAGGCAAATTTTACCAAATCAACTATTTCACAGGATTTTTCCTATAGTGCTTGTGTTTGATCATAAAAAAAAAGGATAACTTCCTCCGGATGAAGGAATTCTTAGAAGGGTACTAATCTCAACCACTCATCTCCCATCATCAAACACAAGCACTATAGGAAAAGTCCTTTAGGGCACTCTGGTAGTGGTGCGTGTGCGCAAAAAGCGATTCACGTTGGTTTTGAATCGTTGGAGGTTATATTCGTTGGGAAAAACGACCTCGGGAAGGTCGTTCCATAAGGATGAAGTCCTCCAGATTAAAGAATTCTTAAATAATGAAGTTCGAGGAGTACTAAGCTTAACCACATATGGATGGGCGGCTATTCGCCGCCCTGGGCGGAATTAAGAGGGCAAGGTCAGCCGAGCACTTTCCATGAAAATATCTGTAAAAGAGAGTCAAATTCCCAACCTGTCTTCGATGTTCTAGGCTGTCGAGGTTCTTCGTCAGCTCGTGGTCTCCGATCAGACGAATGGCCCTCCTTTCGATAAAATCCAGTAGCCGAAGAGTATGTTTGGGTGCATAGCTCCAGACATGAGAGCAGTACTCTAGTGATGGTCGAATCTGGGCTTTGTGTAGTGTCAAACACAAAACCCTCATAAGAGAACAGGAATATTTGAAAACAATTACCGAAGACACAGAACCATCTACTGATTGCAGACATCTAAGTCACGTTTCAAAGAGTGCATTTAGAATAAATATAGTTGTAGTCACCTAGCTTATTTGGTATTCACCTGAAACCGACTGGATTTGAAATGGGAGTCCAAAATTCATTTTATTATTATAGACACTATGGGTACAAAAATGCGTTGTTCTATAATGACTTTATGTTTATTTATTATATTTATGTCAAATTTTCATGAATTTTCGACTCAGTTACTGTCACCCCATGCCAAAGAAATTCGCCATTTAAATATCTGTAAAAGAGAGTAAAATCAACCTTCCTTCGACGTTCGACTATCGAGGTTCTTTGTTAGTTCTAGGTCTCTGATCAGACGGATGACTCTCCTTGCTGCTCTAAAGTCTCCCTATTTTAAGTTTTGTTAAGAAAGGAATTTGGTAATGAAATTTTGAGACAAAATTGTTTCAAAATGGCTTAATATAATGAACAGAAATATAACACAAATTAGTTTAAAATGTACGAAGTTCAGGCTTAATCAAAAGAAAAACAAGAAAATAAATAAAGCCGGTAATAATAAGAAATGACAAATGTTGTATTTTTAAAGTAGATAGAATGTGCTTTCCCGAGGGTTTAAAAGTCCAGCGTCGAATTACGTCTAAAAGCGGGTTTTGAACTTGAAATTAAGGCAACCTCAATTTAATCCGAATTTATATCCCTTCGAAAATTAAAACAATCTGTTACAATATTCGACGTACATTCCGCGCAGTTAAAGTTTCCTTTTAAAATTTCAAATGTACATTTTTAATTAGGCGCAAGTCAAGGATTTATTGCACTGCAATGGCGATTCTAACGACTTTATATAAGTAGCTTTGTGCCCCTTTTATACAATTTAGAAGAGCTTTTGAAATAAAATATCCCGTTTTAGAATCATGAATGGTTTTGTTTAAGAGCGCACCGTCAAGCCGTTAAATCTGACTTTTTATCCGGAAAACATGCGTCCTTTAGGACTCAACAGAGAGATTAACACAACAAATCAAGATTTAAGGTATAAAAAATTAGGAACCTTAAGGATCGCCGATGGGAACTCTAGTTTTAGTTTTTTTTTAAATTATATCCCTTTTCCCAGAACTGTTTTATATTATTACTGTTTCTATTACTATCTCAATTGTATCTGCAATGCATGCCGTCGTATACCAAAGTAGCGCCGTCGTCTTCTATCCTACTTTGAAGTTCTAGAGAGAGAAGAGAATTCCCTCGCTTGATTTTGCTGGTGGAATCTTAACCATTTTATCTCGAATTTTTAATATTATACATACAGATGGGGTTTACAAGAGGGCGAATGGACTAAAAAAGATACGAAAAAAAGGCACTCTTAATAAACGTTTTTGCTTGTATAGAAAATACGATTCATCATAAGAAACTTCAATTCTTTTATACAGGGTGGGTAAAAACTGCAAAAATGTTATTTTGCTTAAGAGTAAACATACTTTATTTCGAAAGATACGAAAAAAAGTCACTCTTTATGAATGTGTTTTCTACACAACAAACCGAAGTAGAACAATTCATTAAAAGGTTTATTTCCCAAAAAGTATTCTCTGGCACACCACTGACTGGTGAACCTAGTTAAAATAATAATGACACTTAAGGTGATAGGTACTTGTTGTCAATGTCTTTATCTAATGAAGTTATTATTTAAGTAGAAATGCTATCTACTGAACAAAGAGTTTTTATAATACAATATTTTGGGGATGGTCAAGTTTCATACCGCTACGTCATGGAACAATTTACCGAGAAATTTGTAGGAATCCCAATAACTAGGATGGCAATCTGCAAGTTAATAAAAAAGTTCAAGAGAACTGGTTCGGTTTTGGACCTCAAAAAAAAAAAAGAAGAAATACGACCATGATGATGCTGCTACAGTCTTAGTTCTTCATTCTGTTGAAGAAAATCCTATGACGTCCCTTAGAAATCGTGTTACTCAGTTGGAAGGTGTGAAAAAAAGTCAAATTCAGAAGATCATTAAAGCAAATAAATTGGATCCGTATAAACCGCACTTTAATCAAAGATTGGAAGAGGGAGACGGCGCGAAACGACTTGATTTTTGCCTGTGGATAGGAGACAAAATTTGAAGTGGAAATGTCGATTTTTATAAATGTATCATGTTTTCTGATGAAAGTACATTTACAACAAATGGAACCGTTGCAACCAAGCACGTTAGGTACTGGTCTTTAGAAAATCCCGAATTCAGAATTATGACGAGAAGACAATATTTCACAAAAGTGAACATGTGGTGTGCGATATCCATCCATGGCATTATAGGGCCATATTTTTTTGATAACACGTGCAATAGATTATCATATTTAGAAATGCTGGATACATTTTTCAATGATGAACTCGAAAATCTACCATTAAATTTTCGACAAAATATGTATTTTCAGCAAGATGGTTGTTCAGCTCATTTCGCTCGTGAGGTTAGAGAATGGCTTGACCGCAGATTTGGTCCAAGGTGAATTGGCAGGAATGGCCCAGTTTTGTGGCCCCCAAGAAGTCCCGACTTAACCTTGGCCGATATGTTTTTATGAGGCCGTTTAAAACAAATTGTTTTTGCAACCGCAATACCAAATGATATTGAAGTGCTGAAGGGCAGAATTATCCAGGCTGTCCAATCGATATCTCAGGAAGAAATCAGAAATTCTTTCACTTATTTGAGAAAGCCATTAGAAAAATGTGTCGAGTATGGGGGTGGAGTTTTTGAATTATGAAATCGTTATCGTAATCTTTTAATGCTAATAAAAATAATCGTATTATTATTATTATTATTATTATTACTTCATTAAATAAAGACATTAAGCAAAATAACATTTTTGTAGTTTTTACCCACCCTGTATAAAAAAATTGAAGTTTCTTATGATGAATCGTATTTTCTAGACCAGCAAAAACGTTTATTAAGAGTGACTTTTTTCGTATCTTTATTATATTTTTAGTCCATTTGTCTTCTTGTAAACCCCATCCATGGACATACTGTATAGCTGAAATTTCGTCAAATAAAATATTTTAGTTATCGGTAACGTTTTACTTTTAGATAAATAAAGGTAATGGTAATGTTGCATAAACTTCCTCGATTAAAGTATGGGGTACAAAACGGTTATAAATAACCCAAATTTAGAAAATTTTCAAGAGGAAAAAGGGGTTGATCCCCTGTGCACTACTACCGGTAAGGAAAGATATGACTACACCTGGCGTATATATGCGTCTAAATTTCCAACATCCAAAATAAATGGACGAAATTTATCCCAGGTGTTTACACTGAATGCTGAAAACATTTAAATTAATTTAATTAATTACTGAAGAACATACAAAATGGCACGGTAGGTATAATACATTTGTGAAAAACTGAATTGTTTTGAAGGAATTGCTGTCTTCTCTGTAATGCCCCGCATTAAATCGTTATATTTAAATTTTACTTTTGATCCAGATCAAAGAAGAAAAATAAATTAGGTAAAAATCGTTAAAATCATCCCACATGCACATGCGCCCAAGCCATATGTATTCACACAACTGTAATGTAGGTCAATCCTGACAGTATGTTGCGAAGTTGCTAAACTATTGGGCATGCTTCGACCTTCTGTCGTTCGCTATCAAACGCCATTAGAAATTTGTTTTCATCCCAGGATTAGCTGATTTAAATATATTAAGCGATTCCATAACGCTCTGTATGCGGATAAGCATGGATGTCCGAAAATTCGATTTTCAGTCAAATATTTCCCGTATTATTAAATTTGCAGAGAAATTTATCCGTCGAAAATAAGAACCTATATCTTGGGAGTAAATTCGTGGTGATAAAGGTCAAAGTATATTTATTATTTAGTCGAAAAAATGTCGTTATTTTGTTCATATACGGCCCCGAATTTTTATTTATTAATTTTTCAGGAGACTATATGGTTTTAGTCGGCCAACATTTTTCAAATAACTTCTTTTTAATTTTAATTAGTACTTTTTAGGGCTGTAAAAGACCAGGTCTCACAAGATCGTGCCGACCAATTTGCAGAAGCGAACTCTTTTAATTTCAATTGCACTTCTCTTGATTAAACGAACAATAGGAACGTCGAAGGCGGGAACGAATGTCCGTATATTGAATCAACATTTTGGTCTCTATCGGGTCATTCTGACCTAATATGATATTTCTGGACGGGAAATTGCTTTTAAAAAAGTACCAAATATAATAATTTCAATACAGTTTTGATGTTGTCGACGCCGTTCTTTTCCAAATTACCACTGCCTTTTATTTTTCATATATACTTTTTAACTTATTTGTTATTTTTAACATAACAACATTCGTATAGTATTCCCAAACCTAATTGAAATGCATTAAAAATTAGTTACCGGGGCCAGTCACTTCAAGAATCCACTGCCAAATGCCAAATGCCGGGATATCCGAAATGTTTATAGTCAGGTCAGCAGAACGGATAAGCGATTAAGGAGACATAGATATTAAATTTTTCCCGAGAATGACCCCATTCGAGTAATAATTACTTTCGCGACGCTTCCCGCCTGTCATTTTACAGCAAATATAAAACTTTTGTGTCAAAGTATAAATGGAAAAAAAAACAGCAATTACAACAAGATTTTAATGGAGCTACAGTTTCACTACGTATATTTATTTTTAAAAAGTTTTTACGAGTTTATGTGACAAAGGTGGTAATTGTTTAAGCCGAAAACAGAGGTTTTCGCCGTCCATTCCTCATTTGCAGACGATGCTGTTTTAAAATATTTGCTCTAGTAATTTAGTTTTAGCACAATTTAAAGGAACTGTCAATTATAACGAAGAAAAATTAGTGTCCTTGTTGAATTGCTAGTTTAATAGGGTTAGTGTATTATTGTACTCACCTTCTGACAACGGTTCTATACACCGAAACAGCGTTTAGGGTTTTATTCTAAAAAATAATTAATTAAGACCCTAAACGAATGGTCATATCTTACTCGACGTCTTGTCATATGTCATTTACTATTTCTCCACGTCAAAAAATCCTATTTTCGGCAGATATATAATAATAAGTATTTTATTTGGAAATGATGAATATACATTTTTACGTATATGTACAGTATGTCCACGGAAGGGGTTTACAAGAGGACAAATGGACTAAAAATTGAAAGATACGAAAAAAAGTCACTCTTAATAAACGTTTTTGCTTGTCTAGAAAATACGATTATTTAATGAAGTAGTTATAATAATAATAATACGAACATTTTTATTAACATGAAAAGAATACGATAACGATTTCATAATTCAAAAACTCCACCTCCATACTCGACACATTTTTCTAATTGCCTTCTCAAATAAGTGAAAGAATTTCTGATTTCTTCCTGAGATATCAATTGAACAGAATGGATAATTCTGCCCTTCAGCACTTCAATATCATTTGGTATTGTGGTTGCAACAATTTGTTTTAAACGGCCCCATAAAAACATATCGGCCAAGGTTAAGTCGGGACTTCTTGGGGGCCACAAAACTTGGCCATTCCTGCCAATCCACCTTGGACCAATTTCTAAATATGATAATCTATTTTTTTTTTCACCTATTCATGTATAATTGGTTTTATTCAGAACACACTCTCTTCTTACTCTACATTAACGACCTACTAGTGAAAACTAAAAGTCCGATATTTAGCTTTGCTGACGATAGCACACTTATCTCATCTTTCTCTTTGAATGCACAAACGTCGGCTGCCGACGCACATCTTCGCAGACAGCCTGAAGTATCGCGCCTGAACAAAGACCTGGAAGAAATTTTGGCTTTGGCTTTGGGTGACAGTAAACAAATCGAATTTAACGCTAAAAAAAACCCAGGTAGCCGTTTTCTCTAAAAAGGTTAACATTACAGAACCGGATATAGTCATGGCAGGACAGGCAATCCCCTGGCTTCATCTATTAATTTGCTGGTCGTCAGTCTGGGCGGAAATATGTCTTGGCATAACCACGTTGTGGGAATCGCCAGGATAGCGTCTCAGAAACTTGGTGTACTTTTCCGAACCAAAAAGTTGTACACACCTCAGCAACTTTTGACATTATACAAAGCCCAGATTCGACCACTGCCGCACATCCATATGTGGTTAAGCTTAGCACTCCTCGAACTTTATGATTTAATAATTCTTTCATCTGGAGGACTTCATCCTTATGGAACGACCTTCCCGAGAGTCGTTTTTCTCAACGAATATAACCTCCAACGATTCAAAACCAACGTGAATCGCTTTATTCGCAGCACACGCACCACTCCCAGAGTACCCTAAAGGAAAGGATTTTTCCTATAGTGTTTGTGTTTAAAAAAAAAAAACAGCAACAGCACGTGAAATTTTTTATTATGTACTTCAAAGTCTGTACCAGTGTGCCGAATAAACTAAAGCTTATATCTGCGGCACAATAATTTATATATGATCCTGTATTTTACTAAATACAATAACACCGGAATCTGACAAGCAACGGATTGGTTATTCTCATAGACAAACATTCATATAATAATTTCTGCCTTTCCTTAACTCAACTCTTCTCCATTATACTTGACTTTGGCGTATTCTCGCAGTATTCATCAATGCTATTGTCTCGATTATCCGAACTTACTTCAGCCGGTTTGGTCCCATTTAGCGCTACAAGCTAAAGGCGTAACCGACTGCTTTTACCGGCGCAAATTCACAAGAACTAATTCAGAATTCTTGAAACACCACCTAGTGTGAGCAATGAACCTATTTGTTTTTTGTTTTTTCCTTTATTTTCCATTTATTTCTGGTAAATTACCTTCTTTGAACGGTTGCTAACGTACAGGTGTGGATCGGAAAATCGTGCGGCTCTCAAAGCCACGAATAGAAAGTTGACATACATTATTATACAGGGTGTTATGGAAATGACGTATTATATTTAAATGAGTGACTCCTGGGGTGTCCTAGAGAAGCGCTACATATTTTTTTTTAAATCGAATGTTTAAAAAGTGGGATAATTCACCCCTAAACCCACCCGGTTACTCCTCGGCACATCCATATATGATCATATTACATTGCCAAGCTGTGTAATCAACAGATGTTCAAGCCCAATGTTGCTAACTGTGTAGAAAATAACTTTAGATTCTTATAAAAATAACATCTTCAGGTTTTTGTTTCATTTTCTATGGGAAAAGCTTAATGCTCATCACATACCCTGATGATAATGTGGAACTGCATAATAAGCTTATACCCACTAAACCCCATTCGGCCTCTTATATCCAATCTCTCGGAACATTTGCACTAAATCACTTAAAGAAACACACAGACACCCACGAGTTTCCAATTATTTTTTTTTGAAGATATGCACTTATTAGATTACACAAAAGCAATAAATACTAACGCATAATTACACTTTACAATAACCTACCGTACACGTAAAACAACAGCACTATAGGATACAAATTATTTCGCAATAGAAATTCAGAAATAATAAAAACGCTAATTACTAATGGTCTAATCAAATATATTAATCCTTTACTGAAGAAGAATGATTAAATAATTATGTTGATAGACCCTTCCATCCCTTTAAAATAAATAGTCTCGTCCAACCAGCGCGGTTGCCATTTCCGAGTCTATCATTATAAAGAAAAGCATTACAGAAGGAAATTCTTCATTTTATAAATATAACCTTATAAATCATCAAAAGTGTGGCAACGCTGTATTTTTAAGTATAAACCCCAGTTGAGTAACAAAGAATATGCAACCGTTTCTGCTAATCAGCTGTTCCTAGAAAATTAGCCGGCCGATTTCATACTGCTGTTTCAAGCAGATTTGTGTGTTAAATTGTATGTTAATACTTAAACCCGAGTTTGAATTATTGAGTTATTTGTTCTTTTCGCGACGGCAGTGCCCCAGTCCAGCAGTTCAATATTGATCGACGGAACCAACGTGTTATTTAGACAATAAAGGCGTACTTTTGTCTACACAGTAGAACTTTAAAATACTAATTCAAATTGAACGGTACTTAGATGTGTTGTGACGCGAAAGCTATGTGATTTTGTGATGTGAGTACTTGGTGCTTTTTATAAATTAAGTTGGTTTTATATAAGTCCGAAAAGGTAAATAAAATTTAATTTTTTTTTTAAAGGGTAAGTGGCATTTATAAACTTTTAAATTGTCCAGATCTGACGGGTGTCGTTCGAATTGAACAAATGAGAACATACCTGACGATTTAAAAACTCCGCGGCGGTTCGTTCGAGTCAGTTCAAGTTTATAAATCAGAGATTGTTTCCTAGCGAACTGAACGTAAAAGTTTATAATAATGTACCCTGAAAAATAAACAACCTGCAATCTGTCAAACGGTTATTGACTTTTTAAAGAGTTTACCCTGAAGATATGTCAACACTGTTGACATATGTTGCTTTGTTTACCTTCCTGGCAGGGGCATCACATGGTCATTTTTGGTTTGGCATTTTCCAATAATACTATAACTTTGAAATCGCGTTCCAAAAATACAGTTATTCATGCAAATAATTTTTAGTCGGCAACTTTGTCCTTTTTGAAACTAGTCAAAAAGAAAACAAATTACAATATTATGGTAAAGAGATTTAAAAAAAATTGTAGTGGAAATGTTTATCGAAATATTAGGACTCAAAAACTCGATACCTTGCAACCTCTAGAACCGGGATCCCTTGTGGCCCGCCACGACAAACGTGGGCTCAAGGCGCCCCACGGGGACATTTCAGTTTCACACTGTGATCCCAGTTCTAGCTGGGTTGCGACATCTGACCATCTATTATACGACTGTGTCTCCCAAACCAATAAACCCCTAAATAGATTAGTTAATGATACCGCGGGCCTGCTTTACTGTTTCTGACTGCTCCGTATTCCCTACAATGTTTCGGTGTAATTGATGAAAATGTTAGACTGGAATATCTTCAGAAATGACTGGAAACCTTGACCTTTCTTCTTAATACGAGGAAAACTAGAAAAAATATCTCTTAGTCATGATCGAAACAATAAATATAAGGGCCATTCTTTTACCAATCGCACACTTATATACATATAATTAGTTGACACAAATGAATTTTTGATAATTTGCTCGATTTCCTCCAATCTACGAAATTTAATATCTCCAGTTGATCGGACCAATGTCGCTCTTTTTTAATTAATAATAACCATTTTAGTTGTTTAAAACACGGTAAATTAATTTTTTAAAATATAATTTTGTTCTTTACCCTCTGATCTACAAAACATTTTTACGAAAAAGTGGGACCTCTATTAGATCGGCAGTTATTAAATAATTTCGATTGCAGTGCGCGACGAGTCGAAGCGTGACACAATTACGCTTTCAAACGACGGAATGGAAGACTTTTTCGTAAATGGGTTTTGTAGATAAGATTATAAGAACTGGGGGGCGAGCATGCTAAAACTATTTAAACAATTAAATTATTATTATTTTTCATTTGTTCTATTATTGATCTATTTTTTTGAAAATAAATTATTTGGCTTAAAAAATTGTTCTAAAAATTATCTTTACAATATTTAAAAAAAAAACGTGTACTTTGGAAGAGGGTAAATGTTAGTTCTATCATTTTTTTACGGCTACTCTTAAAACCTTTTCATCCTTTATTATCCTTTCGAATAAACAACAAAAAGTTTTTATAGCTAATTCCGGAAAAGTAATTATTTCGAAGGTTCTTTTTAATGGACTTTTATAACCTAAAAACTTATTTTGCACCCATAGGCGCTATATCGTGCCGGAGCAATCAAAATAGCCAATCCAAATTTAATCGAAGTGTCAAAGCTGAAAGCTGCATAAACTACTTAGTTATATTTTTAAATTTAAAATATTTTTATCGCTTTATTGGCACTGTTTCGATCAAAGATAGAACGTTATATTCGTAGCAACATCTTCAAAGAATATGCATGAAATTAAAGGCTTCATGTCAGCTACGAAAAATACATTATGGGATGGGACAGGATTTAATAACAATTGTTTATTTTAATCAATGTGTCGCCTCCATCGTTTTTATTTAATTAAAATTCGCGGCCGTTTAATTGAATCGAAAGTCAAGTAAAAACGATATTTAATTTGGAAGGCTTACATGTCGAGAGCATAGACAAGTGTTTTTGATTTGTATGTAAACAATATGGTTGTTACTAGTATTATTGTGTATGTATTCTCTGATAAAATCAAGATAATCTTCTTGTGAGTTACCAAAGACGCCTTATTGGCTTAAGGGCCTAGTTACCAAGGTCAACCAAGCCGAAAACTTATTTAAGAACTTATTCTGTATAAAATAAGGGTACACGCACACTACGCGCACACTATACGCCTCTGTAAACAATTACAATAACTACCCCTCTACCTCTACAACCAGTATGTTAACGGAGCTCTTAAAACTTGCTTATTTGATTAAATTCAAATAAGAAAGGATTAAGAGCTGTAACCGAAACACACCAAGCAACGCTTCAAGGCTTAACCTAAAAAATCATACTGATGATAAACAAAAATAACACGTCTAAGTGGAAAGGAGTTACAGGTATCATGCCTGACTCAGACGGTGAGTTTTAGTCGGTCGGTTCGTCTCCTTTTGAGGCGGATCCCCTCATTCAGAGCGTATGATATTGATGGTCTTTCCCCACAATGTTGCTAGCCCGACACTACCTTGTAGCCGCGTCTGTAAGGTGTCTGTGCGCAGATTTCTCATCGTGTGTCAAAAAAAAATAAAAAATGATGGGTATGTACACCTACCCTGTACTGACGAGAACAAATAAGTTCGAAACCGGTCTGCAGGTGGTGGCATCCTATCAATGGAGAGGGCTTCCTTTTCTTGGTAGTACCATTCAATCTGAAATAGTATTTTAAAGTGCTACTGTGTAGACAAAAAAGCCCTTATTGTATAAGGATCATCGGGTGGTCTGGAAATAATAATTTTCCATATTCGTATTTAATATAATACCGAAAGATACTAAAAAATGTAAACGAAGAATGCCCAAGACTGGGCACCGGCACATCATTTTACAGGTCTTTCCAATAATACCAAAATTTATCATTACGGTTGGCAACGCTACAGACAATAATAAAATATTTTGTACTTATAGGGAGTAGAAGTTTCAATTCTTGATGAAATATACAGGGTGTTCCATTTGAAAATACTGAGTAAATTTAATCCAAACAAAGCCGAAGTTTGGAAGTAAAATTAAAGCACCCTGTATAAATCTGTAAAATTTTATAAATAGTACTCATATAATCCAGATAAAATTTTTTGATCAAATTAAAATCAATAAAGAATCTGTAGCATGTTTATTACGATCGTACCAATGCAATAAAAATAAGAAAATTAATAATATCTTTGTAACACCGTAACAGATTGGGGAAAAAATTGGGGTTACATAAACGATAAGGACGGGCACTGATTCCGAGTAAAAATATAGGTCATTTCATTCATGACACACACTGTACAGGGTGTCCATTTTTGGGTAGTTTTACGGGGTATCTCCATTATTAGTAAAGATAGAAGGATGCGGTTTTCGCAGCACTTTGCTACTTTTTTGTCAAACAGAAGACGCCGTAATCAGAATTTTTATCGGCCGCCTTGTTTTTGATATACGGGATGTTTTTGAGAATTGTGCATTTTGGGACAACCCCTCATATCTCGGTTACCCCGTAACATAGCAAAAAGAAATAAAATGTTCTTTTTGTAGTTTTTTATGTAGAATCCAGTGACGTACTTAGATTTTTTCTACATTCAATAGTTTTCAAGGAAAATAAACAAATTTGTTTTCACCCTATATATTTTTTAATAATATAATTTAGTTTGTAACAGCTTCAAATATATAACACTTTATTTTTAGTCTTAGTTTAGGTCCGAAATATACGTTTTTCAAAAATATGCCATTTTTTTATATAGGGTGACCCATTTAAAGAAGCAAATTTGTTTATTTTCCTTGAAAATTATTGAATGTAGAAAAAGTCTGAGTACGTTACTGTATTCTACATAAAGAGCTACAAAAAGAACATTTTATTTCTTTTTGATACGTTACGGGGTAACCGAGATATGGGGGGGGGGGGGGGGGGGTGTCCCAAAATGCACAATTCTCCAAAACATCTCGTATATCAAGAACAAGGCGGCCTAGAAAAATTCTGATTACGACATCTTCTGTTTGAGAAAAAAGTAGCAAAGTGCTGCGAAAACAGCATCCTTCTATCTTTACTAATAACGGAGATACTCCGTAAAACTACCCAAAAATGGACACCCTGTATACTTAAACATACTTTTAAAATATGCGTCTTCAACAGTCCGCTAATATTTATTTTTAAAGTTTCCCTTCTATCCACGATATAGGAGATATCGAAGAATTACACACTAAATGGACTGTATTAGTAAATATTTTATTTATTTCAGAAAACCCAATTTTCCGCGTTAAATTTTCCGTTAATTGTAATTTTTCTAATAAGAACGTTACGAAACACAAGTCAAATGACATGGAAACACAAGTCAAATGACATGACACAAGGGTTACCGCCTCATACAAAAATTTAGGATCCTCCGGGACATAAATTCCCTATTTTAAAAAATAAAATTATACCTATCAAAATACAATTCATTTTAAATTTCGTAAAACGGCATGAATTTTAATATAAAAATCTCGGACTTATAACGAATCGACATGAGTCATGCCGTTACAATGTAAGCGTTAGAAAAACAAACCTTTGTTACTTTATTTGCAGTGGTCGGTCCGAAAGGAGCTCGCGTATTCGTCGGTTTTATTTTTTCTGGAAAATTATCCCGCGTGATAATTCGACGTCCAGGACAGGGTGCTCCTGCCACTGCTTAAAGAGTTGTCGGAATTCCGGGTAATAGTGTCATCCTAAAACGAAGTTTTGCTCTGTTCCCTGTAAGGTGAGTCTTTAAACATTTTTTTTTTTCAAAATACGTTTAGTAGCATTCACAGTTCCATAAATTAATTTATAATAGAAAAGAAGTATTTAAGTCACATCACAAGGGGCCCATGCGCTATTATGCAACGGGTTCCTCGCTTTTTACCTTCCATAACTGGGGTAGTAACTGGCGATAAATACTTATAAACTCTTTCCACAATTCTTTTTCAGCCGTTTTTACCATTGCGATGTTGCGCAACGCGTCGAACAGCGGCATTCACGCTCAACTCGTTGCGCAATTTGCTCGCAAGTGTATGGGCCCCTTCAGTTTTTAGTTATGCAGGGTTTTAATTTGAAAACTACCCACCTTTAATAGGTCGCTTTCGGTAAATAAAAATAAAATTTTATTGTGAAGGTCCCGCCCTTCACAAGAATTCTTGCAGCCTTCGTGTTACATAAAAAAAAATAGGGGCGCTTTCGCCTTTTCGTTTTTTAATCAATATTTCGTTTCTTTTTAGTTTTATCCCAAAATACCAGTTCTATGGTATCAATTACCTGAATTTTAAAACTTCTGATAAAAAAACTTGTACAAGAAATGAAATTTGTGCAAATTGACAAAATTTCTACCCTAAACTTATAACAATTGGTCCCTAACAACAGGTAATTAACCGCTCTTAGGATAAAACGAAATAGTATCAAAAATATTGATCAAAAAACAAAATGGTGAATGCGTCACTAGCTCTGACTTAATTATTAACTGAACAAAAAATATACTGAGCATCTACTAAAAACAAGCATCTAGTAAAATCAAGATTTATATTTTTCCTAACGAATTCATCTTTGAATTAATTGGTTAAAACATTAGGTACATTTCGTGGGGGGGGGGGGGGGGCTATATACGGCACTGAGGAGGGGATAAACTTGGCGCGAAACGGGCTAGCTTTACTATGATATCTATTGAGCACGAAATAGCTAATAAAATAGATTTAAATAAAAAAATTTACAGAGTTACAAGGTGGTTTGTTGATAGTTATTATTTTAATGAGTTAGAATAGCATAGCACACTTTTTTAATTTCTTTTCAGAAATATTATTAATATGTATTAATAACAGCACAAAATGATTAAGGCGTCTTGAGCGGGCCCTGTTGCTCTCTCACTAATTTTGAAATTGAAATTTGGATAGTATGCTCATGTTGATTTGAGCACTGGGCTAAAACATTTTCATTATGGTAGTACGTCCGGTTAAACTGGAAGTCGGTGTCAACTTCCTTATTTTAAATGGCACACCCTATACAGGGTGTCCCAGAATATGTGGGCAATCTCCCGGGTTCAGATAGAACACTTAAAAATAACAGGAGAAGTACCTATAAATTTTTCTTCCTACGGAGATACCGGCCCATAACGGATGTCCCTGGAAATTGTGGTTTTTTAAATAATTTTTTAAGTACTAGGTGTAATTTAATAATTTTTTAGTATAATGGTGAGTAGAACTCGCCCTTTTAAACACATTTGGCTTATTTAGTTTGCCAGGGACGGACTAGACGTAACACAAAAATGTTTTTTTTTTTTACACCTTGTACGATGAAGGAACGACAATAATATTTTTGGATACGAGATATGCTGAAAAAAATGTACTCTTGATCAATGTCGATAAAGTGAACTGTTTTCGAAAAAAATATATTTTTGTTCAACATGATTTTTTTAAATAATCTTGTATGTTGGTTCAACATGAGCACCTTCTAATCTTATGCATTCCCTAGCTCTAAGAAGTGAAGACTGTTGAACTGTCCACAATGCCTCAACATTAGCCCTTGACAATGAACATTAATCATTTGTAATAAGTTTCCTCTATTGTCAATTTTATTGGCATTGACTAAAGTCCGTCCCTGGCAAACTAAATAAGCCAAATGTGTTTAAAAGGGCGAATTTTAAGGAGACTCATCTAGTAACCATTATACTAAAAAAATATTAAATCACACCTAGTACTTAAAAAAATATTTAAGAAACAACGATTTCCAGGGACGTCCGTTATGGGCCCGTATCTCCGTAGGAAGAAAAATTTATAAGAACTACTCCTGTTATTTTTAAGTGTTCTATCTGAACCCGGGAGATTGCCCACATAGTCTGGGATACCCTGTATAGGGAAATTAGCCTCCGATCTTGATTTTTTCTAGGCGGGTCAAAAACTTAAAACTGTCGCCCTCGCATATACTCCATGTCTTGGATTTCCCTGTCAAGTTGTATTTAAAAAAATAAACTTCGCGTCCATTCCTCCGCACATTTCGACCAGATTGGTCCATACACAGGGTGTCCCAAAACTAATAATACACAGCAAAACTGCAGGTTGTTTGAGTAAAAATATTGCGATTTGTTTAGTTCACAAGTTGATAATAACCGAGATACATAGTTTCCAAGTGAAATTTTGCTAATTTCCTAATTAATTTGCTTTTTAACCAATATTTTTGCATAAAGTCTTAGGATTGGTAATTTCCTGGGGCGAGAAATTTGAATTTGTTAGTAATTTTGGTGTAGATTGTCTACGGGTACATAGAAACAAGTGCAACTTTTTGCGCTTTATTATATTTATGTTTCTATTAAACATATCAATTTTCTCATCACTGTTTGTTTTCGAGATTTTTGCATTTATAGTATCCAGTGCCCTTTCACAATATTATGTTAGATATTAATAATTATTACATTTTAGGTACTACAGATAATTCAAATTACAACAGAAGTTCGAAATTTATTTATTTATTAATTTATTAATACAATGCAACCTCGATAATCCGAACTTTCGTTACACCGGATTCTTCAATAATCCGGCCAAACATTTCAACCAAAGCATTTTTGTTTATGTACTATTTTCTAGTTGTTTTGTATTAAATGTTTCGTTTTTCAATAAAAAAAACTGTGTCGCTTCAATAATCCGGACTATTTACTAATCCGGCTGACCGCGGTTTTAATTAGTCCGGATTATCGAGGTTGCACTGTATTTAAAATTTTTTGAGAAGCCCAGACTACAAAGAAATTAAAAGACCAGTACCTAATGAAAATATTTATAAGTTAAATACAAATTTTATTTTTACATAAATAAATGCTAATACAACGTGTCCAAGATAAGGAGGGCCAGTACAGGGATCCCGGAAACCGCAAGAGATACGAAGTCGATTAAATGGAGGTAAAGTTGCGCATTTACGTGCCTAATAGTATGCCGTTTAGAAAGTTTTAAAATTTCGAGTAGTTCCGGAGATATCCGGAAAAAAACGAAATTCTGAAAAATCGCTTTATTGTTTTCCTGGGTTTTTTTGAGATCGAATTCTAAAGTAAATTGCAGTTTTGCAATTGATTGATTTCGCACTTTTTCCGCTCTATCTAACATCGTTAATTGTTTTGTAATCCGATGAGTCGTCTTCGAAGGGCCATAATCAACTTTCTTTTTTTAAATACGATCAGGTTTTTCTGATATTGGAATTTCAGAGCTTTTTTTCTCCCGAATGCAACGATGTATGACGTTTCGAGGGTATTTTGAACAACATCAGGAACTTTTGGGACAGTCCTGTATTTCTCCTAATTTTATAAATAATATCTCATAAGCAAGCTCTAAATTTTTACTTATGTTGGACTAGTTCAATAAATAACAAATAATTTAATAATAAATCACAAATAAGTGAACAAAGATCATTCCAAAACAGTAATTAAACGAACAACGAAAAAAGTAAGGAACTACATAATCAGGTGTTCAAAATGATTTCCGTTATTCTCTAAGCACAAATAACATCTTCTAACTGCCACATAACAATTTTTTTGAGATAAAATGAAACATGCGATAGAATATCAAACTTTTCAGCATTTGTAAAATTATGTTCCATATTTTCTGGAAAATAGAAAACCTCTTAAAACACTTTCAAGCGATCACAATGGGAATGTCAAGTGAAACAAATCACTCGTCACCATCTTAATTTTTTTGTTTCAAGCGCCTACTTTTCTTTTAAATCCCGAATCAACAGAAGTTTGAAATAATGTTTCTGTATTTTGTTCACTTATTTGTGGTTTATTATTAAATTATTTGTTATTTATTGAACTAGTCCAACATAAGTAAATATTTAGAGCTTACTTATGAGATATTATTTATAAAATTAGGAGACATACAGGACCGTATCACAAAATTTCCTGATGTTGTCCAAAAAACCCTCGAAACGTAATTAAACCACAGTGTGTTATACATCGTTGCATTCGGAAGAAAAAAAGCTATAAAATTCCAGTATCAGAAAAACAGGACCGAATTAAAAAAAAAGAAAGTTGATAATAACCCTTCGAAGACGACTCGTCGGATTACAAAACAATTAACGCCATTAGATAGAGCGGAAAAAGTGGCAATGCAAAAGTGCAATTTACTTTAGAATTCGATCTAAAAAAAAACCAGGAAAACAATAAAACGATTTTTCAAAATTTCGGTTTTTTCCGGATATCTCGGGAACTACTCGGAATTTAAAAACTTTCGTAAATGCGCAACTTTACCTCCATTTAACCGACTTCGTATCACTTACGGTTTCCGAGATCCCTGTACTAGTCCTCCTTATCTTGGACACGTTGTATATCAATAAAAAAAAGAAAATATATGCTTTTGACAATAATTGTTGTAACATTTTAAAAAGCGTAATGGGCAATATAAATGCGAAATTATCAAAAACAGTTGCTCGTGGCGACATTGACCAGATACACCATTTTTGGGTAAAAGTGATGAGAAAATGGATATTTTTAATAGGAACATAAATACAATAAAGCGCAAAAAGCACTTGTTTCTATGCACCCGGAATACCGCAGCGAGCGCCCTCTAACAGCTACATCAAAATTATTAACAGATTCAAATTTCTCGCCTCAAAAAACCCACCCAAACCAAAAAGTTGTTGCTCAAAATATTTTTCTCTACCCAAAGAATCTGCAGTTTTACTGTGTAGGACTATTAGTTTTTGGCTTCTTAAACAGGAAGTAATTGTAAACTCTGTTACTTCTGTAAATATAAACTTTCTAAAAACCGGAATGATAAATATATATTACAATTAAACATACCCGAACCTGTTATGTGTTCTCCTGTAAAAACACGATTTGTCGCTTACAATGTTATTCGAAGCATGTATCGAATTATGTTATTTTTGAAGCTATTTTATGCGGTTTTTTGATAACTTAGTAAGTTTCATGTGAAGACGGTTTCGCATGGAGTTTTTTTGAGGAGTGGGGAGAGTTTTTTTTTAGGAGGGGGGATTTAATTTTAAATTAGCCTAGGTACCTGCCTACTCTTCTTGATAGAATAACAATAAGCATTATATTCCTATTAATTTTGCTGTTTTTTTTTCAGACTATTCTTTATACACACAACTATGTATCACGGAACGCGACGCGGTTCTATCCAGGCCACAAGCACGCACTTTGTCAAATCCGTGACCGATTAATTTGGTGTGTCAGATGTGTTAATGGCAGCAGCAAACTGGTGTGTCCACGGATCTCGGGCATACCGGTGCCAGCACCCGTCAATGTGGTTCGGCATTGTGCGTGTCACGGATCGGAGCTCCCGATGGTCGTTATGAGAGCGGAAACGTTCATTGGTCTATACAGGAGGAGCAAAGATTCTGTGAGTTTTGGAGAAGACACGATGACGGGCTTTCAAAATTTGCGGTGTGTTTAAATCTTTTATTAGATGTCGTTATTATAAAATTAAATATTCATTTACGTTATAACATACCATTAACGGACTTTACGGATTGGGAACAGAGCAGCCCCATCGTTGGACAAGATCAGCAACCTCATCGTTAAGGTCTCCACCTAAAAATAATTTGGTAAGTAGGATGTAAAATTTGAATATTGATTGTCGTGTTAAAATTGTTTTTTTTATCATTATTTCCTTTAGGATGGCAGAGATGCTGTTATTATTTATTTCTATTTTGTAAATTTATTCATAAAAAAACTAAAAATAACTTATCGTCAAGTTATTTACAATTATAATTTTTTTATTAATTAAAATTACCCCTCCGTTCTGATTTAAAAAATATACGTTTTTAATTAATTCTTACAATTATTATAAAAGTTGAGCGGTCTTCCTGAAAAAATTGTCATTTTTAAAATAAAAATAGAAAAGTTAATGAACAAATCCAAACAAACATTTCCCTAACAATTACTTTTATTTGTTTCAGATACTTGACGGGCCTAAAACAGAGTGCGGTACCGCGTGTGAGGTGTGAGGGTTCCGCTCTTCAAGGGTTTGCCTAAACATCGTCGCAGTTTAGAGCGTGGTAGAGATAACCCTTTTCAAGACTCCCGCATGTCTGAAAAAGGCTGATGGGCAACCTGGCGTGTCCAGGGCGATGTCCTTTTTGTTCGTCCCTTGGAGAGCGGAACTGGAAGAATGAAGATGATGTCGTCGGGCAAATGGGCACATATAAGGAGGTAACTATTTATTTCATTGTTTGTTGTTTAAATTTAAAAGTATACCCCAATTGTTTAAAAAATTTTAAAAAATTATTTATAGTTTTTTGGCAAGAGAAAATATTTGTGATAACAATATTTGTATCTACAGGGTGTTTTTTAATTGAGTGCCGATACTTAAGGTTTTGAATCCTTGGGTGATTTTAAGAAGAAAGGTTAATATTAACATATGTCCAAAAGCTTTACCCAGCCTGCTAATTTTTATTTTTATAATATGCTTACCGATTTTTTTTATTCAACCATTCAATATCAAAAATGCTCCTTAATGATTATTATTGAATGTAGAAAAAATCTGAGTACGTCACTGGATTTCACGTAAAAAACTACGAAGGAAACATTTTATTTCTGGTTGATAATGGTGTGTACAAAATTTCATAAAAATATCTAAGAGTGATTATAATTATGATAAAAAAGTTATTGTTTAAATTTTAACATTCTGTCGCTCAAAAATGAAGAGCTTTAGGACATACAGGGTGATTGATGGTGGATGGCCTATTATACGTTTATGGAGGTACTAGTCATCGGATCACTTTGAACATTTGGGAGCTTATAGAAGCGGACATGATCTAACTTTTAAATTTTTAAATTTTTAGCCATGCAGTGTTGCCGCTTCTACTTGAAAGTATTAGCAACTTTGATAATTTAAACGGAACACCCTGTGTATTATTTTTGTTTTAGAATCCTTATTAATTTCTTAATAACTTTCCTTAATATTTTCCTATGCCTATTTGTTATAGTTCTCGAGATAATAATAAATTTCACTTTTTTTTTTCGGAAAACATGTGCTACAAAAAGTGATGATATTTTTAAACTGTGACAAATTAATGCACTGACATTTGGTATGGAGTCAGGTTATATCCAGAGGTCTTTCACCTTCTTTCCAAATATTAGTTATAATAATAGTACAGGGTGTTTCAAAATACAAATATTTTGATGGTTTGGAAAAATGGTAAATAGTACGTTTTTTTAAATGAAATACCCTATATTTTATCTGTTGTCCTAAAAGCTATTGAAATTGTCTATCTTCCTGTGTATAATGTTACTATACCTATCTTGAACAGTTTTTGACTTATGAGCATTTATTTAGCAACATTAATTATTACAGATAACAATCACACTTTTTAGACCAATTAGGCAAGTAGCCTATGGAAATTGTTTTGTAAATGGTTGACATTTTGCATTTTGCATTTTGAAAAAAAAAAAAATTTCTTTGTGGACAGTCCTCAGCCTTGAGAAATTGAACTTTGGCACACTTATAATCATGCATATTATGTGTAGACAATATTTCTTGCACACAAAGAAACAATAAGCACAAATCTTCTTTGGCACTTCTTATTGAAGCATGCGGATAGGCATGAAAATAACTCAAAACATTGATTTCAGTTTCCTCATTGGACGTTATAGGTCTAGGTAAATTTCTGTATGTTTCAAGCATGATCCAAAATTTTCGAAATTGCTTCGAATTCGTCTAAATTTCTTATTGCTCATTGATGGTAAATTTGGATACATTTCATTGAATCTTCTAAATGTACGGCTGATGATCTTATTATACTGACCATGTAAAATAAATAAATTCATAAGTACTACATCTGAATAGTTGTTGTTTTCTTCCATTTTTTTTTTAAACTTTAAATTTAACTCTAAAAAATTAAAATATTTAAATAGGCCAACTGACAACAAGACTGAATGAATAACAGCAAACCATTACAAAACAATTTCCATAGGCTACTTGCCAAATTGGTCTAAAAAGTGTGATTGTTATCTGTAATAATTAATTTTGCTAAATAAATGCTCATAAGTCAAAAACTGTTCAAGATAGGTATAGTAATATTATACATATAAAGATAGACAATTTCAATAGCTTTTAGGACAACAGATAAAATATAGGGTATTTCATTTAAATAAAAGGTACTATTTACCATTTTTCCAAACCATCAAAATATTTGTATTTTGAAACACCCTGTACTATTATAAATAATATTTGGAAAGAGGGTGAAAGAGCTCAGGATATAACCTGACTCCATA
This sequence comes from Barypeithes pellucidus, assembly GCA_963991005.1. NCBI lineage: Eukaryota > Metazoa > Arthropoda > Insecta > Coleoptera > Curculionidae > Barypeithes > Barypeithes pellucidus. Next base: position 16,698,721 of record OZ022566.1, read on the forward strand.
CCAAATGTCAGTGCTTTAATTTGTCAGAGTTTAAAAATATCATCACTTCTTGTAGGACATGTTTTCCGAAAAAAAAGCGAAATAAATTATTATCTCGAGAACTATAACAAATAGGTATCGGAAAATATTAAGGAAAGTTATTAAGAAATTAATAAGGATTCTAAAACAAAAATAATACGTTTAAATTATCAAAGTTGCTAATACTTTCAAGTAGAAGTGGCAACACTGCATGGCTAAAAGTATTTTTAAAAGAGAGATCATGTCCGCTTCTATAACCTCCCAAAATTTCAAAGTGGTCCGATGACTAGTTCTCTATAAACGTCTAATAGGCCATCCACCATCAATCACCCTGTATGTTAATACAGTGTAACCTCGATAATCCGAACCTTCGTTACACCGGATTCTTCAATAATCCGGCCAAACATTTCAACTGCAACAAAAATTACAAATTACTTCACAAAATAATATAAAATTTAATAAGTATGCTTCTGTTTTAAATAATTTTTGTTTATGTATTATTTTCTAGTTGTTCTCTATTAAATGTTTCGTTTTTCAATAAAAAATCTGTCTCGCTTCAATAATCCGGATTATTTACTAATCCAGATGACCGCGGTTTTAATTAGTCCGGATTATCGAGGTTGCACTGTATTAACTTTTCTTGTTAAAATCACCCAAAGATTCACAACCTTAAGTATCTCGGCACTCAATTAAAAAACACCCTGTATAACTAAAATTTCCGTTAAGCATTATTATGGGCCCAATAATATCCCCCAAAAAAATCAAAAATAAATGCGAGTCTTTTAAAATAATTGGAAAAACCTAAAATTGTCCGTTTCGGTTTTAATTTTTTCCTGACTGTCCAAAAATAAATGTCACTTTCTCATTGCTACTTTTTATTCTCCATAAGATTGCATCATCAGATCTTTAATGTGACGTTTTGTCTTTGGTCACTATCATCAACTTAACTTTGTTTAAATCTAAAATCTACGTTCGTCGGAATATAAAACTTACTGGTTTCCCGACGTTTTGTTCCTTAAATTGACCATCTTCATTAAAATAACCCTAGTCCGTTCCTGTAATTAACTTTTGTTTCGACGAAACTGAATATTTTAAAATTATTATTGTATTATAGTATTTAAAAAAATTAAGTTGATGATGGTGACCCAAAGACGAAACGTCGTATTAAATAAGATCTGATCATGCCATCTCAAGAAGAATAAAAAGTAACAATGAAAAAGTGAAATTTATTTTTGAACATCTTTTCGAACAAAGTCAGCAACAAATAAAAACCGAAACGCAAAATGTTAGATTTTTCCAAATGTTTTGAAAGCCCCTGTATTTATTTTTGATTTTTTTGCGTCATATTATTGGGCCCATAATTATGCAACTTTGCCCCAATTTAACCGACTTCGTATCTCTTACCGTTTCCGAAATTCCAATGGTGAGGGACGTGTTTGTTACACCCTGAATAGCAAGAATCAGCTAAGCTCAGTTAGCGAATTAGTTAATGAATTTATTATAGCTAGTTGTGATTAGAACTAGAATTTTTTTCAAGAAAATATTTTTTTCCCTTCCAACTAAATGTGAACTGAAATTAATTTTATTTTTTGGCTTGGGCTTCCCCCAAGCCTTCTTCCCTGAACAGGTATTTCTTATTTCATAACTCATCTGGAGTTCGCTAGTGTTGGCTATTTATTTTTAATATATGCTCATTAGCATTGACCTAATATTTTTACTCAATCACTTGTTCATGTCAAAATGTACAATTTCTCAAAAAAGCCTTCGTGTCGATTATGACACTTTGCTAATTTACTCAAATTTGCCTATTTACATGAAAACTAAACGCATTTTACTTTGTTTTAGGATCATGGTCATGGGCACTAAAGAAAATTTATAAAATCCGGCACGCGAATTTTCCAGGGTAGCAGAAGACACAGGAACCAATCGCGCGGTCAAATCAATCCGATTCTTTTTAGTCTAACGTACAGAAAGAATCTGGCTGATAAATCAGTCCGGTCTTTCCTAGTCTAACGTACAGGAATGATCTGATTGATCGTTTTGCTGAACCCCATCGCGCCTTAATCAATCCGATTTGTTTTAGTCTAACGTACAAAAAAAATCTGATTGATAAATCAGTCCGACTTTTCCTAGTCTAACGTACAGGAGTGATCTGACTGATCGTATTGACAATTTCAAAATGGGGTATGAATGATTAAACAAAATGAACTTTATATCGCGTTATGATGACATAACTTTTAATCAGCTATTATAAGCAATCGTAACTTCATAAAAATGTATATGCAGTATTTGAAGTAGATTCATCCAATCAAACTCCGTTGGTTCCTGTGTCTGTTTAATTGCCGATTCCCTAAGGACCAGTTGTTGCAAAAAATTGTTGTTTTTTGGATCGGTCCGAGGGCTTCAATTGACTGCGACCATGGAAACTTAAACCTGCAAGCTAAACGTTCGGGACACAAGCTGGATTAGAGCAGCCTGCGAGAGTTTATTAAGGTAATATTTAGTTTAAAAATATCATTTTAATGTTTCCATCAGTGTTGGTTGATCAATGTTTCATTGTTTTCGAAAATAAGTATGTGTGAAGTGAATCGTAGTTGCCAATATTTTAAATGTGCATTTATTTGGTTTTCTGTTTTCTGCGTTCACCAACCAAAACATCAATTTTACTGGGGAAGCTTGAAACTAATAATATTTTATTATTATATGCAAAGCAGTTTAGCAATCAAAATATTTCGAGCTGTAATTGAACAATAATTAATGGGCGGAAAAGAGAACAACATGTTTGTTGGCTGAATGGCAACAATGTTGAAGTCTGGTTATATCAGATGGTTAAATATTCAAACATAACCATACTTACCGATGAAAAGATAAATCCTTATTTAATGAACCATTCTTTTACAAACTACAGATGAATCAACCAAAATATATAACAATCCGTTAGATCAAATGGCGGCAAACATAGCAATGTTTACGAGATGAGTATTCATTCACCTTTTGCTTATCTTTTGGGTCCGAATCGTAGTAAAATAGAAATAGTTGTTGCCAAAGTGCAGTTGGATTAGGTCAAGATTCGTTTGATACTTTTAAGTATAATAATATTTTTTTAAAGAATCTCTCATCGCCTTTTCACAGTTTATAGTAAAATTATTGGGTAATAGATTGATTTTAAGAGCAATTGCTGAATAATCTTAAACCAGTTCTATTTGCCAACTTAATAAATCTTTAATTGCGATTTTGCAAGATACCTTTGCGATAAATATGTCAATCTGGCTATGCTGCAATAATAACCGAAAGAGGAGGGAAAGAGTGTTTGCAGTCGTTGCGTAGGCTAGAAATGTACATTTTTCTATCTGTAGTTTGTAATAGCTTTGGTCCGTACCAACATTGGAAAAACGAATCGCTTGATGTCTGTATGCGTGTTTGTTTGTCCGTTTGTCTGTCGCAGCTCGTTTCCCTCAGGATCGTTTCGCTTGACATAAATAGTTAAAATTAGACATTGTTATTTATTTATGAGCATGACACAAAACGTTTTAAAATTTTCAACTTATTCGAATAATGACTGTACCAACTGTGAGGATGATAAAAATTGATTTTTGTTATATTTAGTACTGCTCTAGTTAAGAATTTATATCCTTTAGACATCATCATCATAACTATTAAGCCAAAATTGATAAAAAATTGTGTCGTCGAAATTGTTCACCGATAAATAAGTAAGGATAAAAAAGGGTTGGTACTAATCATAACGCAATGTAATTTAGATTTAGATATATCATATTCGCTTTTAGAGCTAATGGTAGTGACGCATTCGCCATATCATTATTTAACATATAAATTAATAAGAACAAAAATCGAATTTTATCAAACCTATATAATAATTGATTTAAACTTTTATTGATATAAACTGTGTAACTAAAAATTTTCTCTATTGTTTCAGGTAAGTGAGCATGATTGGTGTTGGAAGCGTCCGTTTCGCGTTGTCGGCAAACAAGTCTTCGCCTTAGCGTCATGTTGTTACAACCTGGAATAAGTGAACAGTGACCTTTAGTGTTTTACGGGTCATTCCTCACTCAAGTGCTTGCTTGAACGTGGATTGATCCTTCTTGCTGCAATTGGCACCGTTGTTAATACCACCACCTTCGCACCTATCATGATTGAAAGGTAAGATAGTTTTCTTTCCTTTTCTGTTACTACAGGTGAAAGAATGAAGGGTTAAGAGCAATAGCAATATATAGGTCCGCACTATTTTGTTTCTTCTTTCTCATTCATTATATTTTGGACCATATTAAGATATTTATAATAGTTTTTAAAAATCGGGCTGTGCACATCTCTTTTAATCACTAAAATATGGTGAAGGAGCTTTGTTATTGCTCTTAAAGATGGGACACGTTGCCAATTCTGGTAAGTTAGTGAAGTGAGTGAAAATAAGAAGCTGCAACTGAAGAAACAAACCTATTAAATTATGAAGGACGGCTTTCTGGTATGGTATAAATGTAAAATATTTGGTAAACTATTTAAAAAAATATAGATTACCTGAATTAATTTAAGATAAATCAGTCGTCTTATACGTTTGTTTTAGGCACACTATTCATTATACTGGCCAACATGGAACCGATGGAGAATCTATAATCCATGGTCAATAAAAGCCAGAACAAGGAAGAAATGGAATCTGGTTTGTTCGGGTTTGTTCGCATGCATAACCCTCATTATCCTTTACTAATAACTTTTTATTTTCAGGTTACTAACCAATTCATTTTTAGCTCAGGTTTTGTCCAACATCTTCAAATGTTGATGTATAAAACCACCGGGTTATATTAATTTTATACATTTTTTTTAGGTTTTAATTAACGATTTGACTTTTAGGAACGGTTTTGTCCAATATTTTCGAATATTGATGTATAAAACCACCCTTTTTGTGTTTTAATTAACAGTTTTTTTTAGGGTTTAAGAATATATTATAAGTGGTCAAACTTGAATGGTCCTTATATATTCTTGGCAGCTGTTTGCATTTTAGGTTGTTGTTTTTAATGGGTAAGCAGCTGTCTGTTGTTGCCCCCCCTGGTGCAGGGCCGTACAACACTGACGATGGCCATGGAAGGCCGAAACAGTTGCCGAGGCCTTAGAGGATATGAATACAAGGTATGCATACTCAATCCAGTATTTATTTAAATGTTTCTATGAATTGACTAAATTAACTATCCTACAAATTTAAATAACATGATTCCCACGTACTTAGTTTTAAAATTTACGTATCGATCTACTAAAAATTGTTGCCAAGCTTTGGTCGTTTCATAAGTGCAGAATTCCAGGTTTGGGTGTTTGGACACGGTCAAAGCACGAAAGTAAATTAAATTTCGCTTTAAAACGTCCAATCCTAAAATTTAGCAAAAGTGGTGATTATTTTTTTCGAGCTTCGCTCCTAATATACAATATATAGGGTGTCCCAAAATATATGGGCAATCTCCCGGATTCAGATAGAACACTTAAAAATAACAGGAGAAGTTCTTATCAATTTTTCTTCCTATGGCCTCCCCTACGGACGTCCCTGGAATTCGTTGTTTTTTAAATAATTTATTAAGTACTAGGTATAATTTAATAATTTTTTAGTATATTGGTTAGTAGATGAGTCTCCTTAAAATTCGCACTTTTAAACACATTTGGCTTATTTAGTTTGCCAGGGACGGACTAGACGTAACACAAAAATGTTTTCTTTTGTACACCTTGTATGATGAAGGAACGGCAATAATATTTTTGGATACTCTAAACCTTAAACTGAAAAAAGGATACTCTTGATAAATGTCGATAAAGTGAACCGTTTTCAAAAAAAAACATTTTTGTTCATTAGTTGCATTAGTTGTTGTTTTATGTTCATAAAATTCCCTCATTTCACATGTACCGATTTAAAAAAGAATATTTATGCCAGTGTCAGTTTGTGGTAGTGTCTTGAAATTTGCGGTTTTTCTTCCTTGTCTTATTAGTTAGTAACTTAGTAATGGAATTTACGTATACTGAATATAAATCATATTGAACAAAAATATATTTTTTTTCGAAAACAGTTCATTTTATCGACATTGATCGAGAGTATCTTTTTTTCAGCTTAGGGTTTATAGTATCCAAAAATATTATTGTCGTTCCTTCATAATACAAGGTGTACAAAAAAAAGCATTTTTGTGTTACGTCTAGTCCGTCCCTGGCAAACTAAATAAGCCAAATGGGCCAAAAAGGGCGATTTTTAAGAGACTCATCTAGTAACTATTATACTAAAGAATTATTAAATTACACCTAGTACTTAAAAAATTATTCAAAAAACAACCATTTTCAGGGACGTCCGTTATGGGCCCGTATCTCCGTAGGCGAGGCCGCAGGAAGAAAAATTTAAAGGTACTTCTCCTGATATTTTTAAGTGTTTTATCTGAACCCGGGAGATTGCACACATATTCTGGGCACACCCTGTATAGTCTATGGAGTTAACAACATTGCTCTTTGAAAACAGTGCTTTCTTCTATAATAATTATGTTCTATGTTTTTTTTTAACTATTTTCTATTATAATACACTCACGTGCAAAGAAAACGGCCACTACAAAATTTTGATAAAGTTTTAGGCGTTATAACCTTTTTATTTTTAGTCCGATATTGAATGATTTTTTTTAGAGCACTGTAGCTACAACTATCAGTTTTAACGTGTCTTTTACAGGGTGTCCCTTTTACAAAACCCAACACCCTGTCGAATAATCAAGCATCAAAATTATTTCGATATACCAGTTTTCATTTAGAGTAATTTATTTTGCACATTTTGTTTTTTTTGATTCATGTCCAATACATGCAAAATGATTTTGGTTATCAATAATTTCAGTTTTTCCATAATTTCTGCTGCAATATGAATTCAGTAATTTCTTTCACAAGGAGGAGGTTCCGTGATGGTATGAACCGAAGTATATACAGGGTGTTATAAATTCGGCCTTCGCCATAGGGATTTCAGAAACAGTAAGAGATACGAAGTTCGTTAAATTGGGACAGAGTTGCATAATTATGTGCCCAATAATATGCCGCAAAAAAATTAAAAATAAATACTGAGGCTTTCAAGATATTTGAAAAATTTAAATTTTTGCGTTTCGATTTTTATTTTTTCCTGACTTTTCGAAGAGGTGTCCGAAAATAAATTTCACTTTTTCATTGCCACAAGATGGCATTATCAGATCTTTCATGCGACGTTTCCGTCTTTGGGTCGCCATCATCAACTTAATTATTTTAAATGCGGGCCTGGATCTATTTGTTTAAATTATGAGAGAGGTCCGAAATCTACGTTCAGTGGTATACAACATCTACTGGGTTTTCGACGTTTTGTTCCTTAATTGACTATCTTCATTAAAATACCTCTAGTACGTTCCTGTAATTAACTTTTTTTTTTAATTTGGTATAATTGTTAAACTCAATGCCTCTTTTAAAAGTTTTAAGAAAGTGTTAAATTACTTACATACTAGGGGTATTTTAAGGAAGATGGTCAATTTAAGAAACAAAACGTCGGAAAATCAGTAAGTGTTGTATACCACTGAACGTAGATTTCGGCCGTCTTTCATAATTTAAACAAAAAAATGCAGGCCCGCATTTAAAAAAATTAAATTGATGATGGTGACCTAAAGACGAAACGTCGCCTGAAAAATCTACCATAACATCTTGTGGAGAATGAAAAGTAGCAATGCGAAAGTGATTTATTTTTGGACATCTTTTCGCACAAAGTCAGGGAAATATAAAAACCGAAACACAACATTTTAGATTTTTTCAAATATTATTTGGCCCATTGATGGCCGAATTTGTAGCACCCTGTATTGAGATATATTTAAGTTAAAATGTTTGTTTTTAAATAATATAGCATATTTAAGTAAAAATTGGTAGTTAAGTTTGTTTCTAAATGAATTTGTAGTTAAATCTTGATTACAACAATAATTTATGCGTCCTCTTTTGTTTATCCATTAAAAAAAAATATTCTAATTCCATAACAATAATGAAATTATGGAAAAATTTAAACTTTTGATAACCAAGATCATTTGTTTGAGAATGTGTTGTGTGTGTTTGTGTCGTGTATTGACATGAACCAAAAAACAAAATATACAGAATAGATGCCTCTAAATTAGAAGTGGTATTTTGAAATAATAATAAACTGCTTTATTATGCCACATGGGGGTTTTAAAATTAGATAAAAAAGAACATTTCAATTATCTTTGTATAATATGTCGAATAACCAATGTTACTTAAAACTTATTAAACCTAAACTTATCAAAATTTTAAAATGACGGTTTTCTTTGCACGTAAGGGTATATAAAGTTTAAAAGTTGGACTTTTAGGTTCAAACTGAAGCTGAGAGGGCAGCGCTTACATATTGGCTGATGTTAGCTAATATAAAAGTACCTATGACAACGGCGGTTAATATCTTCAAGGCTGGAGTTCCAAATGACTATATCCACAGTATTGCCACACAGCTTCGAATATTGTACAAAAAAAGGCTTGGGTTTCCAATTATAATTAAGTAATTTAAGAAGATCCTGAACATATTGTCAAATATTAAATTATATTAAACATAATTCCTCCAAAAATAAACGAATTCTTGCATAATTTTCTCGAATGGTTTAAGAAAAAAATAGAGAAATTTAAAGGACCAATATTCTCAAAGTAAACTTTTACACTTTTACATTTTTACAAATAATTTGATTTCAATCTAGTCTCTATATAGTTAGAGAGACTATGACAATAGGGGGTTCGTGAAGTGGAATATCAGTAATTTGTTTTTTCGTGGAGTTTAGGTCCCCCTTTACAACTTTTATATCTGATGAAATGCCGTAGAGCGTTGCTGAGAGGCGCTGTACCGATTTAGATAGGAAATTCTCAATAAATTCAAAATTATATCGAGCCATGTCTGAAAATGAATTTACAGCATCTGCGTGACCCCAAAGTCACGGGAAACATATTTTCTGACAAGTCAACCCTTGCATATACTTTTCCGAGTGTGTCAAAAAATTGAAAATAAAAATAAAATAAAAAAAGCGAATTTGAAGTTGAAACTTTCTAGACTGGAACATTATATGTTAAAGATTATGTGAAAAAATTTTGTCGTTCCAGGTCTCGCCATTTCATTATTGGAATTTTTAAAAAATCTCCTCTGAGGAAACTCGGAAAACGATCGTGACATGTCAGAAAAGTGTCACCCTACATTCCTTGACACCCAAATATTACGGAAAAAAAAATTCAGAAGAATCGCACCTAGCTAGGCGGAATTCTGACACTACTACGCAGAGATACCGGAATGCAGGTATCGTTCAGTTGTATGACGGAAAAATATATAAAAATATTTCGCAATATTTTTATCAGAAAATTGTTAACGAGTCATCTCCATGTGAATACAAATCGATTAAGCCCACTTGGACCCATGTCACTTGAGACTTTATAATTTTTCCATTCATTTTTTTTTTGACACGCTCAGAAAAGTATATGCAAGGGTTGACTTGTCAGAAAATGTGTTTCCCGTGACTTTGGGGTCACGCAGATGCTGTAAATTCATTTTCAGACATGGCTCGATATAATTGTGAATTTATTGAGAATTTCCTATCTAAAGCGTTACAGCGCCACTCAGCAACGCTCTACGGCATTCCATCAGATAAAAAAGTTGTAGAGGGGGATCTAAACTCCACTATAAACCAAATTACTGATATTCCACTTCACGGAACCCCTAATATCACCGTCTCTCTAACTAATACATAACTTTTAATTCTAAACAACTTTTATAAATTAAAATTGTATCTAAATCGAGAAATAAGAGTACTTTTTAACAACTTTAAAAAAATTGAATCTCCCTCGTATGCGCTACAGTTTTCTTCAATTTCAACAAATGCGTTTTTCGTTTAAGAGAATGCAGAAACTTTTATCGAGAATAACATTTTTTGAGAAATCGATAATAAAAGTTTTCCATATGGAGCAGAAATTCTGTTTGTGTTGTACAAAAAAATTGCATTTATTTGTTGCGCCGAGTCGTAGGGTGTTTTTTATTTTTCTTAAGTTCTCCAGAGGATTTTATCAAGACCGCCAGAAGTTATTTAAGCAATTATCTATAGTTGAATTATTTTTGGAATTTATGCTTTCCCAGTGTGACACAGAAGTTCTGCAATGACCATTTTCCTTGTAAGCTCCTGTATCAAAATGCTTCAAATTTTAGACGTAAGGGTAAAAAATGGTTTATTTACAACCATGCATGTAATAATGACATTTCATCTATCTTTGAAAGGTGGAAAGTTGACGTTTTTTTACTTTTACTTTCCACCCGGGTGGAAAGTAAATTATTTTTTTGTAATTTAAAAAAAAATTGCTATCTCAAAATAATACACAAATTTAACGACAATGCATTTTTTATTTTATTTTTTAAAATAAACCAATGACATTTATAAAAAATGAAAAATTAACATGGTCTTCTACTATTTTTGCTGCTTCTCGAATTTCTGGTGGAGTAGCGCCAAAATCAAATTCCTCATGTGATAGCATTTTTCTGTTGTTAAATTAATATATTGTTTAGTGACATGGAAACCATATTCAAAATGTCAAAATTACATTTATCTTTTATTAATCATTTTAATTCAAAATAATAAGAAGTGGATGTTAGGTGTGGTTGTAAATAAAATAGTATACAAACCTCGGTGAAAAGTTTCATTACTGTCTCGAGATTTAGTTAACTACCCACTCTCTCGACAGGAATGAAACACTTTCCACCTCGGTACGTAATATACTATTTCAATTCGTTTGTAATATCTGTCACGTTGTCAGATCTACTGCTTATCAGCTATTGACACTATGTTTTGATTTCCTTATGAAATACCATGTATTTTACATTTTTGTCGGATTTTGCTTCTCTTTTGACTTACGCGCTGACAAAAGCACAAAAAAAGTAAGTATATTTGGTAAATTTGTATAACAATGGTTACTATATAAAAAGAAACTATGGTTACTATGGTTTAAAAGAAATATTTCTAAATACAAAATTTAATTTTTCGAAAAAAAAACTACGTTTGATTAAAATCGACGGTTTGTTTAATTAAAATATGATTAACAAATTGTCAATTAAAAATATAAATTAAGAAAGAGAAAGATTTAACTAGACGTGGCAAGTTTTTATAAAAGACTTTAGTAAATTTTACAAGAGATTTAGTAAATTTAAAAAAGATTTTAGTAAATTTTAGTTATTCCAGTCACATATAGAACCATAAATTATGGTAAGTTCCATTATTTTTATAGTAAATTTAAGTTTTCTTTCCGTGTATGTTTTTAATATTTACTTTAAAATCATAAAAATGCATTCAAGATAAAAAAAAAACTTACGCTTGCCATTTGAAATTGCAATTTGTCAATTTAAATCTCAAAGTCTTTAATGAATACGAGTGTTAAGATTCCAGATAACAGAATAATCTTAAGTCATATACGACATAATAAGTATTTAATTATATGGCAAAGTGACATCTTGTTTAAATCAGCACCCCTTGGCTGGAATATTTACGTTAAGAAAATTTGCATCTTTCCCCTTATAAAACATCACACCTCAAATGTGAAACGACATGGCCGACAATATTAAATGTACTGGAAAATTTTAAGGGATATGCTGTGGTAGAAGTCCGCCCTTTCATTAGACTCTTAATATTATAGCGTTCTGGAACATAAACCAAGACTTTAGATAATGGATTTTTTATTTTTGGCTGCTAACTCTAATAAAATAACCGTTGATGAGGTTTTGTGGCAACTCTGCAAGTTTATAGCCTTCTGAGCAGACAATTAAAAAAAGTATTTTTGCGATGTACGTCGTTTAAACGCAGTAGCATACAGTAGAAGGATCAGAAGGGACTTTCTCGGCATAAACCGCTTGTATTATAACGATGACTTGATGCCTCAAACTTTACTTAATCTAAATTATGTTGCTCCCTATACCGATACCAAAAAATGAATTTAAGAAATTTTCAGTCGGTGTATATTTTATTTCTTTTTGTAAAGTTTATAAGCAATATAAATTCATTTAATGCGAACTAGTTTTTCCAGTACAAAGCTATATTTTAAGTCCAGCGATGTGAGTTCAATTTAATGAAAAGCGAGAACAGCCACTGTGTAGCTATTATTGCCTAATTAGAATGTTGTGGAGGGCCGTAAGTGGTGTGCAATCAATGTGGACATTCTGGCAGTCGAGAGACCATCTAACTACAATTAAAGACCAATCAGTTTCATTTTCATAACATTATTAAATAACCGCTTTAGACCACTCGAACGCGTAAATTTTCTAATATTTAAACCTTTTAACTGGATTTATAATACATCAAGGTCACTCATACAGTGCTGATATGAATAATTTACTTACAGCCAACGGATCTTTACAAACGGTAGAGGTTGGCCAACCAGACATCGCCCGGGTTTGTTCATTGCATCGGCTTAAGCGGAGTCAAGTTGCTCCTTGAGTTAACGTTTCGTCGCGTACCAAGGTAGGACCTTAAAAGTATCAAGGTGGAAGCTTCAGCTCCAAAATACTCCGAATGTAAACTCGTTCCCCTATCGAATCTACGGGCGGGGGGTGGTTCTGGAGCACCATCAAGCGAAGTTAATCAAATAACCATCATTTCTTACAAATATACTCCAACAACACTCAACGAAGAAATGGTGTGGCACCTGCAGTGGCTAACAGATCGAAAACTAGCAACTTCAAAATGAATTTCTGTAATATTAAAGGGCTTAACACGAACATCAATTCAGTCCCAAAGCACTTACAATATTCCAAGACCCATGTGCTGGCACTGACCAATATAAAGCTTAGATCGTCAATGAACACCGTTCGCTATTTGTACCCTCGATACGATTTTCATTTCCGATCAACTTCGGATTTCAACTGCCAACCAGAGCATACACTTCAACCGAAAGACACTACTCTCATGTCTGGAGCTTGTATTTTCAACGACCAAGGATTCAAAACCACTCCCAGAGTGGCTTAAAGGACAACGCTTTTCCGTCATTGGAATCATATTTGCAAATATTTTGATAACCTTAGAAATATTTTAAAATAAACATTACCAAACTACAGCGAATTAATATCTTCTACCGAAATAACTTATCAAAATTTATTACACTTTTATGAAAGTTGACCTTTGTTCCGTTCTGCGAGTTTCCGGTGTAATAAATTGTCAAAATCTAAAAAGTTTTAAGGACCGGGTGAATCAGACGTTCTCTAAGGCTGTATTTTACAATAATCTGCTATATAATTTTTATATACTTTACTTTGATTCTAATAAAATTTAAAATATTTATGTCTGGTTGCTCACTGCCTCATTAATACAAATAAGCTACAAAGCATCCAATTACCGTTTATGTATTTATTGAAAATTGTCAAATTTCATTAATTTTGTAACAAATTTTTGTAAACATTTATTTTCTTGTCAGTTTTTTTTGTCCGTAAGTATCGTTTTCTTTTCCATCATTTGCTCTTTTCGCTGTAGAAGCATTAGCAAATATCAGTTGAAATATTTCAAATTTGCCGGAGCTTATCAGCGAAATACAAAGGAATATGTTTTTGCACAGAAGGGCCAAAGGTAAATACGGTTCTTTGAAGCGGACAAAAAGGGAATAGGAAAATTAATTACACACTAGACGAAGTGGGATTCTGCGTATCAGAAATATTGGAGGAAAAAACCTTTGGAGAAATGAGAATATATGCCTTTGTTTGTTGTCATGTGTTTCCTGATAAATTGTTCTATGTTTTATAATGATTGAAGTATGTTGCTAGAATGACAGTTTTTCTGACGTCGTAATGTTTAGTTAAGTTAGCTTCTTAAGTTTAAGAGTTAAGCTTAACAAGGAAATGGCTGGATCATTAAGGTATATATTACTTTGTTCAATTTTTAGTAATATAACAATAATTAGGTACTTGAAATTACGCTCTTGGAGTTTGGTACGTCTCCCGACTTACCCTGTATAATAAACAATATGTCAGCAATTGCTGCTGAGCTAGTAAATGAAAGCCAGTCATTTTCGCAAGGCGACAAATATAATACATCAATGTTACTTCACCTGGCAGGTAAATGTTTGTTCTTAAGATTAACGTTTCCTTTTAGTGGCTCTGTGTTTATACGTACCAGAATGTTGAGCCAAATTGCTCTATGTATATACATATATGTTCACTTCTCTAGTAGAAATGTACGTTACATGTTCCTTTTACTTAACGAATGATTGGTACGTAGGAGACGAGGTTCTATACTTAAAATTTAATTAAACAATCATGTCGTTAGCGTAGCAAAAGAATTTCACAATAGAACTTTCACACATACATTGACGTATTAAAAATATATGTGTAAAGTAGCTAGTTAAAAACTAAAGTTGAGCACAATTAAATTTGACTAGCTTTTCCGAAACTGTTTTAACAACTAGAGCTGAAAAGTTTGGTTTCCTCTAAACTTCAATATTTTCCCAACGATAAACCGGTGTCGAAATATTTGAAAATCCCTAGCCAACGTTTAATTAATCTTCCATTTTAATATTGCCCGCGCCAAATAGGATCCGAACCTAACAAAAACTCACAAATTCACTCTTAAAGTTTCAATAATAAATTCTTAAATCCCTAAAATCAACTTTTACATTTAAGCGGTGAATTGGGACGATTGTTATTTTAATTACGCTCATTTGAGGGCTCGTTATTTTTGCCGCAAATTTCTATTTCTAACTTTAAATGAATTTTTTTCAAGCGCATAGCCGCATAAAAGATAAATTGATGTATTAATCACTTTTTATTAAAAATCTTGACTATTGATTTTATTTTAGATACAATCACAAATGACATCAATCAGCTGAAAGTCAATCGAAATATTTTTAATTTACCTCTTTGTTTTAATTTCTTTCAATTTGTTGCCAATGTCATTACTGACCAGGCTAACTCCATAACTCGATCAATCACACAAACATGGACAAACCAAAATAAACCCAAAAGCGTCAGCTTTAGATTATTTTAATTGTTCTTTTTTCGCTAAAAATAGGATAAAAGATACCGCTTTAACCAAAAATCTCTCTTATCCACTTTTCAATCTTTTCATACTCAAGCCCCCCCCCCATTACTTAATTATTGTCAGGTGTTACATGAGAAACCCAACGTATGAATTATACTTGTTGGGTTTAAGCGTTACGCAATAAAGTCACGTAGTAAAATTAATTAATCTCTCATGGTCCCCAAAGACACATGACAGTTGGCAGTGATCTATTTGCACTTCGTTATTAATGAATTGAGGATAGTTAAAATGTGCCATCAGTTATTATAACTTTGAGAGAAATTTGACCCGTTTCGAACATTTATTTAATCACATATTTATTTTCATTTAATCATATATTTATTTAATCAACTGTTGTTTGGAGTCAAACTATTTTCCCGGCCAATGGAAGTTCTCTGTGGTCAAACCTTTACCTACAGTAAAAGATCCCGCAATTTTTAATGATATTAGGATAATTAGTATCTTACCTATTCTTTCCAAAGTGTATGAGAAGGTCCTATGTTGTCAATTATTTCAATACTGTATACAAAATTCTATTATACCGGATAGTCAGTGCGGTTTTAGGAAGGATTTTAGCACCTCTATAGCATTGGTTGAGGTTACTGATGGTATGTATAATGACGGCTATTGATAGGAAATTGAGTAGTGTTCTTTGGATTTTTCAAAGGCTTTCGATACCCTTAATCATGAACTTTTGTTTGCTAAACTTAAATATTATGGCTTCTCAGATCCTTCTCTTAATCTTATCAAATCATATTTCACTAACCGTTATCAAAAAATTTCTTGCAATAATAATTTCTCCGATCAAGTTCAAGTTCTCTCAGGTGTGCCACAGGGATCTATCCTTGGACCGCTTCTTTTTATAATTTATACATCTGATATCTTAAAATCTTTTATATTTTGTAAAGTCCAGGCTTACGCGGATGATACGCAGGTTTACGTCCATTTTGACCATAATGATTATCTTGCCGTGTCTAATTTAATTGATGAAGATCTGTCTACATTTCATCAGAACATAATTTGAAGTTAAACCCATTAAAGTCATGTTTGATGTTTTTTGGTAACAAAAATAATATATCTTTCTTAATTGAAAACATTAATATAACTCTTGATGGTATTAATCTTCCTAGTGTTAAGTCGGCAAAAAATTTGGGTATAATTATTGATACAGAATTAAGATTCAAGGAACATATTAAAAAGTTAATTCAAAAGTCCTATTTGACTTTAAAAATTTTGTATAGCAACCGTGATTTTCTTAATTATGATTTGCGTAAAATGCTTTGTAAGTCTCTTGTTCTGTCTAGCTTTAATTACGGTGATTTTATTTATGGCCCGTGTTTGGGTATTTTGGATAGGAATAGGATACAGAAAGTTCAAAATACTTGTTCTCGTCTTATTTTTGGTCTAAGAAAATTTGACCATGTTTCATGTTACATTTAAAGATCTTGGATGGCTCAAAATGCACAATCGCCGATCTCTCCATTTGGGAAATTTCTTTCATGGAATTTTGAGTAACCCTGTTTTACCTCTGTCTATAAAAAATAAGTTCCAATTTCGCGATGATAATTCACGTAACATAAGATTTTCTAATAAAATTACTCTTCCTCATTATCAGTGCCATGTTTCAGAGAATATTCACTTATAATTGTATTAAATTATATAACAATTTACCGGATTATCTTCTTTCTCTCAACTCTAACAAATTTAAAACTTTGTATAAGAAATATTTGCTCAATCTCCATTCCTAATTGATTATTGTATTATTACTTTTTTTTATCGTTATGCGATATCTGCGTTAGTTCAGTATTTGCCAATATGTGGGCCAGTTTTAATTTGTTTGGGTATATCAGAACTTTGATCTTAACTTTGACTATTCCTATATTTTTTTTATTGTATTCAACTGTTTTTTTCTTCTTTAACGTTTGGGTTGTTTGGGGTTCAGTAGAGTAGCCTTGATGGAGCTTATAATATACCTCCGGATATTAAGTTGAACATAGGAAATCCCTTGTAATTCTTGAAATGACTGAATAGTGGGTACGGTACATTTTATACAAAAACTGCATTGTAACTTCTTGAAGAAACTGACATGGTAAATCCATGCGCCGATTTTGAATATGTTTTGGTGAGCCAATCATAAGCTATTTAATTAAGCAAAACCACAAACTCTCATAATTCAGATAATTGTTGTAAAATTACTTCTTTTCAAGTTTCAGGAAGTTAATGAATTTATTTTTTCCGTCAAATTATTCTAAATAATTCCATATGCAAAATTAGAAGGGATTTTATAGTTTTGCGGTGTCGGCAGTATTTTGTTCCTTATCTCTCTTGCCGCAACGGGCCTGGCGTCACCGGTAGATTAAATCGGTCAGGATGACGCCATGTAACGTTGAAATAGGCGGATAAAGAAATTTTGCAGGAGGCAGTAATTTTAGTCGATTTTGGATTCTTCAACTACGCGGTATACCGTCGATTGGGGATTCCCAGAGTCGTACTCAAACGCGATTAAGTTTTTTTTATTAATTTTTACGTAAGAAGGGGGGTGGGGGAAATTGGTGTGCGCAATCTCATACGGCCTTAAGCGTCTTAACATTTAAGTAAGAGATAATTAATGGTAAATTGTCAATTTTAGAAATTTTTCAATTATTATCGATATGACGACCAGCTAGGTGACCTGATTTATCCTCTATTGATTTTTTTATGCGTTCATTAAAAATAAGCCATCAATCAGTGACCAAAAACTGTATTATTTATGAAAAAGGGATGCGACATTCCAACCGAAAAAAAGGTCAGCGTATAAACTACATTTTACTTTTTTATTCCCTCGTGATTTTTTTTGTATAAGTGCCTGGGGGTGTGCCTTATTTTTGCCTTCTTTATGAATTTTAAGTAACCTTTTGGCACAAAAATAATAACTAGATTAGCATTTTTACACGAGGCCATTTACATAGATATAATGAATTAATCAATATTTCTAATGAATATATTAACATTCGTTCCAAAAAATAGTATACTTCAGTTTTCGGTAATACGTTGTATTTAGATTTAAGTTTTCGCAACACAAGAGTCTGCTTGTGTAAACATATTTTTTAATAATATCTTTATAAACGACGAGCGATTTGGATAATTTTGCGATACAGAATCGATAAGCGGGCAGTGGCGGCTCGTGACCTATAATAGAGGGGGTTCACAAGTATGGTGAAATTATTTTTAAAATTTTATTTTTGTGTAACGACCAAACAATTACTTTTTAGGCGTTTTAAGGCGTTTAAAAGAAAAATAGTAATAAGAAAATGCGTTAGGTAAAACATATTTTTATTTATTTTTTAATTTTACACAAGGAAATACAACTTTTGGAAAATAAGAAAGGTTCTCTTAGTATATATAGCTGTCGGATCTTAACGTCGTCGCATGCAATCCTCGTAACAATTTTTATACAGTCCACTACTAATACTACTAAAGCCATCTACGAGCTATCAAGAAACCCGAATGATGTCCAATATTACTACCGCTATCTACGAGTTATCAAGAAAACCGAATGATGTCTCTCGGGTTTAGGTGTTCCCGCATTCTTCACTTCAATTTTTTGCTCCAGACTCAAAGAGCTAAAGTTATTTCTTAAATAGTCCACCGTCAACTATTCACTTTAACTTAATAAATATATAATATTAAAACATACACGCTCGAATTTCTAACTAGATGCACGAACAGACAATAGCGCGGTGCACAAAAACTGTGCGCCCTTTCCATGTTAAATAGCCATAGCCCCGCTATCCCCCGCTGCCACCCGTCACCTGTTACTACAGAGAGACTGCACTACTTAATCGCACGTGCGAGCAAGTCTCGTCATAATCGTCATTTACCTCGACCGAGGCACGGTTGCCGGATCTATACAGTTTGGTTTAACGGGTTGACGGAAATTATAAAATATTAGGGAGGGTCGGACTTTTTTAGTTTGACGGTACGATAAAATATTAGGGAGGGTCGGACTTTATGCGATAAATAATATTCAATGAATATAAATTAATATTTTTTATTCGTTTTATTTTGGGGGGTGCACGTGCGCATGTGCTCCTGTGGAAGAACCGCCACTGTAAGCGGGGTTGCTGTTAGTCTCTGCGCCCTCGTTAAAATATTTAATACCATGTTGTAAAAACGGCATAATTATTTCCCCACTGTTAATAATCAACTATATAAAATATAAACTTAATAGAATATGTATATAGTCATGTTAATAATATTTTTTTTATAAAAGTTATATTTAATTCAGGGGGCTATATAGGTATTATACGGAGTGTCCGCGGTGTGGTGTCCCCAAGAGGGAGTAAATCTGTATTATTGATTTTATGACCGAACCGAAAGTAATTCTTTTTCAAAAGTTTTGCTTGGTAGGATAATTAATTTACAATATAAGAATTTTGGATCAAATGTTTAGAGCGTTAATAAATTATAAATATGAAAATGCTTCAAGTGCCATTATTTATTACTTTTAACAAATAATTTGTAAAATAAAGTTGTTTAGAAGCATGGATGGACATATACAAGATCGACCATCTTTATTTTTTGTTAAAGGCAAATAATTACGTGTCGTCACATGAAACACAATTATTATTCTATTTTTAAATATTCGAATTTTCATTTCAAAATTAGCATTTTCATATTTTCCTAATTTTCCTAATTTTCCTGTACAGGGTGTCCCATTTTCGACACTTTTATAGGGTATCTCCGTAATTGTCAGTGCTATCAAAAAAGTAATGTAGGTGTTATGTGCTCTTTTTGGGTCAACCTTGTCAAAATTTCAAAATTTTTGCTCGCTTAAGAGATACGGGAGAAATCAAAAAATTGAGAATTTCAAAATTAGCCTATAATTTCTTAGTTAAAAGAGATACAAAAAAATGTTTTATGCAGACGTTTCTTTAAATTGATTGTTGAATAATCTGCCGTTTTCATAATAAGTATACGAGGTTAGGTAATAAAGTTATCGGACCTAACCTCATTTTTTTTAAATGGAACACCCTGTATATTTTAATCTAAAAATATACTATTTTAAATTCTCCTTTGAAATATATAACACACCATGGATGATATTGGTTTCCTAGGCGATTTATTTAAACTTTATTACTTTGAAACGAAATAAAAGACTCGGGCGATTTATTAACTTTATTACTTTAAACCACAGTAGACTATGAAACAAAAGCGAACATTATAGAAACAATGACTCGTATGTTGACTCTTAACATTTAACGTCAATTTCATCAAAAAATTTGATATGATATCTAGTTTATATTGAAAGTGGAAAAAACGAAGAAATGGCGGAAAATGTATATTTTGTTCACTATCCGGAAAGACGGTAACCATTTAAGGACATATTCCGAACATTTGCGATGATTGCCCTTATTTTTTACCTTAATCTGAATCTTTTATTTCGTTTCAAAGTAATAAAGTTTAAATAAATCGCCTAGGAAACCAATATCATCCGTGGTGTATATATTTGAAAGGAGCATTTAAAATAGTATCCTTTTAGATTAAAATATACAGAGTGTTCCATTTAAAAAATGAGGTTAGGTCCGATAACTTTGTTACCTGACCCCGTATACTTATTCTGAAAACGGCAGATTATTCAACAATCAATATAAATAAACTTCTAAATAAGACATTTTTCTGTATCTCTTTTAACAAAGAAAATATAGGGTAATTTTGAATTTGTAAATTTTTTGATTTTCCCCCGTATCTCTTAAGCGAGCGAAAATTTTCAAGTTTTGATTTTACCATTTTAAGTTTGACCTAAAAAGAGCACATGACACCTACATTACTTTTATAATAGCACTAACAATTACGGAGATACCCTATAAAAGTGCGAAAAGGGGACACCATGTACATCTGATCTAAAATTCCCTCTTGGGGACTCCATCCGCAGACACAACTGTATAACACCTTCAACTGCTATAATTGCTTATCGACCATTGTGTATAAAACAAAGCTCCCCTATTTAACAGACATAAATATGTACTCTGGAACTTCGACGCATCACGATAATATTAGTTTTGGATGTTTCGATTCCTAGTGTACGTCTTGTATATATTTATACTAAATTGAACGATTAATTAATTGGCTCGAATATAAGTTACCAATATTTATTTTTTCTCCCTCGCCACATACTTACCACGTTTTCCTACAACAATAACCATCTCATAAGTATACAGGGTGTTATGGAAATGACGTATTATATTTAAATCGGCAATTCCTGAGATGAAAACAAATTGAAGAAAAATATCCAAAAATGGCGCTTTAATTTAATATGCCCTGTACATGACCTTATGTCAAACCAAAAATGACCATGTCATGCCCCTGTCAGGAAGGTAAACAAAGCAACATATGTCAACAGTGTTGTCATATCTTCAGGGTAAACTCTTTAGAAAGTCAATAACAGTTTGACAGATTGCAAGTTGTTTATTTTTCAGGGTACATTATTATAAACTTTTACGTTCAGTCCAGTTCGCTGGGAAACAATCTCTGATTTATAAACTTGAACTGACTCGAACGAACCGCCGCGGAGTTTATAAATTGCCAGGTAAGTTCTCATTTGTTCAATTCGAACGACACCCGTCAGATCTGGACAACTTAAAAGTTTATAAATGCCACTTACCCTTTAGAAAAAAAAATGCAATTTTATTTAGCTTTTCGGACTTAGTTAAAACGAACTTAATTTATAAAAAAACACCAAGTACCTAGGTAACCCGAAGAAAAACAAACCGGCACAATAATCTCACAAAATCTAAGTTCCATTCAATCTGAATTAGTATTTTAAAGTGCTACTGTGTAGACAAAAATACACCCTTATTGTCTGAGTGGTCTGGCAAATAATGTATTTAACATCTAAAAATTGTAAAAATAAATAACACGTTGGTTCCGTCGATCGATATTGAACTGCTGGACTGGGGCACTGTCGTCGCGAAAAGAACAAATAACTTAATAATTTAAACTCGGGTTTAAGTATTAACACACAATTTAACACAAAAATATGTTTGAAAAAACAGTAGGAAACCGGCCTGCTTCTTTAAACAGCTGATCTTGGACAATCGGGTTGCCTATTCTTTATGCGACTGCAGCGGCTGGGGTTAATACTTAAAAATACAGCGTTGCCACTTTCGATCTTTTATAAGGTTATATTCATAAAATGCAGAATTTCCTTCTGTAATACTTTTCTGTATAATGATAGTCTCGGAAATGGCAACCGCGCTAGTTAGACGAGACTATTTATTTTAAAGGGATGGAATGATGAGAAGGAAGGGTCTATCAACATAATTATTTCATCATTCTTCTTCAGTAAAGGATTAATAAATAAGCGTTTTTATTATTTGTGAATTTCTATTGCGAAATAATTTGTATCCTATAGTGCTGTTGTTTTATGTGTACAGTAGGTTATTGAAAAGTGTAATTATGCGTTAGTATTTATTGCTTTTGTGTAATCTAATAATAAATGCATATCTTCAAAAAAAATAATTGGAAACGCGTGTGTTTCTTTAAATGATTTAGTGCAAAATGTTCCGAAAGATTGGAAATAAGAGGCCGAATGGGGTTTAGTGGGTATAAGCTTATTATGCATTTCCACATTATCATCAGGGTATGTGATGAGCATAAAGCTTTTCCCATAGAAAAAGAAAACAAAAACCTGAAGCGCTTCTCTAGAATACCCCAGGAGTCACCCATTTAAATATAATACGTCATTTCCATAACACCCTGTATTATTTGTCTGTGTATAGCAATGTCTAACTTTGTAAAATAAACTGTTTCGTTACTTCTGTAAATTTTACTTAAATGAATTGATCCCTTTGTACCCAGACCCTTTCAATTAGGTTGAGCATTAGTAATACATATTTAATCATACATAGAATTATATGATATAAGTTTATCGAATTAGCTGATAGGTACTGGCTGGTTTTCACTAAATAGGTTTGGAATTTAACTACAAACTGCAAAAATTTGAATAGAGCTTAATAGAGGTAATCCTTAATTAATTTGCCATGTCAAAATGATAGAATAATATACACGTGCTACCCTTAATCAGGATTATATTGGAGTGTAATCATGTAATGTAAAATAAAAGCCAGGCATAATGGAATAATTTTAATATACTCAATGGATATGATGCTAATCAAATCGAATAATGACATTATTCCCATATTGTTATATAAAGTAAAAATTAAGTTTTATTACAACTAGAATGTAATTTTTGGGGTCTCCTAGAAGTCCTACATAAAATTCATATTAATTATATATCTAAGGAATACCTAAAAAAGGTAAATTTTACTATAATTTAACATATTATTAGAACTCCTTGCATAGTTTTACGTGAATGAATGGAAAGTAAAATGTAAGATATTGTAAAAAGCGCAACCAACAATGTATTTTGTACCCTCCTAATGCAGCACTATCTAAAAACGTTAAATTTACTATATTTTTACATAGTTTAAAGTGAATCAATGGAAGGTAAAATGTAAGATATTGTAAAAAGCCCAACTAACATATTTTTGACCCTCCTAATGCAGTACAATCTAAAATGGTAAATTTACTATATTTTTACAACTCCTTACATAGTTTTAAGTCAATCAATGAGATGTAAAATGTAAAATATTATAAAAAGCGCAACTAACGATGTATTTTTCATCGTCCTAATGCAGCACAATATAAGAAAGGGAAATTTACTATATTTCTATATATTATTACAACTCCTTACATAGTTTTAAGTGAATCAATGAAAACTAAAATGTAAGATATTATAAAAAGCGCAACTAACAATGTATTGTTGATCGTCCTAATGCAGCACAATCTAAGAAAGGTAAATTTACTGTATTTTTACATATTATTACAACTCATTACATAGTTTTAAGTGAATCGATGAGAAATAAAATGTAAGGTATTATAAAAAGCGCAAACTAACAATGTATTTTTCATCGTCCTAGTGCAGTACAATCTAAAAAAGGTAAATTTACTATATTTTTACATATTCTTACAACTCCTTACATAGTTTTAAGTGAATCAATGAAAACTAAAATGTAAGATATTATAAAAAGCGCAACTAACAATGTATTTTTCATCGTCCTAATGCAGCAACATCTAAGAAAGGTAAATTTACTATATAGGGTGTTGAAATAGGTCGGTAAACCGGAATAACTCCGGTGCATCGCATTGCAGCGGAAAATATCTGGTGAAAAAGTTGGTTGGTTTTGAATGAGGAATAGTTTGCAATTTAAACCACCCCCCACCCCCGGGCGCGGGTGGGGGTAAGTTAAGATTTTTAAATGGAACCCCATATTTTTTATTAGTGTATCGTGTTCTCCGACCAAAAATAAACATCTTTTGTCCAAAAAAATTTTCTATCCTTTCTATCCTTCACCAATAATCACCATGAGAAAGACAAAATCAGAACCGTGCGAAAATCAAGTTTATCCCGGAAATACTCTTTTTCTCTGTCTTGTACTAAAAAATGCCCGTGGAATACAAACAACTTTTTCCACGGGCATTTTTTAGTACAAGACAGAGAAAAAGATTATTTCCGAGGTGGTGATATTGGTGAAGGATGGGCCCGAATAAAAAAAATTTTCTGACAAAAGATGTTTATTTTTGGTCGGAAAACACGATACGATAAAAAATATGGGGTTCCATTTGAAAATCTTAACTTACCCCCATCCTCGCCCGGGGGTTGAGGGGGTGGGGGGTGGTTAAAATCCTCCTTCAAAACCAAACAACTTTTTCCCCAGACATTTTCCGCTGCAATGCGATGCACCGGAGTTATTCCGGGATACCGACCTTTTTTCAACATCGTGTATATCTATATTATTACAACTCCTTACATAGTTTTAAGTAAATCAACGAAAAGTAAAATGTAAGCTGTTGTAAAAAGCGCAACCAACAATGTATTTTGCACCCCCCGAATGCAGCGAACACAATACCCAGATTGCATTAGACGTGGAAAGCGCCTGGCAACTTTTTATTAGTATATCCAATTGCTTAGTTTTAACTGCCCAGTGTTGTGTTTTATTTTCCTCGATTTGATTAACAATTTATTTCGAAAACATATAAGGATTTTTAGAATTGGAAGGTGTAATGAAAATTCTGGGTATATTGAAGATGACCACAGCTAAAGAATATTTTTATGAAATTTTTGTGAGGTCATTCTTGACATTTACGTAGTTTTTTTACGTTGGTCCGAATATTATAAATAAGAGTGCATTATCCTATTTAAAATGATGAAATGAGAAATGTTGACAATTCAGGTGTAATTTTTAAGCGATAAGAACATTTTTAAATAAATTAAAATTATGAAATAGGCATAGAAGTGTAGTTTTATTAAATTGAACAATTACACAATAGCACATAATGCGCTATACGGATCTGAATAGGGTAATTTTTGAGCAACCCTTGTAAAATTAATAGCTCTGTCCGTAGCCACAAATTCACGCACTTTACATAGTAATTAGCAATATCTCTTACAGTGCTGTTCCCAGAGGTACATAACTCTAGTAGAACCGTATTTCTAGTTACCGAGCTCCGAATCCACTCTTGAGGATGGTATTAAGTTAAGCTTTAGAAGTGTGGATTACCAAATTCTTTAATGGACCAATGAGTTATGTATATTTGTTAAACTAATATAAATAAAGCGTAAGTTCTCAAGAGGGAAAAAATCTTTTTTATTGACTTTACAACCAAAAGTCATTCTTTATGAAAGGTTCTGCTTATTGAGAAAATTAATTTACAATATCAATTTACAATATCAAAATTGTAGATCAAATGTACCTACATACATACAAATTAAGATATACAAATTCGAATATTTAAAAATAGAATATTGAGGTTTCATATGACGACAAGTAACTTTTGGTCGCAACATTTTTTCCCTCTTGGGGACTCCTACCGCGGACACTCTGTATAATACCTATAAGGTTTACCACTCTTCTTTTTGTAAACATAACTAATTTTACTTACCAGACCATCCAATTCACTTAATATTTTATTGGTAATGGTCTATATATTAAATTTATGGCTTTGTTTTTTCGTAAATTGCCAGTTGGCCCTTGTTTTGAATATATTTCGCTACCACCAACGAGTTAAGTAAATGAAAATTATAGTGAAAACATAGATATATTTAGAATATACATAATTTGATATTCAAATAAATAACCTACTAGATGAAGGAATTTATTTTTGGAACTTATTATTGCTATGGCTGCAGTACTGATTACTTGAGCATATTTATACACTCACATGCAAAATAAATGGTTACTACAACATTTTGATAACGTTTTAGGCTCAATAACTTTTTTATTTTCAGTCCGATATTAGTAATTTTTTTAGAGAACTGTCAG
The DNA here is from genome assembly GCA_963991005.1 of Barypeithes pellucidus. Lineage (NCBI taxonomy): Eukaryota > Metazoa > Arthropoda > Insecta > Coleoptera > Curculionidae > Barypeithes > Barypeithes pellucidus. The sequence continues at coordinate 16,725,143 of OZ022566.1, forward strand.
TTTTAAGGTGCCATTTACAAATCTTAGGTAACGTTGGTTATTCGATATTTTATACAAGGCAGTTACGGTTCTTGGTGTTGCCGCGCCTAATAGAACAGTAAAAAGTCATATTTCGTATGGCCCGCAAAAAATTGTTGAACAAAAATAAACAAAGGTCGTTAACGGTATAGTGGCGTCTTTGAGTCGGACGAACATCGACATATTTTCAGCCGGAACAAGAGTACCCCAACCCGTTTTCGACGATTCTGAACACGATGTCGGCGTCAGAATTTCTCTTTTTGGTGCGCAACCCCTCAAAACGGCCAAAAGCCACCCTCCGCGCCACGCGTTTCAAGATGTTTCCCTGCAGAGAAACACACTTTCCATACGTTCTCGAGGATGCTGAGAACGGTGGTGGTGTTAGATATCGCGTCCGACCCCTTCCAACCTCTCCACCGGCCAATACTCGCCCCCGAAAGGGGTGAATTTTTTTTCATGTATCAGCGGCGCATATATATACCCCCCGTTTTCGAGGATGCTGAGAATGGGGAAAATAGTTGTACTTCTCCTTTTGGTTGTAATGGTCTCTCATTCCGGTCCAACTGAAACAATATAATCAAATAGTTTGCGCGAAAGAAGGCCTGGTCAGTTTATTTTTAATTTTTTAAGTTAAAATTATTTTTTTTTTAAGTTTCAATTAAATAAAAAAATCCTAAAACAGAAAGAGTAATTAAAAAAAAAATTTTAATCACTTTTAATTTTTTTCGAAATTTTTTATTAAAAGTAATGTCGTTCCATAATGGGGGGCGAGTATTGGGCGGTGGAGGGGTTGGAAGGGGTCGAACGCGTGTTTCTCTGCAGGGAAACCTCTTGAAGCGCGTTTAACCCCTCTGAGGGATGCTTTTTGGCCGTTTTGAGCGGTTGCGCAACCCCAAAGAGAAATTCTGACGCCGCTATCGTGTTTTGCATTCTCGAAAACGGGAAGGGGGGGCGAGGTACTCTTGTTCCGGCTGAAAATATTTCGATTTTTCGGGTTTTTTTCCGACTCACAGAACCTAAAAGTAAATAAAAACTTTTTAACTTATATATATTATAATAAAAAATACTAAAAAGAACACTTATAAAATGTGCTTGATTAATATTATATCAAATAACCTTGCGGTCTCCTACACTTTGTGCCAATTTTTTAATTTTTTATATTTGGTCACTGGATGAGCGAGGAAGCATGAGCTCACTACGTGACAGACTATTTTTCATACGTTTAATATAATCTTCGCATAAATCCATAAAGTATATTTACAATCGTGGAAAAATTTGCACCCTCTAGTTCGTATTACAGAGAAAAGAATTTTCAGTAAGTGGATGTCAATATTAATTTTAAAAGCTGATTACTTTTTTTTACAAACTAAAGTGATTATGGATTTTCTGAACTTTATTCAATTACTTGTAAAGCGAAGTAATTTAAAATGAACCGAAAATATTTTAAAATATGAATAGCCAGCTATACTGGCAAATGACAGTATGATTTATTTCTGGTTTAGAATAAAAGGTCAAAAAATTTAAGCCGGAATTTCCATGGGTTTTTGTACAAACTGGAATGAAATTGTTATACTTACGTGTACGATAAAGATTTTTTCATTCGAAGATCTTTAAATAAATGTAACATATAAACTATATATTCGTATAAACCATTTAATAACCCCCCCTTCCCGACATTTTAATAAAACCCCCCAAAGATTTGGCTGCTGTGCCACTGGAAGTAACGGTGGTTATTTTCAGTATTTCTTGACGAATAAATCAATTAATGGATAACTATTGTGCCGTCTTAAAAAGTATTAATATCAGTGCATATAAAATTGAAATAACTTGTATCTTAATATACTATTCAAGTTTCATAAGACATTATTCTTATGAACCGTGTATTTTATAATACTTTTCTATTTGGGTCTTTAAAGTCTGAAAAACTTTAAAAAATATAGTAGATTTTTTCCATTTGAATTAATATTTTCTTCTTGGGTTGGCAATACTTTTACAATTTAGTAAAATGTTACAAGTATCAAATATGCCATGATAGAAACAACTGAACACAACAAAGCTTGTTCCCATCCGTCATAATTAAAAATAAATATATTATTAAAGTTAATAAAAATGAGTCAGGAAGAAAGTTGTACTCCGTCAGATATACGAGAAATTGCAGAAAATAATCTAGAAAAACTAAAGAATATGCAAAACTTTGAGTTATGGTGCGAGCAGAACAAAGTTCAAAATATTGAATAAAATAATAAATAATAGATACTATTGAACAAAATATTGTGTCTAAACAAAATCTGACAAGAATAACAATTAATGACCAGGAAATGTCTACAGTAACTATAAATATGTATATATAAAGTAATATGTATAATATTATATTGAATTAAAAATAAAAATAGTACTTTATTGAATAAAGCTTTAGAAATAGAGCATAAACTGGAAGATATTTTTATTATTTTTTGGGTTCTGTTGTAGTAAAAATGATCTATTTGCAAGGTTAAAGGTTAGTATTTTAAAATTTTCTATAAAAAATTTCTGTCGAATCCATAATGTCTAGGGAACTAATTTCAACGAAATCGAATTAGGCCTAAAAGTCGAACACTATTTGTTGCCAACATGAAAAAATTAAAATTTCAGTTTCATATAGTGGCAAGTTATTCAATTTTTTGCATTTCATAATGTCGCCATTATGAAACCCAAATAGAAAAAAGTATGTACTATAGCCCTGTGCTTATTAATCAATAGCGCTGCCACTTTAAAAAAAACTCATCCAGCATGTCATTAAAAGCAAAGTAAAACTCATGTATATTTATTTTAACGATATATTTAACATAAAGATGGATTACATTCTGCTCTTATCTAAAATACATCAATAAAATTGTCACAAAAGGAAAACATTCTATGGCTAATACAGATTTCAGTTACAGCAGAACATTTGATGTGAAATATGAACGTTACAAGTTTATATACCATTTTTTTTAAATGAAAAAAAAATGCAAATATTGAAAACTTAACAAACCAATTTTTTAAAAGTAATTAACAATATTAGTGTATAGCGCAAATATTTGTACAGCTTACCAAAACTTTTAGAATTAACGGATTGATAAATTTTACATTTAGTTCTAACTTACTTAAGTACAATCACACTTAAATTGTTATGCTTATTATAGAACTCACGTTTTAAGCGCTCATTTTAAAAACTTGTTAGATATTTAAAATGTATATACACGTAAGAAACTAAAGAAACATATTAATTATTTAATTTCACAGCATTTTTCTTTTCTTATACTGTGTCGAGTTTAAAAAACACGTTGATATAGTTAGTTTCGTTCTAAAATGCGATGGCAAATTATTATGGTGTAATATACTCATGTAAACAATTATTATATTGTACGAATGTAGTATAATTATCATCTCTGTGATAAATACAGGGTGTCCGCTATTTAATGGTACCTGGAAAAACGACAGACTCCTTACGTAAAAATATTAGGATTTAATTATACTTACCTATATCCGAAAATTGATGATATTAACTGATATACAGGGTGTTAAAGTTAAAATTTCATTTTTGTTTTTCTCTAATAACTTTGCGCGAGAAACTAACGTCTTTTTACAAAATTGGCAATTATGGTTTTAGGACGAGAAATTGATTTTTTTGTGAAATTTTAATGAATAATGTAGGTGCGGTGCGGTGTCTGCGGCATTATTCGCACATTTATTAGGTCATAACTTTTTTGTACCTAAGTTTATTTAAGTTTTTAATGAAAATAATACTTTTCTCATATTTATTACGTAAAAAGGTATACTAAGTTCAGGTCGCACAGAATTACCGTTTCGGAGATATTTGCACTTAAATTGTTTAGTGCGTTAGCTCAGGCAAGCAAATATTTTGTTACTTCTTACCAATTAACGTTTACATAGTAATTAATGTTCTAGTAATGATAATTAGGAATAATAAATACAACAATTGGATTGTTCTTTAATTTACTTCAATTAAAATAACTTTGACCCTAGAAAAGTTTTTTTCTTAAAGTAACCTATGAGAAAACAAATAAAATTTAGAGATACAGTTGCTATGAAACCTCCATGTTGTTATTTGTTTGTTGATTATTGTAAGATAGCTTTATCAGAAAATGTTTCATTTTTGAGTTTATCGTAAGTTTGTGCTTTCATTTCTGTTGGTTTCTTTCGAGCCGATATTTTCTTTAATTAAAGTACGTTAAAGAACAATCCAATTGTATTTATTATTCCCAATTACCGTTACTAGAACATTAAATATCATGTAAAAGTTAATTGGTAAGAAGTAACAAAATATTATTTGCTTGCCTGAGCTAACGCACTAAACAATTTGAATGCAAATATCTCCGAAACGGTAACTCTGGGCGATCTGATACCTTTTTACGTAATAAATATGGGAAAAGTATTATTTTAATTAAAAACTTAAATACACTAAGGCACAAAAAAGTTATGACTTAATAAATTTGCCCCCTACATTGTACATTAAAATTTCACAAAGAAATGTTAAATGTTAGTTTTTAGAGAAAAACAAAAATTAAGTTTTAACTTTAACACCCTGTATCTCAGTTAATATCAACTTTCAGATATAGGTAAGTATAATTAAATCCTAATATTTTTACGTAAGGAGACTGGCGTTTTTTCATGTACCATTAATTAGCGGGCACCCTGTATAAGTAAAAATGGAGAAAATATTTTTCAGTCATTAAAATTAGTTTTATATAGTTTTGCGGTGCTATACATAGTTCTAAACTGCTTATTTTGGACGTGTGTAACATATTTATGCTAAAAAACATTTTTTCCATTCCAAAGAATAGCTTATACAGCGTTATTCACGGCGAATGACGTATTAAAAGATCTCGAGAATTAAAAAAAAATTATGTTTGAAATAATGACACTCACTATAAGGGATGCCGATCTTTTTAATGACGATATTGTATTGTACCTATTACTTCCGGTTATACCGGAAATTGTTAACAAAGGTTACTTGGATTTTTACAAAGAATGGAAAGTGAATACGTCAAAATATCGTCACGAATAAGGTCGGTATCTTTTATAGGGAGTACCAATATCTGAAACAAATATCTGTTTTAGTTCCCTAGATCTTTCAATACGCCACTCACCGTGAATGACCCTATTTATGTTCAGTAAGGAATACGCGATTACTCATAAAATGCAAAGGTACAAATATAATACTGAATGTTTTCTTTAGAATGACTATATATTTGGGTCCTGCAATAGTGTGTCAGGCTTCCATAGCTCCTATACAAATTAACTTAGGAATTTCATTCATATGCCGATTTATACTGTATTATAGGGTGCATGTCAGGAAAATATTTTTAAATATACAGTTGGCCCAGAAAAGTATGGTAACATACTACTCTATACTGGTCTTTTTTTAAATAGGACACCCAGTATTTTAGTACATAATTAGGTTCGTATTAGTGTCCTTTATAAATGCCTAAAGTTTTATTTCATTTGGTTATGTAGTTTAAGAGTAATAGATTAAAAATTAAAAAAAAGAAGTTTTGGAGTCTCAAAAGTCTTCAAAAAAACTACCTAAAATAACTTTTTTAACCAAAGCATTGGGTGGAATTTAAGACAATAGGTCTAGAGATACTGTGAATATAATAGCGTTTATCTATTTTATACAGAGTGTTCATAATTAGGTTTCAAACACGACACATTTCAAAATAATTTTTCTCCAGATTTTTAAATGGAACATCCTGTATATTATTAGGCTATTGGATGTAGAATTCATACGCATTCTTTTTTTGTAATGGAAGCATATAAGTCATTTCCAGCCGTTTTCGAAATAATTGCAAATTTCATAAATTATGTTGTTTAAATACAGTTTTTATTATGAAAATTAAGCATATGAATGAAATTCCTAAGTTAATTTGTATAGGATCTATGGAAGCCTGACACACTATTGGAGGACCCTGTATAGTTGGATTCAACAGAGTTTTCCATTGATGTCCCCTAAATTTTAACATTGAAGTGGCATTAAAATGTGTCTTCAATGGTATTTTCAAAATTATGAGTTTTACTAATCTCTACTTAATTAAGTTTACACTGTTACATTAGAAACACATTTAAATATTTAAAAATGTAATATTATGATGTCGAATTCTGGAAAAAGTGACATCATCAGATCAGAATAAATTTAATAATTTGTAGGTCACCTTTGTCAGGCCTTCTGACGAGTGGCAATACCCGACTAGGGAAGAGTTTGACAAATGGAGAAAGGTAAAAATTCTATATTTGTGGTTTAGACAAACTTTTATTTAAAAATTTCTAATTTTAATGTTAATGAGCAGGTTCTGTTAACACTATTTCGTATATTGTATTAGTGTCTTATATGAATTTATTTTTTATTCAGCGGTGACGTTAATTCCATCTTGCTATTAATAGTAATGACTGGTTGTATAATAGTATGTTTCTGGTATTAAGTTTACACAAATCTGATGTGGTAGAGCCCCGAATTAATTTAATACCTAGAAACATCAATTAATCCTAGTATGTAATGCTATAGATGACTTATGACGTATCTTACGAAATAATGTTTAATACCCTTGACTATTAACAACGATTAATCGTAGGAAAGCATCAATGTTATGTTATATTATTTTTGTTCACGTGCTTTGATGTACAATATGGTACACGACGGTAAAATATTACTCTGTATTATATGAAATTTTACTTGACATGACCTACAAACAATTACTCATTTTTCCTCTCCTCGTTCATTGTTAATAAATATATTTATTATTTAAAACGATATATATTTAGTAGAAGTTCTTGATTTATTTTCGAATTATTTTTTGATACTACTATTTACTTGTAATAATAGTAGTAAAATGGTTTATTTAACAGTCGCTATAAAATTACCTTTTTAATAAAATTTTGAAGCTTGAAAGGAACAGTTAATACCTCAAATGGTCATTTGTTGCTATTTTAGATAAAGGCATTTTAGTCTGGTAGATTTTACCATATTTAATAAATTTTGTGCGAAACAAGGTTTACATATTACTTAATAAATGGTAGTTTTATACAGATATTCTAACAGACACTGATAATAATAAGTGTCATTTTAATAAAATACTTAAATTTTATGACTTTTGTTGAGCGTATATTACAAAAGGAAAAAAACTGGGAAAGAAAAGCAATGACAAGAGCTGTAAAAGCAATTTACCGCGTCTGTCTTGTTTAACTGTCGTTTTCACAAAAGAGTTTTAAAATTTTTTTACATAATATTTCGAAAACACTCAGCTATATGAAAAAAAAACGGAGTGAGGATAAGATATTCAGATCTTTCCCATTCGCCAATACAAATATAATTGATTAAATCAAAAGATAGAAAAATAATGTCCATGTAGATATATTTATTAAGTTTTTTTTTAATAAGAATTATGTTTGTTGTTATCTTAGTCTCAATGCATTATAAATTTAGCTTCTATAAGATTATTTATGGTTTTAGGTACTTTTTTGATATAATCATTATGGTTTATTTATTTTAATTATATTTTATTGAATAAAATATCCAATAAACTAACTGTGTATCGTCCATATGGTATAACAAACTTTTTTAATCTTTATTTCAAGTAACGATCCCATAAAGTCTAATGTTGCATAAAATGCAGGAACTTTTACGGGGACCAATAAATAAGAGATATTTTAAAGTAATGGTTGATTCAAATTACTTTTTATTTTGTTACATAAACACAAACTTCAGAGAGCTGTTTTGTCTTTATATTTAATTAAATTTTCGGGAAAAACTAATATAATCTGTATATAAAATAAAGTTATTATGTTGAAATAGCGTCTCCTAGCGTAGAGCCAAATTTAAATCAGATATTGCCGGAAATAAGCTCAAAAGCCATACCCCCTCAAATAGTAGATTTCGACGGAAATTGAAGAAATTAACCATCCCAAAATTCAAGAGAAATAATTAAACTTTTTTTGTAATTTCCTTTTTCTCTTTCGTGTATTTGTGAATACCATGTAAAGGAATTTATTAATATTATATTTAACAGTAACAGTAGCAAGTAGAGATATTGATGAGAATTTTTATTTTAAAACCTCGACGACACGTAGGTTTTTCTAAAACCATCGGAACAAAAATTTTTTTATTTTTTTTTGAAACTAATAGTTTTGAAACACCTTTGCATTTGTACCTTTGCATAACAATAAGAATGCCGTTAGTTTAAAGATGTATTTATATCTAATACTTACACACTTTCCATTTGTTAATATAAAATCTAATTTAAAAAGTACAACAAATATTTAAAAATAATAGCTAATGAGCACAAAGGGGATAAACTTTGTTATGTCATTAAAAAATTCTTTATATTATATTAGACTTATCCTAATATTTACAGGCATTTAAATTATCTTAATCCTTACTACTACCTATTCAAAATTCAAAACAATAATGGCTTTATTTATCGAACTACATTTTAAGCTCTTTAATCTATCAGTTTTCTTTAAAAATAAAATATTTCATTATTTATACATTTAAATTAGAATCGACGAATAAAAAAATTCAACCCCTTTATACTATAGTTACACCACAACCAAAGTACCCTTAGAGATAATCAGAAAATATGCCAGTTAAGCTAATTTTACTATTTCTACAATAACTGTGTTAAATATATTTTAAATAAATAATCACTGTCCAATATTTCAGATGTTTTATAAAAACTGTTTTAATTTTAAAGCTGCATAATATAAACTCCTGGACAAAATTAACGCAACATCATAAATTTGCAATATTTTTGATTTTATTTTTTTGTCTGAATTTATGCTCCGATTTGAATGATTTTTTTTGCATTGTACGTTGGTTCCTTGACAATGTCATAGTTTTCGCTGTTTATGATAAAAATGTAATTTTCGATTTATACTGGGTGTACTAAAAATGCTATGTTTTTTCCGAAAATTCGTATCATCCTGTGGAGTATATTAGCAATCGAAATTGCAGTTGGCATTAAACGGTAGGTCCATCTTTCCCCAACATTTTCCTTTTTGGTTTACTTAATTATCTCTGTTATTAAAGGAGATACACCGTTTTATAGCGTAACATGTTTTTATAGACTTTAATATTCAACACAGTCATTGTTAAATGTTTTCAAGTAGGTTTCAAGATTAAAATACTCGTCGGGCAACTGGGCATACGAAACGAACGTTTAATAAGCAGTTTCCGAACAGTTTTTATCAGTATGGCGACTTTTATTTGACACAACACAAACACCGTTTTATAGCGTAACATGTTTTTATAGACTTTAATATTCAACACAGTCATTGTTAAATGTTTTCAAGTAGGTTTCAAGATTAAAATACTCGTCGGGCAACTGGGCATACGAAACGAACGTTTAATAAGCAGTTTCCGAACAGTTTTTATCAGTATGGCGACTTTTATTTGACCTTTGTAACTTTAAAACACAACATCTGCTGACACATCGCAATGTCAGAAAAAGCCCATAGTCTACTTGAAAACATTTAACAATGAATGTGTTGAATATTAAAGTCTATAAAAACGTGTTATGCTATAAAACGGTGTATCTCTTTTAATAACAGAGATAATGAAGAAAATCAAAAAAGAAAATGTTGGGGAAAGATGTACCTACCGTTTAATGTCAACTGCATTATGTTTCGGTTGCTAATATACTCCACAGGGTGATGCGAATTTTCGGAAAAAACATAGCATTTTTAGTACACCCAGTATAAATGGAAAATTAAATTTTTATCATAAACAGCGAAAACTATGACGTTGTCGTCAAGGAACCAACCTACAATGCAAAAAAAAATCAGTCAAATCGGATCATAAATTCAGAAAAAAAATAGCATCAAAAATATGGCAAATTTATCATGTTGCGTTAATTTTGTCCAGGAGTTTATATGTATGATATGGCAAACAATAAATAATATTTTCCACATGTTGAATTCCAGTCTTAAACCTGACCTACTTCTAATAAGATTTTACTATGCAGATAAAATATTATTTATAGTGGCGTTGCAACTGACTTTGCAAATATCCAGCGTAGCCATGTAATATGTACATATGTATCTCTATACAATATTTATTTATTGCCTGCCACTCTATAATGATACCGGGATAAAAAAAAACACCCCATTTGGAATTAATTTAATTCTTTATAATTTCTTTATGTTTAATCTGATTTGTATAATTCTCTTACAGACGTGTAAATAATTTGATTACTGTATTTTCAATACTTATTTATTAAGGATATTAGTACGGTTTCACTAAGTTGCCTAGTCGGAGAAAACAAGATAGTGGACCAACTTGGGTAAATTTGAACAGTTTAAACAATTAAATTTAAACCAAATGTAAGTGGTGTTTAAAACAGAATTTTTATTATTTTGAGCTAAATGTTATTTAATTATGACATGATTGTGAATTTCAAGAGGAAAAGATTATTCAAATTATGTAAAACACTGCGTTTATAGTAAATTTACATTAATTGGCATACAGGAATTTAAATAAATATATATTTTTAACATGCAAGTACCTCACTAATTATGGCCAAACTGAGCGCTACCGCAATAGCAAATCTGGGTGGGGTGCAGGCTGCAAGTCCCAAGCCCATTGACAAATGAGACCATCCCGGGATGGGAGATGCTGAATTTTTACCACGTTGCATAGCAGCTGGATGTTCACCTAGAACAATAAAATCAATATAAGAACTAATTTTAGATTAATATATTATAAGAACATTAATGTGTTGACTCCTCTTTTAGCAGAATGATTAGGGGTCCATAGGAGTTACTCTGAGTGACACCCTTTCGAATTCTTTACCAGGAGCTAAGTTATCACCTAAAAATTAACGTGAATAAGTCTATTTTTGGAATTTCAATTTATTGGAAACTATTACTCAAAAAATAAATCATGATATTATTGGAAAAGGATCTAAACGATCTTTAAATGATGTGCTACTTGCCCCCATTCCCATTTAAGACTTTAAGGGTAACATTTAGCCTTCCCAGAGGGTTAAACCGTGAAAGCTACAAATATTCGTAAAAGCGAGATATTTAGTCATATAGAAGGACTATATTTTTGTTTGCAATGTGTTGTCACATAAAAGCCGGGATTTTCCTGGATGAAGTTTTAAATTAAAGAACCAGTATTATCTATTAAATAATTCTTGTTTAGTTGCGTGATTTTAGCAATAAATAAAGAAATAATATAATTTGCCATATTTACCATCTAACTAAATATTATAGGAGATACTACTTCAATTCAACTATAAAAATATTTAGATAGAGTCATTGCGTGCTCAGATAAAATTTAGGTATTTTATTTTTATTAAACACGCGCTAATCTGAGTAAATAAATTTCACAAGTTTTACATGAAATGCTCATAATTGTACTTAAGTTGCGGTGGGTGAAGCCATATTATGAAATTTAAATAAGGAAAAGATATCTTTCTATCCCTCTTTTACAGTTTTGGTGCGATAATATCTAACTTATTGAGGGTTTAGTGGAATACACAAAGCCGAATTTTCGGTTATAGCAACTTTAATCGCTTAATCTACTTATGGCATCTTTTTTGTATGCAAATTAAATATTAAAACAAAAAATAGAAAGGGGAACAGAAATTAGCGAACTGAAAAGGACTAACAAGTACACGAATTCATATTTGATATAAAAACCGTTCCATTTGTGGCGAATTTATCTGTCCACCATGTATATGTAGGCTATGGTTACAGCACTAATATATTGAAAATATTTACTGGTTTATATCCGTTTTACAGAACTACAGACAACTTGGCGAGAACAATCCGCTTCCGGTACAGTTACAAAATCCTAAAAAAAAATAAAAAACATTTTTATCGACATCAAGTGCATTTCTTTTTGGTTTAAATATTTTATAGCTTTACCCTCATTCGTGCATTGCCTCAAATGTTTGTACATTTGATTTTGCTGAACAAACAACGAATTTTTATGACCTGTATTATTTTCAAGCTGACGATTTATTATTATTTCACCGTGTTTCTGCGCAAATGAATTCGAGTTTTATTTGGTTTAATATTTTCAAAGCTGTTTTAATATCGCATACTCAACCTGTCCTAGTTTTCTATATTTTTGTCTTAATAAATCACCATTTTTACATTTTAGAACTTGCTTTTTGAATTTTTTCGCCATAGTTTATATTTTATAATATCAAAATTATATTTTTCTGTCAATGAAAAGTATTTTTAGAAGGATTATAAATTTCTTAGGTAGGTGATAACTAAACCGGCAGTTAGGATATACCAAGAGCTTTTTAAATCTGATATAAGAACGGAAATTTACATAGGTCTAATATTTCGTTACGTATCTATGTAATAAATTTAATTATATTTCATAAATTAACTAGCTATTTATTTTATATATCTATGAAACTACACATACATAGATCGAAAATTGAAATTTGGAAGATCAAAAGTAAACAGCAAAAATGTAATGAAATAAAGTTGGAATTTGAAGATCGAAGGTTTACAACAACAAGAATTTAAAAATTTAGTCAGCACAAAAAATACCCAATAAAATTCTTTTAACAGAAAAAAAGTTCAATTTTGGCGACCAGTGAATCAAATGTTGGGCTCATTCTTATCGCGTAACCGTTCTCTGCTTCGAACATCTATTTTTTAGTTTTTAGTAAAGTTAGAAAGAACTGTTTTCCTCACTATATATTATTTAATGATAGTTTTAATTTTATAATAAAACGTATCTTGAAGAAACAATTTAAAACAATATATACTAAATATCCGAATGAAATTCTCCTTTACCCAACTAGAGTCTACCAAGCACCAGATATATGTAGATGCAGTTAGATCACAGACCATTTCTTTGGGAAATTTGATTGTCTGTTTTCTCCTTAAAAAATTGGTTACAAATTCTTGGTTTTCACTCATAAAATACTGTATTATCTTTTTCCAACGATAAAAATACATTTTTCTAACGGAAATTTCCTTAGCGCAAAATCTAACTCCGGATATGGAGAAATAGGGATGCGTTGTATACTTGTTAACTTGCTCTTGTAAAGCCTGATGGCAATCGTTGTTTTAAGGCGCCCCGCTTCACAATAAAATTAACATGAACATCTTTCAAAGTTTTAAAATCATTTATTGGAGGCTGGTGAGAATAATCATTACTTATCAAAAAACACCAATGTATGGAAAAATAATTTCCCAACCACCCGATAATAACCTTATACAATAAGGGCGTATTTTTGTCTATACAGTAGCACTTTAAAATACTAATTCAGATTGAAGGTACTAGCCAGAAAAGGAAGCCTTCTCCATTGATAGGATGTCACCACCTGCAGACCGGTTTCGAACTCCTTTGTTCTCGTCAGTACAGGTTAGGTGTCCATACCCAGCGTTGTTCCAAAGCTTAAAATGTTTGTACCGTCTGAATCGTCGAAATTGTACTAAATCTGATAAATTGTACTCTAAAAAGACAGTAAAAGAAGGTTGTTACAGGCCGCATCAAAAGTGTACCAAGAACTCGAAGTGTACCGGATTCGGTACAAAAGTACGCTCTGGGATAGGGGTCGGCAACCTGCGGCTCGCGAGCCACATGCGGCTCTTTGGATGTGAAGCTGCGGCTCTTTAGTTCCATACGCTAATATTATTTATTTTATCGAAAAAAACATTAATCTGAATCGATTAACGAGGATTAGGCACCGATTCTATCTCTCAGCCACTTGTACTCGCTTTTCACCGCACCCCTCCCCCATGACACGCATCGTTACTGTCGCCAGTCCGTCGAAAGCTCTCGCGTTTTAATTCGTTTTCGACGCAAGAGAATTTGGCGTCTTCACCAGTGCTTTGGCTGTTACCAGAGGTCGGCAACCTACGGCTCGCGAGCCGCATGCGGCTCTTTCGATGTCAAGTTGCGTTTCGATATCAAATTGCGGCCGTTCGTGGCTCTGTAAAAACTGAGAAATTGTGTAAATTATAACTTTTGGCTCTTCCGTCTCAAAAGGTTGCTGACTCCTGCTCTGGGACATCCCTGTCCATACCCATCATCAGAGAAGACTCTATACTTCAAGCTGTATTATCAACCGCAGTTGAGAACATGTAACGCGTAGTGCCATCTCTTAGCAGTCCCATACAATCTAAACAGTCACCCGTTACTGCTTTGAATAACTCAAAATTAAAAGTCTTTTTGCTTTTCAGGTCGTGGAGAAGATTGCTTTTCTTGGTAGTACCTTCAATCTGAATTAGCATTTTAAAGTGCTACTGCGTAGACAAAAATACGCCCTTATTGTATAATCGGGTGGTTGGGAAATAATTTTTCCATACATTGGTATTTGATATTAATACCACCTGAAAAGCAAACACACTTTTAATTTTGAATTATTATTTAATTAAGATTTTTAAAGAACGTTTAAAATCATCGACGGTCGTAATCCCTTATGTAAATACACCTTACGTTCCTCTCGTGTACTTTTCTGCAAATCGCCTATAACGAAAAGTTTTAAAGCAGTTTAAAGTTTTCAGGCTTACCTTTGTATTAACATACCCAAGTAACTGCCAACAGTTACGTGTATGAAAATGAACTTTAAATTGTCCATTTCATTGTTTCTAATTCAGGACGTTTTACGTAAATTCCTAAACTTTCGTGAGGATTTTGTTATTATTTTGGTTTAAAGGAAAGCGGTTTACTTGGTTTTACATTGATTTATTAATTTTTGCTGAAGTGTGGGTTATGTAAACTAGATTTATTTTTAATATTTATTAGCTTAGGGAAATTTATTTTAGAAGCAGCTTGTTTTGCATTTAAAGTTTCCTAGTAAGCTTAGGTAAAGTTGCAACATACAAAAATATTCCACCCGGTATATGGTACTTAAATTGAAAATGCACACTCACTGGCCAACTAGCCGAAATCATTTATTCTAATAATGCTTACCTTTCAGTTTAAGTCATTTTAAACTAGAGAATGATACAAGTGGTAACTTTACTTTGCATTCAAATTTAAAAACAAATTTACGAAATCTTTAAAATTTCATATTTCTTGATAAACTATTTCAAAGGAAAGTCTGTTAATGAGCCTCTTACTTCCTTTATTAATTTAACCGGAAAGCGTTTCGAAACCTTGCGTAGGGTAAACAGAATCTATTTTAGACGTTTAATTCTCTTTTCCGTTTGATTATTTGTGTAAAGGATATCAGTCATTTAAGGAATTTATTACTTCTGACTGAATATGTGTTATGATTACTTGTGTGTATTTATAGGTGAAAACGTGCCTTTTAGAATTATTACTTGCTTTTTATTTAATATAATTTTATGAACTAGTACAGTTCCACTGAAAAGTCCGTCCCTCCCCTTTCAGTGGCGGTTCTTACACAGGAGCACATGCGCACGTGCACCCCCAAAATAAAACGAATAAAAAATATTAATTTATATTCATTGAATATTATTTATCGTATAAAGTCCGACCCTCCCTAATATTTTATCGTACCGTCAAACTAAAAAAGTCCGACCCTCCCTAATATTTTATCATCCCGTCAAACCAAACTGTATAGATCCGGCAACCGTGCCTCGGTCGAGGTAAATGCCGATTATGACGAGACTTGCTCGCACGTGCGATTCAGTAATGCAGTTTCTCTGTGGTAATAGGTGGCGGGTGCAGCGGGGGATAGCGGGGCTATGGCGATTTAGCATAGAAAAGGCGCACAGTTTTTGTGTGCTCGTGCATCTAGATAGAAATTCGAGCGTGTATGTTTTAATATTTTAATATTAAATATTTATTAGGTTAAAATGAATAGTTGACGGTGGACTATTTAAGAAATATCTTTAGCTCCTTGAGTTTGGAGCAAAAAATTGAAGTGAAGAATGCGGGAACACCTAAACCCGAAATTAATTTAACACAGAGAGTTTAAAAATGAAATATATGAAAAAAAAATTATAGAGGGTATTCCAAACTTAATGAGGCTGTTATTGATCAATTTTCTACAATTAAGAACCGAAGAATGGACTTTACGTTTAAGTACTATTGTAGTGTAGGGTCGATAAATGTTATGTATTTCGGTAAATGATACTCGACATGATTTTAAACCATTTTATTTAAGGATTTAAACTAAAAGACACTGAAAATATGAAGAATGCCAACTTGTCAGTCTCGTGGCTCGATTCGTTCCCGTCATGAAACAGTTAACTTTTGTTCTCGTCTTGGTTGCGCCTGATGACGTAGCCACAGATGGCGTAGTGGTATTAGACATCATTCGGTTTTCTTGATAACTCGTAGATGGCGGTAGTAGTATTGGACATCATTCGGTTTTCTTGATAGCTCGTAGATGACTTTAGTAGTATTAGTAGTGGACTGTATAAATATTGTTACGAGGGTTGCATGCGACGACGTTAAGATCCGACAGCTATACACATTAAGAAAACCTTTCTTATTTTCCAGAAGTTGTATTTCCTTGTGTAAAATTAAAAAATAAATAAAAATATGTTTTACCTAACTCATTTTCTTATTACTTTTTTTCTTTCTACATTTAAACGCCTAGAATAATTTCATCATACTTTGTGAACCCCTCCTATCATAGGTCACGAGCCGCCACTGTCCCCTTTGAAGTTTTACGAACGGCAAACTTTTTTTGCAAAATCAAGTACCTAATAAACTGAAAACCCTAACATAAAATTATTACTTATAACCGATCAGCATAATGACGACTACAAGATTAGTCCACTAATCAACAGTATGCTTATAAATAAGATTATCAGCAACAACAGATATTTAACACTTAATTAGGTATCTTTTTTTTTTAAACAACACACAACATAATTAAATATCTCGTATTACTAAAGGCATAGAATTTAATAATTGTTGAAGCATAATTATTAATAGACATGCAATTCATGACAAACTATGGATTGTAAAATAAATAGGAAGGAACATGGGATAACAATATAAAGTCAAGTTATCTTAAAGGTATACATAGCTTCCCTGGTATTGTACTATTACGTTGAAGAGCAGCAAATAGTTACATATATTCAGTAGCGGAACTTCAAACTTTGCCCCCCCCCCCCCCCCCCCCCGGAAAATTATTTATTAGGCTCTATAAAATGATTTATTTAGTTAACGTAAATTTGTAAATTATAGATAGGTATAGATGTTACTCCATAAGAATTTAAAATAGAAAACTGATGATTCCTATGAGAGAAATTTTTTTAATGCTCTTTAGAAACTAAGGTTTATACCAAAAATCACATTTATTATAATAATAATATTATTCCAGAACCCATAAACAGTAACCACACTATTCTTTTCTGAATAACTGTATTGTTTAAAATCAATTTAAAACCAAATTTCCAGGAAATATTTACAAAAGTATAAGTTCTCGTAAAATTAATATCATACAGGGCAGGTTAAAATTACAAGTTACTTTAAACAAGTCACAAAAATAGGTTCTTTCTTTCCTCAAATAATTTAGACTTACATGTTAAATCTTCTTATATTCTGAACAAAAAATATGTTAAGAGATTTTTTGATATCACTCGATTAACCATTTATAACTAATTTTCTGTTAATAACTGAATATCACAATGTTTAGTGATCAGTTAGCCATGGAAACAATTATTGTATAAAATGAAACATAAATTATATTTGAATGAAAGAAATGTATTTCAGCTTACTAATAATAATATACAAAAAAATATATTTGAAAAATTCTTCAATATGACCTCTGGTTTGTTCAATGCATTTCTGTAAACGTATTTTCCCTGAATTGAACCATTGAACAACTTTTCAATTAATTTTGTTTGTAGATTAATATATTACTAGTAAGTTATTCTTAAAATCTAAGGCGATCGACAGATGTGTAGGAACTCCTTTTCTTGATGATAGTATTAAATCATAATAAATTAGTGTTGCGTAAGAAAAAAACCCTCTTTGAAGTGGCGAGGGTCCTCGCATTGCGTAACGGGAGGCCACTTTGGGCCGTGGCCCCCCTGGACGCCAGGCCCTCCTGCGTTGCATGGTCTTGTTGCATAGTAGTTCCGCGCCTGCATATACTCTATATTCTAAATAAATAACCGTTTGTTCTATAGTAATTTGTTACTTGGAGACCTAATAAGACCAGAACCATTTTGTATAAACGTTTCTTCATGGGTATCTACTGCTTTTTACCGTATTTAAAAACATTTCATTTCTGGTCATTTCTAAAACAAAATGAACAAGGTTTCTTATCGCAACAGTTTGCTTATTATATAAGCTGACAGTTTTTAATGTTCGAATTGCACGAAATTCTCCTATTTTCAGTATTTAAAGACATTTTCCAGCCTGGTGACCCATTTTTCTTAATCTTTTTTGAACGATGGTAATTTTGCTTGATAAGTCAATAAAGAAAGCCATCTTATCCACATTCTAAATTAGTTATACAGGGTTCAATAGTGGCATTTCCTATGACCCAATCAACTTAGTGTTCTCTTAAAGGTACCTACCTAATGATATTCTTGCAGCCGATATTTTAAGTTTCAAGTTATAGACATTTTCCCAGAGAACCTTCTAACAACTATGACGGAAAGATTACGCTATGGATATGTGGACAGATATATAGATATACAGGGTGGCCCATCGAGAACAGTCCAGCAAGGTTTACGGCTGTGTGCGTGAAAATTAAAAAAAGACCTCGGACCCGTAAACTTGTATTTTTAGGGGGACACGTTTCACGTAATTTCATCCCTGTAACCTCAACCCCCCTAGCGGGGGCGGCTACTGCCCTTGTTTTTTCAAATGGGAATGGGTATGTTGTGATACATCTCTTTAAAGGGCATTAAATTCTCTTTAAAATGGCGCTTTGAATTGTAAATTTGAGCTACGCGCCGCAGAGAAATTGCGTTTTAAAAAATGTAATTTTATTGAGTAATACTTACATGTTATCTTATTAAATGTTGAAAATGTCCGCCATTCACCTCCATACAATAGTACAACAACTGTTCAAAGTGTTCTCGGACATTGTAAAGAACATCTGGTGGAATTTGTTGACATCATTAGTAAGGCGGTTCCGTAAATCTTCTAAGGATTCGGGTTGGGTGGCATAAATTTCGGATTTTAGATGTCCCCACAAAATCAAGGGGAGATAAATCGGGCGATCTCGCGGGCCATTCAATAGCACCCCTCCTCCCAATCCAACTACCAGGAAACGTTTCATCCAGAAAGTGGCGTACGGGTAATGCATAATGGGGGGGGGGGGGGGGGAGCCCCGTCTTGTTAAAATATTAGATTTTTTTCCTGGTAACGTTGGTCGTTTTCCATAATTTCCATCAGCGCTGGATTGACAGCATTCTCCAACAAGTCTAAATAAGTATCTCCATTTAAATTTCCCGGTAAGAAAAATAGTCCAATTATGTGATCACCGAAAATACCAGCCCAAACGTTTAATTTCTGAGGATTTTGAGTATGAACCTCGTGGTAAATCCTTGGATTCGTGTCGGAATAGTAACGACAGTTATGTCGATTGACAGTGCCATTAAGAAAAAAAGAACATTCGCCTAAGAAGCAAATGTTAAAAAGGTAGTTCGGATAATTTAATACTTGTTCTGACATTACAAAGTGTAAACGGCGGTCATTATCATCTTCATTCAATTCTTGGAGAAGTTGAATTTTGTATGGGTGCCATTTATAATGTTTCAGAATTCTCTGTACAGTAGTCCGCGAAATTCCCGTTACATCAGACATTTTTCTGGTACTTAATGTTGGGTTCATACTAACTTGACCAAGAACAGCTACTTCTACTGCTTCATTTCTTACCGGATTTTCAATGATTCTTTTTTTATTTGCCACTGAACCAGTTTGCCGAAATTTTGCCACTAATTCTAGGATATAACCATGATGTACGTGTCTATCTGGATATCTATCATTAAACAAAGTTGCCGTTACTCTTGCACATTGATTGTTTATAGAATACAATTCAATAATTTCCACTCTCTCCTCAATAGAATAAACCATTTTTTATGTCACAGAAAATAATAGCGCAGAAATAACGTGTGTAGATCTGGATAAACCACTTTACTGAAGATAAAGTTGAATTGACTGATACTTATTACTTAAAAAAAATTATTTACGCACAAACCTGTGCACTTGATAAGAGGTGCAGTGAAATGTTTCAAATTCCGTTGCTCGGCGGCGCGTAGCTCAAATTTACAAAACAAAGCGCCATTTTAAAGAGAATTTAATGCCCTTTAAAAAGATATATCACAACATACCCATTCCCATTTGAAAAAACAAGGGCAGTAGCCGCCCTCGATAGGGGGGTTGTTGAGGTTACAGGGATGAAATTAATAGTGAAACGTTTCCCCCTGAAACACAAGTTTACGGGTCCGAGGTTGTTTTTAAATTTTCAGGTACACCGCCGTAAACCTTGCTTGACTGTTTTTGATGGGCCACCCTGGATATTCTAGGAGTTAGTCAATTTTCGAGATTCACTGTGTATGCCCCCTAACAACGTTCTTACAACCCTTACGAAAGATCTGTAAGTGCAAAAGCCCCAGATTTCCTATATGAAAGTTGTATAACAGCATTTATTATAGATGTAGATTATAGGAGTGGGTAAACTTTCGAGATTCACTCTGTATGCACCCCGAGAACGTTTCACAACTCTTATGAAAGATCTGTAAGCGTAAAAACCCCAGATTTGCTACATAAAAGTTATAGAGACTATTACGAGAGATCTATAAACGCGAAAACCCCAGATTTGTTACATAAAAGTTATATAACAGCATTTACAAAACATCACGATAGATGTGTAGATAGATATAGATTATAGCAGCGAGTAAACATTAGAGATTCACCCTGTATCCAAACAAATAGTACTTCAACTCCACCCTTAAATACGCCCTCGTGTTTTAACTAGTATAAAACACGGGCAGAAAATTTATATCCTTACAGATTTGATATTCTGATAAAACAGGTTTACCCACAAAAAAGGTTTAGTTTTTACGCATAAAATATTAACACCATTTACATTAACTTGACCAGGTTAAACCTTTGGGTTTGGTCCAGTTAAATTTATTCCTTTTTTGTATGGAAAATATTCCAAAACCTCAGTTAAATTAAATGGGCATAAATATTTATAAGATAAATTAAATATCTTAACTAGTATGGAATACAAGGTTAGAAATTTGAAATTCCAATTGTAGGAAACTTAGTCTCCCGTTATTAATGAAAAATATAGAAGGTAAGGCATACGGTTAAAAATGATTTGCTGAATTTGACGACAAAATACTTTTACAGCTCTAGCGGTGCCAGTGCTTGTCGGAATATCCGCCTCGTACATTTACCTAGACTTTCTGCGATTTTACATAGAATATCATGTAATATTACATGGAAGATATGAATAGTACACATGCTTATAAAATACACATTCCTAAATATTTTAAATATACTTTATGGTAATTTTATCGAGGAATTAATTTAGTGACTTAATTTCTAGGAGATATATAAGTCTACCTACCATTTAATACATGTAGAAGTACTGAAGCTGAATCTAAATTCGACGGACTGCAAGTGTAATTCCCAGAATCTTCTGGATTAGTGTGAAAAATTAATAAAGTACTGACAGTGGTGTCAGTGCCTTCTCGTTCCAGTCTTATGTCGATCGCATGTTTGTCATACTTTAGCACCCTCTCTCCGTCGTGGTACCAAAAAATATAGGCTGGTTCCTCCAGGGACTGCGTTATTACACATTTTAGTTGTACTGTGCTTCCCATTTTTACAAACATGTCTGATTCTCCAAGAATTTCTATTTTTGGTACTGTAATGAGACAAAATAAAATCTAATCAAAAATCTTTAATTTTTTTGAGAAATCAATAATCAAGTTGTTTTGGAACAATTGTTTATTAATATTTATATAGTGGGTATCCCACCGGAAACCATCTCGATCTATATTTAGAAAACTATACTATTGACAATTGGGCAGTATGGAACACCCTATATAATTATACATTTTTGGATTCTACACAAGATTCTAGAAAGACGTCGTATATCATAAGTTTAAACGTACTCGCTCTGCCTATTTAAGGTTTCGTCCATTAATTTATCGTATAAGAAAGCCTTTTTTATATAATTTGGGTTAGATCTCTTGTGGAAAATATAGAAGGTATTCTGTTTGAAATAAGCAGGTTGACATCGACATCCGGCATAACCGGAAGTGCCACTAAATTGAAAATATTTTAACCGAGTTGTCTCCATCAACATTAGCATACTGTCCAATTGTCAAAATATTCCTATGTATAGTTTTCCACATATACAGGGTGGCCAATTATTGCGACAAAGCTCAATATCTCTTTTAACGCTAATGATAGCGGAAAACTTTTTTCACGAAAGTTATTAAGCGTTAAGAGGTGCAGCTTTTAAAATTATTTTCGACCATACAGGATGCTCCAACAGGGCGGTGTGATAAAAATTTCATATTTTTTAAATGGGACACTATGTATATTTTTACATATTTGAATTCACCGTACACATTTTTGCAACGTTGCCAAATAGATTGAAAAATTCCTAAAATTTGTGCAACAACATGGTTCAAGGAAATGTGTAATATTTCTTAACTTATAATAATTTGAAATAAAATATTTTTATGTCGGAAAGAGGAATGTTGACAGAAGTCCCCTATGATAACACATATCAATATTTTTATACAGGGTATTTTCTATGGATATGCCAACATTACAAACTTGAAACCTGAGTTTCGTAAGTTTTTTAAATGAAACACCCTGTATATGATTACATTATCTTGTAGATATTTTAATCCTCTCTAATTTTTATTAAGGTCTTTCTATGCCTATCTCTATCAATCTTGGTGGTATTTCAATTTATTTAAACTCGAGCAAAAAAAAGTGGATGTATTTTACCATTGTCATTTTTCTAGTCACCTAAGACAAAATAAAAACAAAATGTTGTAATTTAAAAAAATATATTTATTCATACTGGAGGATACGACACAAAAATATTTTAGGGATTCAAGCTTTTGGACAATTTCTAAAGTAAATTATTACCTAATTATTTGTTCATATAGTGACCCCCATTAACTTGAACACATAATTCAATACGTTTTTCAAAAGAATGAGTCAAGTTTCTACACATCTGGAACTGTTTTCAAAGTATTACCTAATTATTTGTTCATAGTGACCCCCATTAACTTTAACATATAATTCAATACGTTTTTAAAAGAATGAGTCATGTTTCTAGACATTTGCCGAGTAATACTTTGAAAACAGTTGAAAATGTGTAGAAACAAGACTCATTCTTTTAAAAAACGTATTGAATTATGTGTTGAAGTTAATGGGGGTCACTATATGAACAAATAATTAGGTAATAATTTACTTTAGAAATTGTCCACAAGCTTGAATCGCTAAAATATTTTTGTGTCGTATTCTCCGTTATGAATAAATACATTTTTTTTTAAATTACAACATTTTGTTTCTATTTTGTCATAGGTGACTAGAAAAAGGACAATGGTAAAATACATCCACTTTTTTTTGCTATAGTTTAAATAAAAATTGAAATACACCACCAAGATTGGTTGAGATAGGCATAGAAAGACCTTAATAAAAATTAGAGAGGATTAAAATATCTACAAGATAAAGTAATCATATACAGGGTGTTTCATTTAAAAAACCTACGAAACTCAGGTTTCAAGTTCGTAATGTTGGCATATCCATAGAAAATACCCTGTATAAAAATATTGATATATGTTATCATAGGGGACTTCTATCAACATTCCTCTTTCCGATATAAAAATATTTTATTTCAAATTATTATAAGTTAAGAAATATTACACATTTCATTGAACCATGTTTCTGCACAAATTTTTAGGAATTTTCCAATCTATTTGGCAACGTTGCAAAAATGTGTACACATAATTACGGTGCTATGTATAGAATTTTACGGTGAATTCAAATATGTAAAAATATATATAGTGTCCCATTTAAAAAATATGAAATTTTTATAACACCGCCCTTTTGGAGTACCCTGTATGGTCGAAAATAATTTTAAAAGCTGCACCTCTTAAAGCTTAATAACTTTCATGAAAGAAGTTTTCCGCTATCCTTAGCGGTAAAAGAGATATTGAGCTTTGTCGCACTAATTAGCCACCCTATAGATCGAATTGGTTCCTTGTCGAACACTCTGTATATAAACAATAATACTTTAGGTGCAAACTATATTTGGATAACTGTAACAGAAATATTGCTATTTTAAAAAACTTCCGTATATTTAAGTAAAATAATTGTTTACATTGCTTGTGTGTATAAATAACTTAAATTCTTAAACTTAACATTAATGTTGTGAACAATCGAACAAACCCGCTTCTGTTGTTTACAAATTCCATAACTAAATGAAAATTTAAGATAAATTTGAGAATTTTAGGCCGCTTTGAATCTTAAATTTGTTCTTCCCAAAAAGTTTTAAATTATGGGCCCCTTCTTTCCCTTTACGACACAGAAAACGGGAATATACTATAGACATTTTACAATTTTACTACATAACGTAAAATTTAATAAGCCTTGTGAAGAAGCTCTTGTCTTGGGCGGCATTAATATCTTTATAGAAAGCATTGTATCGGTGAAAAACGTTTGTAACTTACTATCTTTTGTTACCTTTCTTATCGTTTAAAGCACATTCAAACATTCTATAGACCCTTTTATGTGAACTGTGCGAGAAAAATACATTTTTAGATATTAATATTGAAACTGCTAAAGCCTATATATACACAAGAAAACATATTTGTGATTTTGAGAAATATCAGTGAGGAATCTGGGCAATAATAAAAGTGGGTAGGCATCCTACAAATAAAAAAAAGTACGGCCTGTAGTGGAACGTCCCTATTTTACTTATCCTCAAGCTTTACGATGTAGAATAATCATCGTATATTTTTTGAACAACTGTAAACTTACACATCTGTAAAACAGAGTCTACCTAGATAGAAATTTTACTCAAAATCTAGTCATGTAAAAAAAAATCAATACTATTATCCAAAAGTAACAGTTTACTATTTTTTTACTATCTAATAAAATAAATCCTACTGTTGATAAACAATGTTAAAAAAGAAATTGAAGAAATTTTTTTTTGAAAAAACGTGCTCTATGTGTTTAAAAAAAGCCATTCCATAGACAGTGGAACTTGTTGAAGGACAAAGTTATTGCTGTGAATAACAAATAGTTTCCTTTTAAAATGTTTAAAAACTGCTCTCGTAAATAACAGAGGGCAATCTATGAACCGTTCCACAAACGGTACAAAATAGCAATAAAAATAGGGGAATAAAAATAGGCCGTGGTATAATGTCGCAACAAACGGGACAAAAGTGCAAGTCCTTAAAGGGATGGCAAAGGTGAGAGGGTGCAGCTTTTAAAATTATTTTCGACCATACAGAGTGCTCCAAAAGGGCGGTGAGATAAAAATTTCATATTCTTTAAATGGGACACTATGTATATTTTTACATATTTGAATTCACTGTAAAATTCTGTACATAGCACCGTAATTATTTGTACACATTTTTGCAACGTTGCCAAATAGATTGGAAAATTCCTAAAATTTGTACAAAAATATGGTTCAAGGAAATGTGTAATATTTCTTTACTTATAATAATTTGAAATAAAATATTTTTTTGTCGGAAAGAGGAATGTTGACAGAAGTCCCCTATGATAACACATATCAATATTATTATACAGGGTATTTTCTATGGATATGCCAACATTACGAACTTGAAACCTGAGTTTCGTAAGTATTTTAAATGAAACACCCTCTATATGATTACTTTATCTTGTAGATATTTTAATCCTCTCTAATTTTTATTTAGGTCTTTCTATGCCTATCTCTACCAATCTTGGTGGTATTTCAATTTTTATTTAAACTCGAGCAAAAAAAAGTGGATGTATTTTACCATTGTCATTTTTCTAGTCACCTATGACAAAATAAAAACAAAATGTTGTAATTAAAAAAAATATTTATTCATACGGGAGGATACGACACAAAAATATTTTAGCAATTCAAGCTTGTGGGCAATTTCTAAAGTAAATTATTACCTAATTATTTGTTCATATAGTGACCCCCATTATCTTGAACACATAATTCAATACGTTTTTCAAAAGAATGAGTCAAATTTCTACACATTTGGAACTGTTTTCAAAGTATTACCTAATTTTTTGTTCATAGTGACCCCCAATACCTTTAACACATAATTCAATACGTTTTTCAAAAGAATGAGTCAAGTTTCTACACATTTGCCGAGTAATACTTTGAAAACAGTTGAAAATGTGTAGAAACATGACTCATTCATTTAAAAAACGTATTAAATTATGTGCTCAAGTTAATGGGGGTCACTATATGAACAAATAATTAGGTGATAATTTACTTTAGAAATTGTCCACAAGCTTGAATCGCTAAAATATTTTTGTGTCGTATCCTTCCATATAAATAAATATATTTTTTTTAATTACAACATTTTGTTTTTATTTTGTCATAGGTGACTAGAAAAAGGACAATGGTAAAATACATCCACTTTTTTTTGCTCGAGTTTAAATAAAAATTGAAATACCACCAAGATTGGTTGAGATAGGCATAGAAAGACCTTAATAAAAATTAGAGAGGATTAAAATATCTACAAGATAAAGTAATCATATACAGGGTGTTTCATTTAAAAAACTTACGAAACTCAGGTTTCAAGTAATGTTGGCATATCCATAGAAAAGTTATTGCTGTGAATAACAAATACTTTCCTTTTAAAATGTTTAAAAACTGCTCTCGTAAATAACAGAGAGCAATCTATGAACCGTTCCACAAACGGTACAAAATAGCAATAAAAATAGGGGAATAAAAATAGGCCGTGGTATAATGTCGCGACCATCGGGACAAAAGTACAAGCCCTTAAAGGGATGGCAGGGGTGAGAGGGTTAAATATACTAAAAAAATTTTAGGAATTTAAACAGAAATACATAAAAACTGACAGAGACACTAAAACATGATGTGTGTTTAATTAAGTAATACTATTTTTACTCGATTGCTGCGTGAGCCTCACTGTTTCCCAATTTATTCCCCTGAAAAAGATAGCAACAAAATCTCCATGGTAATACATACATTATGCACTTATTATAATGATATTACTGACGTGAGTCATATACTCCCGTGGAATATGAAATTAGATTTTTAAATTGAAAATCCAAACTTTCAGCGCACTAAAGGTTTATGAATTCCCATAAAACTTATTTTTTGTTGAATGATATAAGAAAAGCCAAAAATACGGTGAGAATAAAATTATATTACTTTCTTAGCTCGCTTTTTATAGTTGATTAAAGTTGAAATTATGTTCTACTTGATATTTATATGACGTTTAATCTACAAGACGCATAACTCCTTTAAAATATAACACACGACAGCGACAAGAAACATAATGTCTTTATTTTTCTGTCCTATCTACAGGGTACTCCTTATTGATGTTGCTAATATTTCTAGAGACATTTTATGAAGGAAGATATCAACGTATTATGTCAGCAAGGGCTTAATTTTGGCTATGTTAATTTTATTTTAAATAGTTATTTTTTAATATCTCCAAAATATTATTCTCAATTTTGAACCTCATTTGACTGTGATTGCTTAAATCACACTCTAAAATATTAGAACCTCATTAAGGAACACCCTGTATAAAGAAGGATTGTGAATTTTACTTACCAACTACATTGAGCGTAATAAAGTGACTCATCTTAGGCTCTGTGCTAACTTGACATTCGTATTGACCAGCGTCCCTCGCCTGAACGTATTTGATTTGCAGAGTCCACGTATCCGTCGACTCGACCAAAAACGCTTGAAATCTATCATCGGCAATGAACGTGTATCTATCTACAGTTAGAATGTGAGCATCACGTTTCCTTATCCACGACACTGATTTGTTACCTAATTGCTTCACTTTACATGGCAAATAAGCGTGTGTTCCCAGTTGCGTCGTTATGTTTGTTGTCGTCGTGGGGTCAAAATATGGCCCTGTATATAACCCTGTAAACCTTTTGACTGCATGGGCTGCTTCTCCTCCCGAAAACACTGAAACAAAAATAATGGCCTTAGGGGAGTGTTGGATAAGACCAATCGCAAAAATTCATAATTTGTACGAGACTAAAGTTTCACCCTTTTATTTTTTGGACGGTACCTGCATGACCCAAATAAGGTCACGTGATGTGGGGTTAACGTAAATCAAGTCCCACATTACTGAATCTGAACTATGCAGGTAGATTGAGTACCCATTGCAATATCACTTATGAGTAGGGAGCGGAAAAAATGCAAGCGAAAAACCCAAATATATGCGCATTTAAATGCATAAAATTTTCAGAATATATGCATCGAAATGAACAAAAAATGCAAATATGCATTTTTATTATATGAAAAATTATGAACATTAATGTTACTTTAAATAAAGCCAGAACTATTTCTTTATAATTAAATCCGTTCTTCAAAAATCCTATAATTTTTTACCTATTCCATTCTACCTATCCCATTCTATACCTATTCCACAGACATATTTGACGACATAGGGAAGTTAGTTTTCGGTATTTTAACAAACACTTGTTGTAAATTCAAATTTTTTAATTAAAAATAAATGATATTTTCATGGCAAAATTATTATTAATTTATTTACCAAGGGAAAATGTTATTTTTATTCAGATGCATAATGGCCTATGATTGGTCGCATTAATTTTGCCAGGAATCTATTTAAGTGGCAAGTTTTGGGACTGAAGTCAGTTGATCAGAAGATTCTTTGAGAGGCGAATTCCTGCGTGATCGATCATCGAAGAAATTCAGCGACTATTACTTTTTTGAAAGAAAATTCGGACTCTTGTATTTTTTAATATGGAGTATAAATCTGGAAGAAAAAATCGCTGGGTCAGCTGCTCGCCAACGTTTAGTGTTGGCTTTAGAAAAAACTCTAGGTGGGGAAACGCCGCCTTCGGGCCTGAAATTCCAATGGGACAGAAGTATCGTACAAAACAATTACCTGGCAAAAAATCAGCAAGGGAATAAATGGGTTTGCGAGGGGACCCCAATAACAACCACTGAATTACGCGCCGCAGGCGATATGACCGCTCCCCCTACAATTACACAAGCGGAAAGAGATCGTTATTTCGGCGACACACTGGACAGACATACACAGACACAATTCACTTTACAAAACAAGGCACACAAGAACGTTTCAAGTAGACGATATCAAAGATATTAAAAATTGCTACCTCTTTGAAATATCGGATTCTGTTTGCAATATTAAATTACTTTTTCTGAGAATACCAGATAGTGGGGGTTGGGTAATTATATGAATCTATTCATATAAAGTAAAGATTGGTCCACGAAAAAATGGGTATAACTTAATGACTGCAGTAAATTTACCTGGGGCGATCCCATTATTTATGACCGTTTGTTATTATTATGTGGAAAGGACCGGATTGTAATAATTATAATTAAATATAGGCACAACAGGTAGGTTAGGTTGCTTAATTTATATTTAAATATCTTTTTGTGGTAAAATTTGTCATGGAATCCCACCGTTTACAAAAATGGCGTCATGTGTATATAACTTCTGTAAGGAAATCCCGTTCTGAAAACCGTCCTATAATTTACCTCGACGAGACTTGGTTTGACACGCATGAAACACCATCCAAAGGATGGTCTGATTCTTCCGATAAGTGTAAAACAAAAGCTCCGTCAAATAAAGGAAAAAGAATAAGCATTTTACATGCTGGGTCAGAAAACGGTTGGGTTCCAAATGCCTTGTGGCTTTCTGCAAAAAACATTGAAGACTCTTGGGTGG
Organism: Barypeithes pellucidus; assembly: GCA_963991005.1. Lineage (NCBI taxonomy): Eukaryota > Metazoa > Arthropoda > Insecta > Coleoptera > Curculionidae > Barypeithes > Barypeithes pellucidus. Next base: position 16,754,969 of record OZ022566.1, read on the forward strand.
ACTACCATGAAGATACAACGGCCGAACATTTTGAGGAATGGTTCAAGAATTGTCTTTTACCAAACATTTCTCAGAATAGCGTGATAGTAATGGACAATGCGAGCTATCACAGTCGCCAATTACATAAAGCTCCCAGCTCAAATAATACAAAATTGGAGATTCAGAACTACATGGCGGCGAATGATATATATTTTGAAGAAAGTTATAAAAAATTGATCATTTAGAAGTTTTAAAGACATTTTGTATAAAAAAGTATATGTTTGTGACACAGACAGGCAGAAGAAATTGGACATACAGTGCTACGGCTCCCACCCTATTATTGCATTTTTAACCCCATAGAGCATATGTGGCACCAGTTAAAATCACTGGTTAGGTCTGAAAATATTTCTCCGACTTTAAGTTCTAGTGTTTTAATTAATACGAAAATGCTTTAATGATATTCCCCCAGGTAGTTGAAAAAATTCAGTCCGTCACGTAATAACTGTAGAAAATTCGTATATTAGTCTGGATCGTATAATTAATCCAATTATAATTAATTTTGATGAGGATAGCGATAGCGAAACAGAACTATCTATAGAATGACATTATAAATGTAAATAGAGAACTATGTTTAAGGAAATATGAAAGCGGGACTCAATTAATGCTTATAAAAAAACATAGGAGAGAAGTTAAATATTAGAAATTCAGTAAATAGTATGAAAGTGTACAGTATTGCCTGTGTTCTTGTCAGGTCATATACCCGAAAACTCGAACAAAACAAGACTATTTGCAGAGAACGTTATAAGCCATATTCAGCCACTTTCGACGTTTTTTTTTCTGGTCCTGAAATAAAGCAATTCACTGCTAATAATAGAAATTAAATAAAAAACACCCCTTGAACGAATGATTGAAAACCTGGGGCTTTGTATTCTGTAAAAACCCATTTATACGATGATAAATATTCAATTTTTATGGAACAGTCAATTTAAAAATGTTACTTAGTTATGAAAATATGGAGAATTTGATAAAGTTATTGACTCAACTTAAAAAAATATCAAAAAGATTTAATTTAAAAGAAGTGACGTCGGATAAAATTTTTGGAGTATTTGAATCATATTGCTATAGGCTACAGTATACACCGTGTGTGGTAGAAAGTGTAACAAATGGGAATTTTCTTTATCCTTCATTTTATTGAAAAAAGTCCCTCTGGCTAAAAAGTTTTGCTTGGTTGAAAACCTCCTTAGTGTATCTCCACAACGGAGCGCCGACCCTCGCCCTCGACCATAGCCTGGTACCATAGCATCGCACAGTAGTGTCCACAACGGCGCACCGACCCTCGCTCATTGCCTTGCTTGTCGATCAGTTTGTCTCTCGACATCGAGATATAAACATGGACTGTGCATAATTTGTCAATTTAAAATCCTATTTTTCATTTTAAACTTTGTTATTTTTTGGTTCTTTTCAAAGCCCCTTTAAATACGAGGCCCTAGGCTAGCTTCTAGTGATAAATCCGACCATGTTTAAAGGTTTTTTTCATGTGGCGTCCTGTATATTAATTGATTCCCCAATTTTACGTCAAATGCTCAACGTAATTTATGTAATATACCCTTAAGTAATACCACTAAAATAATATCTTCTTCATCGGAAGAAGATAACAACGCACAGACCATGTTTATATCTCGATGTCGAGGGACTAGTGTGCAAAGCTCAAGCGATGGCTGTGCCGTGCTATGGTCCAGGGCGATGAGCGAGGGTCGGAGCCCCGTTGTGGACACGGACTTAGCCATAGCCGAATATCCGAAAAATAGCCTTATTTCTAAAAATACATACAGAATGTCGTTTTGAAGTTCCTTATATACATATATACACGGTGTTGAAAAAAGGTCGGTACCCCGGAATAACTCCGGTGCATCGCATTGCAGCGGAAAATGTCTGGAGAAAAAGTTGTTTGGTTTTGAAGGAGGAATAGTTTACAATTTAAACCACCCCCACCCCCTCAACCCCCGGGCGTGGGTGGGGATAAGTTAAGATTTTCAAATGGAACCCCATATTTTTTATTGGCGTATCGTGTTCGCCGACCAAAAATAAACATCTTTTTTCCGATTTTTTTTTTTATTCGGGCCCATCCTTCACCAATAATCACCATGAGAAAGACAAAATCAGAACCGTGCGAAAATCAAGTTTCATCCCGGAAATACTCCTTTTCTCTGTCTTGTATTAAAAAATGCCCGTGGAATACAAACAACTTTTTCCACGAGCATTTTTCAGTACAAGACAGCTAAAAAGAGTATTTCCGAGATAAAACTTGATTTTGCACGGTTCTGCTTTTGTCTTTCTCATGGTGATTATTGGTGAAGGATGGGCCGGAATAAAAACATTTTTGGGACAAAAGATGTTTATTTTTGGTCGGAGAACACCATCTATAAAAAATATGGGGTTCCATTTGAAAATCTTAACTTACCCCCACCCGCGCCCGGGGGTTTAGGGGATGGGGGGTGGTTTAAATTGCAAACTATTCCTACTTCAAAACCAAACAACTTTTTACCAAGACATTTTCCGCTGCAATGCGATGCACCGGAGTTATTCCGGGGTACGGACCTTTTTTCAACACCCTATATAATATACAGGGTCCGCAAACGAAGCGTGGACGGAAGATTAAATCGTTATCGAAGAACTTACCAACAATACTAAAACAGCTTGAGATATTGGATTAAAAGCGGCATGTTTTAAAAATATTTTACATTATACAGGGTAACCCAAAAAAGTGTGACAGCATAAAGTTATATTTTTTTAAATGGGACACCCAGTATTTTATTGCATATTTAGGTTCGTATTACTATCGTTTATAAGTGCCTCAAATTTTATTTAATTTGGTTTTGTAATTTCGGAGAAATAAATTAAAAACTAAAAAAAAAAGTTTTGCAGTCCTGAATAAAAAATCAAAAAAAAACAATCCAGAACAATTTTTTTAATCTCGGCATTGAGTGAAATTTATGACAAGAGGTCTAGAGATACTATGAATGTAATTGCGTTTATTTATTTTATACAGGGTGTTCGTAATAAGCTTTCAAAAACCCCCCATTTTAAAATGATTTTTCTCAAGTTTTTCAAATGGAACACCCTGTATATTATTTGGCTATTTGACGTAGAATTCATAGACAATTTTTTGTTGTAATATAAGCATATAAGTTATATCCAGCCGTTTTCGAAATAATTATAAATATCATAAATTATGTTGTTTAAATAGAGTTTTTATTGGGAAATTTTGTTAGAGGCGAGTAGACTAATAATTGTAAACTAAAGTAAATGTTCAAAATAGCTTCCTTTTACTATTAGAGTTTGCCGTATTTTAGTTATTTCGATATAAATTTTAAAAGCCTACATTTTTGCTACTTTTATTTATTTAATTTTATTTTTTATTCTTAATCGAATTGCCATGATTTTTTTTTGTTTAGATTGTCACTATGACAGCCAAATAAAACTATTTCATTTGTTCAGTCGTCGAAATTAAGTACTAACTTACACAAAATGTCGAATTTTACAACTTTAGAAATGGTAAATATGATTTTCATACTGGGTGAATGTGCAAGAAATTGCCACCTCGCAAGCCGAGTATATGCTGAAAGATATCCAGATCTTGAGAGAAAGCCGAGACCAGAAATCAGAAACCTTCGAGAAGTCTAGTGGCCTATAACAAAATTTCCCAATAAAAACTCTATTGAAACAACATAATTTATGATATTTATAATTATTTCGAAAACGGCTGGATATAACTTATATGCTTGTATTACAAAAAAAAATTGTCTATGAATTCTACGTCAAATAGCCAAATAATATACAGGGTGTTCCATTTGAAAAACCTGAGAAAAATTATTTTAAAATGTGGGGTTTTTGAAGGCTTATTATGAACACCCTGTATAAAATGAATAAACGCAATTACATTCATAGTATCTCTAGACCTCTTGTCATAAATTTCACTCAATATTGAGGTTAAAAAAGTAGTTCTGGATTGTTTCTTTTGATTTTTTTATTCAGGACTGCAAAACTTTTTTTTTTAGTTTTTAATTTATTTCTCCGAAACTACCAAACTAAATGAAATAAAATTTGAGGCACTTATAAACGATAGTAATACGAACCTAAATATGCAATAGAATACTGGGTGTCCCATTTAAAAAAATATAACTTTATGCTGTCACACTTTTTTGGGCCACCCTGTATAATGTAAAATATTTTTATAACATGCCGCTTTTAATCCAATATCTCATGCTGTTTCAGTATTGTTGATAAGTTCTTCGATAACGATTTAATCTTCCGTCCACGCTTCGTTTGCGGACCATGTATAAGTTTTAAAAGGACAGAACTATGTATAAAAATTATTAAAATCTATCAAAAGTAGGAATTTTATATTGGTAGGGCGACCAACCAACCCGGTATAAGCTTTCCTTTTATGTTGTATATTTATAGGTAATATTTCAGCCAAACTGTCAATAACTATTTGTACCAGGTTCATATAAATTAAGCACCAGTATAAAACCATATTGAGGATCAATTCAGATTTTAGAACTTGCTGCAAAAATTCCATGGCTCATAACCGGTTTATAGATGAAGCCAATTTGATTTGCCCATTTATATCATATTTACGATATTCTGAAATTTTAGTGTCTCTAGAAAATGAGTGATAATTAAAAGAAATTTCAAAAATATAAATCTATAATAATATACTTACTGATATTATCATTTACAATTTTATCATTATGTACAGTGTATTTTTAATTACTCTCTTAATTGATATACTTAATCCGATCAAACTTCATTATTTAATTTATTGTTAGACAAGTGAATACGTTTTATGGGATTTGCTCTGTTTCTACTCTAAAAAAATTAATAATTATAATCTGACCCGCTTGGTACCATCACTCTTTTAAAATCACAAACATTATTTAACAAAATAAGAGTTTCGCAACTGAATCACAACGTAAAAGCATATTTTATGTTATCGCTGATGAATTGTTTTCAACAGTTCTTTTTTGTTTATTCCCTCATACAGTCATTAATTTTTGAATTTTTCAATAAAATTAAATGTTTGTCCCAATAAATAATATTTAGAATTCCCACATCCATTAGTTTAATAAATTATGCATAACATAAAATTATTTATCTTTTTAAAAGCTTTTCAAAAATTATTTATTTCGAATCAATATCTATTTAAATGTAATATCTCGCTCAGAATTTCAGGACTTAAATTGACTGAAATGTTCTTTTTGAACCGATTGCGGAAGTCGTCGGTATAAGCGCTATTTCACAGTTATCATTCAAGTGTAAAATTGTAATTGTTTCAATAGAAATATTCAGTGAAAGAGATGGGAATTATTTTGGTATTATTGTGAAACTTTCATTAATTTATTACCAAATTAATAAGAAGTTCACTCACTCACAAATACTTTCAAACTTATTTTATTCTTAGTTTTAAAGTAAAATGACATTGTAAAAATGGAAGAAATTGGCGATAGTAGTTTCACTCATCATCAGGTATATACTGAATTAGGTAGTCGACTAAATGTATAATTAAATTGACTACGCTGATTGAAGCATGACAGAGATGTGTGCAATCATACATTCAATGAGTATCTTTCGATTCTAAGTAATCAGCAAGAGTTTCCAAATATTCTATATTTCTCATGATGCTTTATTGAAACAGTTTGGATTCTGTTGCTGCTACTTTTTTCCTTCGTATTGTCCTGAACCTCAGTAGGATTGCTACTTCCGAGCACATCATGTGATAGCTTAGTATTTTTCGAGTTTCTTATTTCCTTCTTTCTCCATGGTGAATTTAGTTTGTTTGTCGTCGCTGTTATTCCAAATGATGAATATGTCATCCACATTTATCTTAACCAGAGCTTTAGTGATAGCTTGACTTCAAACGTCTGCTCGACGTCAAATGGACGTGTTAGATAAAATATAAAATATTACTTATTTTTTAAACACCTTTCAGCTGTACATTTATTTAAAATGTCACTTGTTACGTAATTTAATTCTATTAGCTGGAGACGTGTTTAGTTAAGCATGAAGTTTAAATATTAGGCCTCTTTATCAGATTTATTGATTATCACATTTATATTTTGCAAAATCAAATTTAGAAATATGGCATTTAAGAGATCACAAAAGAAATGTTCTAGAAGATTTAACGAGGGTGGATGATAAATCTGTAAAAAAATATGGAGGCTGGCGGACTGGTTGATGTGTAATGCCTTTTGCCTTAAAATGCGCAGGACAGGCCAAAATTATGGACATTGCAGGACCAGGTAGACAATAACAGAACCGTTTCTTTCATCTTAGGACTCGATGGACTACGGGGAAAGCACAACTATCCTTAAGTGCATCTGTCCTACTACTCGGGCGTCACTTCGTGTTGAACTGGGAATCTTCTTTTCTGCAATTGCCCTACCCACCCTTACGGCGCGGAGGGAGCGGAAGTCGACAAACAAGAATGGAATATGCATCCTCTCTTTGTTGTTTCGTGTGTGTTTCGTTAAAGAAAAATTATTTGGTATCGTGTGTAAGTTTCGGGTTCGAGCATGATTCGAAATTTGTTTTTTGGAATATACATATTGGCCAATAAGATCGTGTAGGACAGATGAACATAGAAATAATAAATGCTTGTTATAGTTCTCTAATTTATTTATATATATAGATTAGCTGTCGGCAGGTTTGCGCTCGAATTTTGTTTTTCCAAATTAAAATAAAATAGGAAATCACCTCCAAAAGGTGTATCGGGGCGGGTTTGCACTTGTTTCCCCAGGGCATCTATAAATATTATTACACATTAATTTTCTTCTTATGTAAGAATAAATTTCAATAATAAAATAACTACTAGGTACTAATGGCGTAGTCAGGTATGGTGCAGGAAATTCCAAAAATATTGCAGTTCTAATGTGAAACTAAATATGACATTCAATCGTTCTATGCTAAGAGCAACATTTTAAGTCTCTATCCAACAATAATTTACAGCACAGTCAGTAAAAATGCATGTAAACAGGGGGAAAAGGCGCATACGAGTTTAACCGAACATCACCCGAATACACTCAAGTTGAAGGACAGATTAGGATAGTTGAACTGTAGGACAAACGAAGCAATATCATGGATTACCATAACCCGAAACAACTCCAATAAATTCCACAAGAACCTTTCACAAAATTGTATTTAACAGTTTTGACCGAAAATGTTTACGTAAGTTTTTCTAAGACGAGTTTTTTTAAATATTTCTAAAAATTATTCGATATAATCTAATTACGATTATAAGCTAAAACTTTTTCAATTACCAGGCAATTTAAATGATTCTCTTCAGTTATTTCAGTTTTTCTACACTGAGAGAAGATTTTTACTGCCGTCATAAAATTTTTAACTATGATAGCAAAACAAATGCCTACATTGGGGACAATAAAAAAATAGCTGTGTACAATTGGTTTTACCCGGTGTATCATTGCTGTAGTGGTAAAGTCGCTTTATAAATATGATCCTGCAGTTACAGCAAAGGAAAGTTCTTATACTTACAAGGTCACTTACCACCGATTAAAAATATACCTTGCTGGTAACTTTTTTAAGTGTTCTGTTCAAAATGTGTTCTACAATATATACAAAATTCAGCGCAATATACCGTTTCCCTGTTTAGAGCTTTTATTTATGGCTTCACATTTAAATTAAGTGGTAATGCAACCAATATAAATCATAAGTTGGTTATAGTTTTAACAGTTCATATACCACATATCAAGCCGAGCTCAAACCTAGGTTATTATAACATAAACTAGCATAATACTTATTTAAAAGTTTTTGTTTTGTGAAAGCGGCCGAGAGTAATCGAATGTTGTTCCTCAATCAAAACATTTAACGTGCCAGTAAAAAAAAATTGTAAGTATATACAGCATGTCCACGGATGGGGTTTACAAGAGGACAAATGGACTAAAAATTGTAAGATACGAAAAAAAGTCACTCTTAATAAACGTTTTTGCTTGTCTAGAAAATACGATTCATCATAAGAAACTTCAATTTTTTTATACAGGGTGGGTAAAAACTGCAAAAATGTTATTTTGCTTAAGAGTATACATACTTTATTTTGAAAGATACGAGAAAAAGTCACTCTTAATGAATGTGTTTTCTACACAACAAACCGAAGTTGAACAATTCATTGAAAGGTTTACCTATGTAAAAATGATTTCTCAAAAAGTATTCTCTGGCACACCTCTGACTGGTGAACCTAGTTAAAATAATAATGACACTTAAGGTAATAGTTGTTGTCAATATCTTTATTTAATGAAGTTATTATTTAAGTAGAAATGCTATCTACTGAACAAAGAGTTTTTATAATACAATGTTATGGGGATGGTCAAGTTTAATACCGTTACGTCATGGAACAATTTACCGAGAAATTTGTAGGAATCTCAATAACTAGGATGGCAATCTGCAAGTTAATAAAAAAGTTCAAGAGAACTGGTTCGGTTTTGGACCTCAAAAAAAAAGAAGAAATACGACCATGATGATGCTGCTACAGTCTCAGTTCTTCATTCTGTTGAAGAAAATCCTATGACGTCCCTTAGAAATCGTGTTACTCAGTTAGAAGTTATGAAACAAAGTCAAATTCAGAAGATCCTTAAAGCAAATAAATTGTATCCGTATAAACCGCACAATCAAAGATTGGAAGAGGGAGACGACGCGAAACGACTTGATTTTTGCCTGTGGATAGGAGACAAAATTTTAAGTGGAAATGTTGATTTTTATAAATGTACCATGTTTTCTGATGAAAGTACATTTTCAACAAATGGAACCGTTGCAACCCAGTACGTTAGGTACTGGTCTTTAGAGAATCCCGAATTCAGAATTATGACGAGAAGACAATATTTCACAAAAGTAACGTGTGATGTGCGATATCCATCTATGGCATTATAGGGGTATTATATAGGTATTATATTTTTTTAATAACACGTGCAATAGATTATCATATTTAGAAATGCTGGATACATTTTTCAATGATGAACTCGAAAATCTACCATTAAATTTTCGACAAAATAGTTATTTTCAGCAAGATGGTTGTCTAGCCCATTTCGCTCGTGAGGTTAGAGAATGGCTTGACCACAGATTTGGTCCAAGGTGGATTGACAGGAATGGCCCAGTTTTGTGGCCCCCAAGAAGTCCCGACTTAACCTCGGCCGATATGTTTTTATGAGGCCGTTTAAAACAAATTGTTTTTGCAACCGCAATACCAAATGATATTGAAGTGCTGAAGGGCAGAATTATCCATGCTGTCCAATCGATATCTCAGGAAGAAATTATAAATTCTTTCACTTATTTGAGAAAGCAATTAGTCAAATGTGTCGAGTATGGGGGTGGAGTTTTTGAATTATGAAATCGTTATCGTATTCTTTTCATGTTATAAAAATGTTCGTATTATTATTATTATTATTATAATTACTTCATTAAATAAAGACATTGACAACAGGCATCACCTATTCATTATTCAAGTTAAAACGTTTATTAAGAGTGTAATTTTTTTTCGTATCTTTCAAAATAAAGTATGTTTATTCTTAAGCAAAATAACATTTTTGCAGTTTTTACCCACCCTGTGTAAAAAAATTGAAGTTTCTTATGATGAATCGTATTTTCTAGACAAGCAAAAACGTTTATTAAGAGTGACTTTTTTTCGTATCTTTCAATTTTTAGTCCATTTGTCCTCTTGTGATCCCCATCCGTGGATATACTGCATATAGAGTTACTTAATTGTCACTATAAATTAAATTAATAAAGAATATCCAAGAAAATGGATCCTACTGTGACAAGAAATCAATTTTGCTGCTAAAGATAGAAAATATTCTATCCCAGCTAAAATAATCCAAGCAAAGATCCTTTAGGTAGAGCTTTTCTCTGTGTGTAAATGTAGCGTATGCGATAATAATCAATGGCTCACATCCAAACCCAACACTATTTTTACCTCTACTTTATACAACTCGTCCTTAACAGAACAAATAAATTGTAGAGGCTATAAAGTTTACCCCCCAAGCAATACCCAAAATAACCTAATAAAATTTATCACTTTATGAGAGTAGTGACAAACCTATAAAATCGAGACCACTTAACAATATGGCGAATAAAAAATGCCATACCGTAAAGCTCTTACGTAATGCATTACAATTACTAAGATACATTTTCATCAATTTAACAACTTCATTTCTAAATCCGAGCTAATCCACAGTTGCCGGGAACAGTCGATGATTAATTTCAGCGAACGACTTGTCTTAATCCACTAGCATTAAAATAGCGAGTTGTTATTTTCGCAAAAAGACAATACTATTTGTTAAAATTTTAAAAAAGTGTTTGTACAAGAGGAAAGGGACAAAAAAGAATTTAGAAAATTTTATTTTGCCTGTAAGGCTTAATTAGGAAATTCGCCTAAAGAGGAATTACAGCTAGAAAAGTAATCACATAACATGATAATAGACAGTTTTGAGTTGCAGGGTTGGCTTCAAAATATAGCTATATACATATTGATTTATTTTTATTTTCAAATTTTGAGACATTTTTTTTTTTCAATTTCAATTTATTCAAACAAAACATGTATAAAATTTATAATACAATTTGAACTTAATTACTACAATACTTATACCTAATTTGTCTCTAGTCTGAGCTTAGAAAGCAGCTAGGTATAGGATACCTGTATGCGCTTATTTTAACCCTGCATAAATATCAAATGATATGGCATATTTAGTGCATGGTAGTTAAAAGAAAAAATTGGCTTAACAAAAATATAACTTAAAAGTACAGCTTAAAAATACAACTTACACCCCATAAACAGACACAACCCACAACCAGCATTGACAAAATCCCAAGAGCCGATCAAGATGATCAACCCACTGTACATAAATATCAGTAATAGAACAAAACACAATACTCTATGTTTCCCTATAGGTGTCGCCGCTGTTTAAATGCCATAGTCATTCTCAACATATAGTTATTCCTATATAGAAACCTGTCGCAAATTTAGGATTATACCAAAGTCAAAGCTAAAACAGAACTAGAGCACACTCAATAGAATGTGCGAGCTTACCAGGAAAAATTTTTTTAAAGCCGATTTAAAATGTTTTTTGTCTTTTATAGACCTAATATTTAGTGGTATTTTATTGTACAATTTTAAGCCCAGATAGGGAATGAAATGTTGGCCCAAGCTGTTCCTTGACAGAGTGACATTAAGAGTCGATCTGCATTACCTCTTGTTTGGATGAGTGTGCTATATATTTGTCCTGATACTTGCCATTTAGGTGAATAAAATTACAGACAGTAAGAACATAAAGGCTCTTCAGGTTAAAGATTTCAAAATACAATAAATGAGTTGGATGCATTCGCGGCTTCCCAAGAATAATTCTAACAATGTACTTCTGCATTTTCTTCAACTGCTCGAGATGCACATCATATGCCCCCCCAACCAACCCCCCTCCCCAACTAAAATCCCATAACCAAGTAATGTCTCCACTAGAGCTTTATAAATTGCTATAAGGAGCTTCCTATTTAAAATTTCTCTTAACATATAAAACTTATGTATTAAACATCTAATTTTTTTGGTGCTGTATAATATATAGTCGTTCCACTTTAAGTATTTATCCACAAAGACTCTGGGGTACTTAATCCTGTCACAAGGAGTAAGAGGCTCAGGGTGGTTATCCAAACGGACATGTTCAAAGTCCGGTCTATTTGCCTCTGTTAGTGAAAAAGCCATATATGTCTTTTGTATGTTACAGCGGAGTTTAAAAGTGTCCAAGACATACTTAGTAAGTATAATAAAGAAAAAAAAAGTCAAAAGATCAACGGTATATTTTGAACGAATCAAATTTGTATAGGCGCATTATTATTATCATATACACACAAGAATCCCACATTCCGAGAAAAAATATAATCCAAACGTTTTATTTGCACTATGTCTTAAGAAAAAACCTTGCAAATAAAAATATATATCTTATTCAATGCATTTTAATAGAAATGTTCCCTCCCTTTTGTTTGCAACAAACAATATGTTCTGGTAGACGTCTTCTGATCTTAAAATAAAACTCCAAAAGAAATAAGAACAAGTTGTAAACAGATTAGAATTATTTGTTGAAGTGAGATAACACGTCAAAAAATCCAGTGCGTCGATTTTTTTGTGAGAGTCTCCGCTGGATTAGCAATAATGATAAAATTATTAATAGATGTTAAAAATACCATTATTTAATATTCATGTCAATGTACAGGCATAATATTTGTCTTCGTGTATAATGCCCTTAGAAAAATTGATAGGTTTTGTGAAATGAAACATATTTACCAAGAAAATGTTTAAGAAAAAGTTGATGGTTTAGAAAATAAACACTACTTGTTTGTGTTTTATAAAAGAAACATTAATGTTTATGAAACAAACATTAACGCTGCTAAGTAACGAAAATAAAAAGCCTTCTAAAATAACTTGAAAGTAATTTGACGATATATACCATGGAAATAATAGCCCGAAGGCAATTTAAAATAAGTAACGTTAACTAGAAACTCTAAAAGGTTTCCTAGTTTTCCTTTTCTTTTATTTTTAACAAGAGTTTTCACCCCGAAATAGAAAAGCACCATCAAGTTTACGTATTAAAGAAACTGCATTGCAGCCAAATTATCAAATACATCGACTTACAACAAACGAGGAAAATAAATCTGAACTACACGTCGAAATATTATTATACATCATATTTATTCAACCTCGATAGAATGAAAATAACTGTATTATTATGGTTTTATTATTATAATTTCCCCCCCCCCCCCCCCTTCTAATTTTAGGAATGGGGCATAACTTAAATAGGATAATGTGTTTATAAATTATGTAAAAAATTACAAATCGTACAAAAAGGTTTTTGAGTTGTTTGGAGTTTTTTTTACTGTGAATAAACTTGAACAATCTTCAATTATACTCTTCTCGTATTTCATCTAGAATTATTTTCAGTCTAATACGCTCTATTATATTTGGTACAATGCAGTTTATGACAACTTCTTACAGACCTTTTCCTGGAATTTATTTCTTAATTACACTGGATCTAGAACTTCATCGCTTCTAAAATCATTCTTTGTTTTATTTAAATAATTCTCTGTGTTAGAGTGAAACAATTTATTCGTTTAGGCCTTATTGTTAATATTTTTAACAACGGAATAACAATATAACTTCTGTAACAATAATTGAACTAAACTTTTTCGGCTTTTAGCTGTTATTGACCTTTCAAAAGAGATAAAATAAATGTCTTCTTCAAGGGCATAATTTAATTTCGATCTAGAAAAAAATTCTGTTTTTTTCTCTCGCTCAAAATGTTTATTCGCGATAAAATAAGGGAATTTTAAAATTAATTGATGAAAAAATTGAAATTTTATTTAAATATCATAAATAAACGAAATTAAAATAGTACGCGAGAGACATGTTTTGGAACACCCTACAAAACTATAAAAGAATAATTAACAGGTATTTTTGAGATCTTTGATATAATTAGGGTTTTATAATAAAATTGCGTGATTAGAATAGTTATTTATGTATTAAAGGTATTAAGTAGATGATTATGCCCTGAGGGCGACAGTCTTACAAAGCCGAGGGCCTCTGGCCCGAGGTTCCGTAAGTCGCCCGAGGGTATATATATCTATTAGTACCCGTGGTGCATACAAACTTTTATGTCATACCAGTTCGTTTTAAATAATAAATATTTTTTTAAAATTTAATTTGATTTACCAATTTTTTTAATTTTACCTGCGACATTACCTTGACTTTATTATAGCCTGCGTTTCTGTTGCTAGGGAGATAAGTATTCAAATGTTTAATGTGTCAAACTCAAAAATCAAAAATGGAACAAGTTTTTAAAATTCCCGACGCAATTGAAAAAAAGGCTGAAAAGGCAACGCAAAACCTGTTACCGAGAAAATCCAGAGACTCATGCGACAAAGAATATGACCAATTTTTGAAGTTGCTGTCAGAAAATGCTGTAGAAAACATTGACGAAACTGTGCTGTTCGGGTACTTTAATGATCTATCTGAAAAATTTTCCCCGAGCTCTCTGTGGGCTAAATATTCGATGATAAAGAAGACTTTAATGGTAAATAAGAATATTAATATATGTAATTTTCACAAATTATGCGAGTATTTAAAGCAAAGGTCAAAAGGGTACCAACCAAAAAAATCCAGTGTGTTATCTAGAGAAAATGTCCTAAAATTTATTCATGAGGCACCAAATGAAACGTTTTTAATGAACAAGGTCGCATTATTATTTGGTTTATTTGGTAGATATCGGCGGCAAGAACTTTTACATGTAGAAGATAGAAAATCAGTCTTTGTTGTAACGGTGCCAGAAACCAAAACTGACCAAAACGAGTTTTCACCATTATTGATGAAGACGAAATTAATAGTTGAAACTTATAAGAGATTATATGTCTTTGCGGCCACATGGCTGCTCAGAAAAAATACTATTTTTAAGTTACAGACAAGGCCGCTGTACGGTACAACCTGTTGGAAAAACACATTTGGGAAAATTCCCTGTATTATTGCAAAATATTTGGGTTTGAACAACCCCGAACAGTCGGCAACTCTTTTAACAGAAGCTGAAGCAAGTATGACTACGCTGAAGCGCCATGGTGGATGGAAGAGGCCCACAGTTGCTGAAGGATATTTAGAGGATATCATATCCTCAAAAAATGAGGTTTCAAGGATGTTGGCAGGCGTACCATCTGGATCTCGCATTTCCTTACAGAAACTAGAGACCCAGACAATGAATCATGAATCAACCTTTGCTGCAGGAAATTGAGCTATCAGCGGAACCTTCCAGAATTGCCAGTTCTATGTAAATACAACCAAATAATATATAAACGCAAATTTATATTTTGTTATTAGTAATTTTATTATTAAACGAAAACTGTTTTTTGTCTCTCAATTCCAGAGCGGGCCATAATGTGTACTTTATGCCCGCACGAACATAAAGTAATTCATTATGTAGATGGTATCTAAGGTATAAAAACACAATAATGCAGTGGTATGACATAAAAACTATAATATCTTGATTTAGACATCAAAACATCAAGGATTTTAGTGTCAAAAGTCTTTAAAAAATATTTTTAGGTAATATGAAACAGTATTTCCTTTTCCAAATAAGTCATGTATTATTGAAAAACCATAACCCATTGCAGGCTCGCCCTTTTTGGGCTCTGCTTTAGTTATAGCGATTATTAATGTAACGTATACTCATTAAAACAACAAATAAAATTTACAATAACATTCGTGTTCACAATTCGGTGGTTGCATAAAATTAACATAATTAGGCGGTATCTATAAACATGTAAAACTATCCACGTATCGATTTGATATTTTGTAGTAATCCGTGTATGTGAATATTATTATAAAAAAAATATTAATTAATTTTACATAGTAAAACTTTACGTTAAAAGTACCTTATTGTTACTATAAGTTAAAAAATTTAAATTAAATTGGCTAAATAACTTTTAAAGCTTGCCTCAAATATATATTTTTTAAGATATCCCCCAATTTCGTTAACAGGCTGTATTGCGGTTACGACAAGGACATGATCGATGGGAGAATATTGTAGCAAAAATAAATTTTTGGAATTTCCGCTTACGTTACTATAAAACTGCAATTGTTTGTTGAAGTGTATGAAATCGTAATTAATAAATGAAGGAAACTAAATTTGAGTTTTACTTTTATTAAAATACAAATTAACATTATTATACCAATTTTAAACGATAATTTATCAGAAATAAATGGTTATCGTCGACAAAATGAGGTCTTTATTTATAAAACATTGGCGGATCATAGGTTGAACTTTGGCGACCTCCTGCAGGAGGAGCATTGAGTGAAGAACTCTTACTAAAATTATCAAATAAAAAGTTTTGTTCCTTGCATATAAATAAGGTCCTATTTTCTCTTGAACCCTAATTTCAAACTTAAAACCAAATACAGGGTGTTATGGAAATAACGTATTATATTTAAATGGGTGTCCTAGAGAAGCGCTACATATATTTTTTATGTGATTTTGTGATGTGAGTACTTGGCGTTTTTTATAAATTAAGTTGGTTTTAAATAAGTCCGAAAAGGTAAATAAACTTGCATTTTTTTTCTTCTAAAGGGTAAGTGGCATTTATAAACTTTTAAGTTGTCCAGATCTGACGGGTGTCGTTCGAATTGAACAAATGAGAACATACGTGACCATTTAAAAACTCCGCGGCGGTTGGTTCGAGTCAGTTCAAGTTTATAAATCAGAGATTGTTTCCTAGCGAACTGAACTGAACGTAAAAGTTTATAATACTATACCCTGAAAAATAAACAACTTGCAATCTGTCAAACGGTTATTGACTTTCTTAAGAGTTTACCCTGACGATATGGCAACACTGTTAAATATGTTGCTTTGTTTACCTTCCTGACAGGGGTATCACATGGTCATTTTTGGTTTCACATAAGGTCATGTACAGGGCATATTAAATTAAAGCGCCATTTTTGAATATTTTTCTTCAATTTGTTTTCATCGCAGGAATTGCCAATTTAAATATAATACGTCATGTCCATAACACCCTGTATATACCAAACAGGAATTGTATTTCAACCCTTAACAAATATTAATAAAAAGGAGAAAAATTTTCAATTGATCCTCAAGCTTAAATATATACAATCCTCTAATACCCCGTTGTTTTTATACTTTTTTAGTTATTTTCTTGTTGCCTTAAGTAAAATTTATTAAAAACTTTTATTAAAAGGCTTAATGTCGCGACAAAACTTACTATCCAGTCACCATATTTCTAATCCCCCAAAATCTGATAAAACTTTGAAGAAAGTTTAATATCTTCTCAACACGCTATTGAGGTAGAGGAGGCCGGGGTAACAAGAACACTGGAGTAATAACAAGACTTTCGTCTTGTTGCTCAACAAACATGTTTATTCTCTTAACATATAATTATCTGGTAACTTTAAACAATATATTAAGGGGAGAGTAAACCCGTATATAACAGAGAATTCAGTGTTTTTATAAGATGTCGCCAACTATTTTAATCTTATTACCCCTATATCATTCATAATAATATTTTACTAAAACGAGAAGCATGCCCAAACTAAACCAAAGTTTCATAACAACAGATATCTTCTAACATACCGAAAATTCATATTTCCTAAAAGTTTTCCACTTATAGTCTATTATTTTTTATGGCAACGTGGTGAATGTTAAAAATTGGTTCGACTTTATATGAAAGACGTTTATAAAACACCAAAGGGATCCATAACAATAACCTGTATATCGGTAGAAAATCGCGTTGGGGACCTAGAACATAAGTTTGTAAAATTTTTTTTTTAATATACATATAAAACGATATAACGGCGAAACTGTTACTAAACAATAATTATTTAATACGCTGTCTATAAAAACAGGGGTTTCTTCCCCGTTAAATCTTTTAAGCAAGGACCTATGTAAAAAAAATATGTCTTCTTCCGTAATTACCTACTCAGCAAGGAATATTCCTGATGATGGCATCTGCAGGTGGTGTGAAATAATTTTTCTTCGCATTTTTATAAATGCTTTTAATTTGGAAAGTTCAGGAAGCAAAATTAATCACTATGTGAAATTATTTCGGGGATATCCTTAAAAATAATTACATCAAGGGAACCTAGAAATGCTTTCTAGCAATGAAGGTTTTTTTTGATGATTTTATATTAAAATAATAACTAGCTAATCGTAAATATTCATAAATGTTGAAATTTTAATTTTTATTGGACAAAAAATAAACTTTTTATAAAGCCCAACCTTAATAAATCTTCGTCGTTCAGCGAAGATATCAAAATAGTTTATTATTTTTGCTAAAAGCGCCCTTAACTATTCCTTGCGGTCTTATGAATTTCTATAAAAAACTGCTAAAATATTTTTATCAAATGCACTGACCTAAAAAAATGTAACCTGAAAATATAGTGTTCTATAAAAGACGAAAAACCAAAGCGGGAAACAACTCTAGGACAACAAAACGACCAAAACAAAATATATTTTAACTGGGCTAGTTGACTTCGAAGTAAATAATGGGCGGCAAGATAAATTTTGGGGTAGTAAAGTTTTTTTATTCGACGCGTGGGGATTTTTAATGATATAGCCCCGTGACGGGAGTAAAAGAGTATTCCTGTATTTTACGCGATCGTAATCGCATCTGCAACCTTATCGACCGGAAAACGTCCTAGTGCTAAATCGTGAAACAAGGGCGGGTTCGCTTTCCCCTTCTTAAACAAGGATTTTGGGTTAGACCTTACCGCGGTCATTATTTTTTATAATAACAAAATATTTAAGGTATAATTTTAGTTCTATATATCTTAAAATAAACAATGCTGAGACAGCTAGTTCAGAAATAATAGCTTTTCTCCTAGTTGCTTACATTTTTTTTTATGATCAAACACAAGCACTATAGGAAAAATCCTTTAGGGCAATCTGGGAGTGGTGCGTGTGCGCAAAAAGCGATTCACGTTGGTTTTGAATCGTTGAAGGTTATATTCGTTGGGAAAACGACCTCGGGAAGGTCGTTCCATAAGGATGAAGTCCTCCAGATGAAAGTAATCTTAAATATTGAAGTTCGAGGAGTACTAAGCTTAACCACATATGGATGGGCGGCAGTGGTTCGTCGTGTATTTCTGATATTCGCTGCTGTGGGCGGAATTAAGAGAGCAAGGTCAGCCGAGCACTTTCCATGAAAATATCTGTAAAAGAGAGTCAAATCCCCAACGTGTCTCCGATGTTCTAGGCTGTCGAGGTTCCTCGTCAGCTCGTGGTCTCCAATCAGATGAATGGTCCTCCTTTCGATGGAATCCAGTAGCCGAAG
The DNA here is from genome assembly GCA_963991005.1 of Barypeithes pellucidus. Classification (NCBI taxonomy): domain Eukaryota; kingdom Metazoa; phylum Arthropoda; class Insecta; order Coleoptera; family Curculionidae; genus Barypeithes; species Barypeithes pellucidus. The sequence continues at coordinate 16,773,821 of OZ022566.1, forward strand.
AGTATGTTTGGGTGCAGAGCTCCAGACATGAAAGCAGTACTCTAGTGATGGTCGAATCTGGGCTTAGTATAGTGTCAAAAGTTGTTGAGGTGTGTACAACTTTCTGGTTCGGAAGAGTACACCAAGTTTCTGAGAAGCTATCTTGGCGATTGCCACAACGTGGTTATGCCAAGACATATTTCCTCCCAGATTGACGCCAAGCAAATTAAGAGATGAAGCCAGTGGGATTGACGGATTGCGTATGCTAATTATTACGTAATGTGTATGAAACTTTACAATTTCTGATTTTTAAAATTTATTTTAATTTAAAATAATAATAAAGTTAAGATAATCATATCTGTTCCAAGAAAATAATAAAACTCATAACCTAACTTCAATGCTTGTAGAGATGAAGTTAGATGTCGTTAATTTGTCAATTATATGAAGGGTTTACATGTTTGCTTAAAACATTATTCAAATTATTGTTAAAACAAAACTAATTACATAAATTACGTGTACTTACTCTTTATGGATATTACATTCTTATACTTACTAATGTTTGCTTAAAACATTATTCAAATTATTGTTAAAACAAAACTAATTACATAAATTACGTGTACTTACTCTTTATGGATATTACATTCATATACTTACTAATCCCATTACTTCTTTACCCAACGACTTATGTTTATGTTTAATGGGTTCCCTAAAATGATCTGTTTTCCTTTTTTTATCATATAAAACCTAAAAGGATCTATATATTATGAGCCGTATATTTTTTAGATATAGATTTGAATAAAATCGGTAATTTTTTATATTTCTAATTTTTTGTACTAATATTGGATTAAAGGAAAGCGAATAAATTTTAAAGTATTATTAACTTTTTGCCCTTCTTCTGAACCGGAAAAAATATGAATACGACAATGTCTAAATTTGCAAAAAAATTCAAATCGCTACAGCTAAAAAGGGAAATTTAAATTAAATTCAATCAGTTTTTCTAAACAAGTTGGCGACACTGACTCGAATACAATTTTAATTAGATATTATACTTTTCTTTAAAAACTCTTGTTTGAGGATTTGTAAAGTTTAAATAAGACTTCTAAAGGTTCCTCTACGTCACTTAGGACTTAAATTTATTTTCGGTTAATTTGTTTTTAATTTCGGGGTTTTTCTTGCTTTAATATATTTTACGCTAATTGGCGTTTTTTAAGGATATCGTTTAAATCAGGAAAAAATGTTTAGTTCTCCCTAATGAATTTATCGCTTGGAATTCTTACAAAATGTTGAAGTTATTAGCTTAAAATATTTATATAACATTCCAGGGATTTAAAAAAGTGTTCGTATCGATTTTATTTTTAAATTTTATTCATATTGACGTAATAATATTGATTTAGCCAGTATGTAAACCAAATCAAGACCTAAATATACAGCGTGTCTTCGGAAGTTCTTACCAAATGGGAAACTTTTAAATTATTAACTCTACGAAAAAAAGTGTCTCTTCCTAAAAAGTCCTGCTTGGTGAGAAAATAAATTTGCACAAGAATATTTATATGTTGGACATACAGGGTTTGTTCGGCTTCAAAAAGTACCGGGTTTAAAATTTATAAAAGACGTCGGCTATATTTACAAAACTAAAAACTTGAAGAGTGCATGTTTAAAGGCTAACAGACTATAACAATTACACAATAAAAACTCTATTTAAGAGAACTACTTTTATGACGGATAAAAATTAGTTCACTAATTTCTATGAGGTGGCCAATTTCTAATTTCCCAATAACCAATAAAACTAAATGACTCCAAAAATATTATAGGTCTCCACATGGCCTCCGTCTTTTTGCATACAAATGATTGTTCTTCTAGAAAACTCCGACACAGCGTTTCTGATCATATGAGGAGTAACTAGCCGGATACAGTGCCTTATAGTTTCTTCTAGGTGATCAATATCACGGAATGGTCTGTGCTTGTACACCAATTGCTTCAAATGACCCCACAAGAAAAAATCTAGAGGTGTAATGTCCTGTGACCTAGGTGGCCAGGGTACTTCTGAATGGCGTCCTATCCATCTTTGTGGAAAAGTTCTATCCAAATATTCGTTGACCCTGGCTGCGCTGTGACAAGGAGCTCCATCATGCTGATACCAAACAGCCTGTCGCGCGTTTAATGGCAGGCTGTTAATAAATATAAAAATTTCGGTTCTTAGGAAATTTAAGTAAATCTCACAACCGCTTGCAATACTTGTAATTGATTTTCTTCAGTAAGTGTTCGAACTGCATGTTTCTTCTTGAAATTATTTTCGACAGAGCCAGTATTTTTAAATTTATTGACGACATTGCCGACAGTAACGTGGCTAATATGTTTATTTGGGTGTCTAGTATTAAAAATGTCGGCAGCCTCGCGATGCGTCTTATAATTATCGCCAACAATAAGAACTATTTCAATTTTTTCATTAACAGTCAGTTTAATCATCACTGTTATTGTTTAAAGTGACTAAGAAACGGAAAAACCTTTTTTTAACAAGAAGTTCACGTTTTGAAACAGAAATTATAATGGCCAAACTGTCACTGCTAAAACGCCTATTCTGTTACCAACAACAATCAATTGTTCAAAGCCTACTTATCCAAAAGTACTTATTACCAAATCTTTACGACTATTAGTTTTGTAAATATAGCCGACGTCTTTTATAAATTTTAAATCCGGTACTTTTTGAAGCCACCTTGTATGTCAACATACAAATATTCTTGTGCAAATTTATTTTCTCACCAAGCAGGAATTTTTAGGAAGAGGCACTTTTTTTCGTAGAGTTAATAATTAAAAAATTTCCCATTTGGTAAGAACTTCCGAAGACACGCTTGTATATGGGCTATCTGATGAGGTTTGTGCGGGATTGTTCGTTTAAGAACATTTGGCTAGTCGTACGAACTGTACTCTAGGAACTGCCTGGAGGCTACAGAATATTAACCTGTAAAAGTAATTTTTGGAAACTTTGTAGACATGACTCTCGGATTGGTTAGAGAGAACCATGAGTAAACAACAAGGGGATTAGTCACGGACACGAAGTACTAATTTCATTTCAAGATACCGGTTTAGTCACGAACACGGCAGAAAAAATAAAAGCTCTTCTATTAAAATTTTTCCATTCAAACTCCAAGATCATGCGATGACAAGAGTATTTTACGTGCCCCCACATAATATTTAATATCGGCGTTGTGTTTTTCTGGAACAAAAGCTCTTGTTCTTATTACTTTTATCTTGCGGGGGTAAGTAAACTTGCCACATAAAATTTTACTTATATCTATTTACCGGGAAGGCTCGAAAATTCAAATTTTATTAGAAAAATTAAGAGTGGCTTAAAACCTGAAGGATATTTTTTGTTGAAATCCACTGATTTCGTGTATTTTTTCAACAAGCAAGGTCAGCATAGATGGAACTAAAATCAGTAAATTCACAAAATACTGTAAAATAACCCATTTTGTAACTTTAAGCATATTTTAATTCAAAAGAAGCAAAACAACTTCTAGAATAGATTACTTGTTTGCTGTTAATTTGCAAGCAAAAATTATTTAATTTTTACTAAACAAACTTCACATAAAAATTACTTTTCCCCGGATATCAAGCATTTAAACAACGCTTCAAGCTCTTCGAAAAGATTTTAAAATGCTTCGAACTTTTAAGCCTCAGCGTTTAGAAAGTGATTTAAGCTATTACCTTGGGGCGATAGAGCAGACCTAATAGATCCTTGTACTTTTTATTTTTTATTCCAAAATAAATAAACTAGCGGGTGAAATTTGCATATTGAATGTATGCAATTCAAAATAATTATCATATATGCATTCGAAAATTTGTTTACCATGAGGCAGGGCCGGTTTAAGGCCCGGACGACGGCCTAGGACGCCGCGTCTAGGGGACGCCAAAAGTTAAAATATAAAATATCATTCTCTCCTAAAGGGGAGGGGGGGGGGCGCCAAATTAACCTCTCGCCCGGGTTAAAATTTTGCCTTGAGCCAGGAGGGGTTATTCACTGTCTGCGCTGTGTAGATAGAATAGTAAAAAGAAACATAGAAGTCTGTGATTGCTCATATTTTTTAGGACTATTCCATTGGAGAATTTAATTAGTTTTTTTCTGTTCTGCAGGAAGGCAAGTTGTAAAGCGTGTTACATTTTAACATACTTGTAAAATGTGAAAACTTAAATTGGATCTCCGAAGTTAAGAACCTGGTCGTCGTCATATTCCAAAGTTTTTATGTTTTGATATTTGACAATGGCGATGTAATCACTTAAAATGGCTTTTGCCAATGAAACGGCATTTTTGATTTGGCAAGTTTTTTAATTAAAGACGCCAACTAGGCAATCAAAGTTCTCAAAGGTCATAATAAAACACCCTTCTTTGTGCGAAAACTTTTCGTCGCTTTGTGTTTATGTTTCAACCAAAGTTAAATAATTTTGAAAATATTAGTCGAGCCGGAGACAATACTTTTGTTTCTAGTAAAAGCTATTGGCATAAATACAAATGTTAAATGAAACTTTTGCCTCCATTGTTGTCATTATTTTTGTTTTCTGAAATATTAACCCAAATTACATTGTTTTGAAGATTTAGAAAATGCAAAATAACTTTTCCATCTTTTACTAAGTTAAAGTCATCTTTGCTTCGGCTTTATTAAATGTACTAAAAACGTCATATATTCTGGTTTTCTGAAACTAAAAATAAGTTATTTATATATTAACAAAAGTTTGTTGTTTCTCTTGTTGCAGAACCTCATACGTCCTTATAATTGGTCTTATTTCTGATTATTGCAAACAGGTTGCCAGGATAAAAATTCATCAGAGCAATAAGAAGCTTAAAAATAATCAAATGCTATATATTTTTATTAATAAACTTTAAGCAGATTTCTTTGCGTGCCTTTGCGGTCCTCTTCTCGAGTCTACAGTGTCTACAGTCTACAGAGTCTAAATTATGAAAATTTACCGCGAAACTTTTTACTGTGCACCTACCAAGAAAATACCTGGTATGAACAAACCAGTCATATTTTTAAAATAATGTATTTTTATCTCATATAGCATCTCCATTTCCCATCAATGTATCTGCAAGGTAATAAAAATAAATGTAGTTCATATTTTCCCATGGGGTTTTACGTATCCTTGCCGTCCCTAAATCCATTTCATCGATCGTTTATGTACATCCCTCTTATATCTTAAAACTCCCTTAAGACCAAATTGTTATCTAAAAAGAGTTCCAGGCCCTATTGGGCGAAACAAAGCTTAGAAGCCACAGAGTAGGTGACAGTGGCATGTCCTGGAACTGATTAGATAGTAAGAAACTTCATGTAAAATGACCATGATTTGACGAACAAACCCGAACAAATCTTGTTGATTTTGTTTTTGTGCTAAAATATTAATGCCTACTTTGGAAATTTATGAATATATTTGCTGGCAAGATATTTTTGAATATTAAATAAAATTAGAAAATAATTATTGACTAAATAATAGAACTATTATTGCCGTAGATTAAAAAAATATTCTTTAAACACGTATCCCTCCTCCCCTGAGTACGCCACTGAGTGGGTTACTGTTATGTTCGACAAGTTACGTTTTTACCTATACCCCAAAGTATTGAATATAACATGAGATTGTTCCCAATAAAAAAATCTGCTCCTTTTCAGTCTAGAAGTTTTATAAATATTTAATGTTTTTTTCTGGTAATCCAACAAATATTTAATGCGTTGCCTATGGGATGTTTTGTCGAAATTAAGGATTTGATATACTTAGGACTCCGGAAAGATCTTACAACGATAAACTTATTTTTTCTTGCCTTTTCCAAATATATGGCTAATTTAATTTGGTGTGGATATTGATCTTGGGATATTTATTTTTATTTTATAATCTCAGATAATGTAATATTTCCTAAAACAGCCTTTCATCGGCCAGTAAGCCCCGGCGAGCGCCGAATTACACAATAAACATTGCCATATTCTTTAGCGATATTTAGAGTGTTGTCTAAGTACGATTCGTAACTTCAGAGTGTAATTTATTTGTAATATTTAAGCAAATTTCAGTTTTAGTCTGAAAGTTTAATAGTCAGATGATGCAGATAAATTAATAAGATGATTAAAAGATCGCATGTATAGATTAATCAGAATAGCTATGTAAAAATCAAAATCTATTCAATAAAGCTAATCGCCCAGGCGGGTAAAGTAAGTAATTTTACAGTAAATTACTCTATAAAAACACTTAACGTAAACTGTATACTTAGGGATCGACCCACTTTGGCAGATATTGGAAATAATTTAACGCAAGCTGTTAGCTTGATATCATCGTATTACAATGCACGCCCCGTGATAGATGGATCTCCACAGGGCCATGCCAGAACGGCTCAAAATTTTCTGACATCATGACGTCATAGAATAATAACATCAATAATAGCCATAGGCGTTTCATATATACAGGGTCCGCAAACGAAGCGTGGACGGAAGATTAAATCGTTATCGAAGAACTTATCAACAATACTAAAACAGCTTGAGATATTGGATTAAAAGCGGCATGTTTTAAAAATATTTTACATTATACAGGGTGGCCCAAAAAAGTGTGACAGCATAAAGTTATATTTTTTTAAATGGGACACCCAGTATTTTATTACATATTTAGGTTCGTATTACTATCGTTTATAAATGCCTCAAATTTTATTTAATTTGGTTCTGTAGTTTCGGAGAAATAAATTAAAAACTAAAAAAAAAAAGTTTTGCAGTCCTGAATAAAAAAATCAAAAAAAACAATCCAGAACAATTTTTTTAACCTCGGCATTGAGTGAAATTTATGACAAGAGGTCTAGAGATACTATGAATGTAATTGCGTTTATTTATTTTATACAGGGTGTTCATAATATGCTTTCAAAAACCCCATATTTTAAAATAATTTTTCTCAAGTTTTTCAAATGGAACACCCTGTATATTATTTGGCTATTTGACGTAGAATTCATAGACAATTTTTTTTTGTAATATAAGCATATAAGTTATATCCAGCCGTTTTCGAAATAATTGTAAATATCGTAAATTATGTTGTTTAAATAGAGTTTTTATTGGGAATTTTTGTTATAGGCGACTAGACTAATAATTGCAAACTAAAGTAAATGTTCAAAATAGTTTCCTTTTACTTAATTTAATGATTTTCCTCTACTGCCAACAGAACTCTTAATTCATTTTCTTCATTAATAACGGGTTTATTGATTATCATCCTATATGTGTACGCAGTGCTTCCTGTTGCTACAAATCTTTGCAACAACTTCTCGAAGGTTTCTGGTCTCGGCTTTCTCTCAATATCTGGATATCTTTCAGCAAGAGGAGGCTCGCGAGGAGGCAATTTCTTGCACATTCACCCAGTATAAAAATCATATTTACCATTTCTAAAGTTGTAAAATTCGACATTTTGTGTAAGTTAGTACTTAATTTCGACGACTGAACAAATGTAAATAATTTTATTTGGCTGTCATAGTGACAATCTAAACAAAAAAAATCATGGCAACTCGATTAAGAATAAAAAATAAAATTAAATAAATAAAAGTAGCAAAAATGTAGGCTTTTAAAATTTATATCGAAATAACTAAAATACGGTAAACTCTAAGAGTAAAAGGAAGCTATTTTGAACATTTTCTTTAGTTTACAATTATTAGTCTAGTCGCCTATAACAAAATTTCCCAATAAAAACTCTATTTAAACAACATAGTTTATGATATTTATAATTATTTCGAAAACGGCTGGATATAACTTATATGCTTGTATTACAAAAAAAAAATTGTCTATGAATTCTACGTCAAATAGGCAAATAATATACAGGGTGTTCCATTTGAAAAACTCTAGAAAAATTATTTTAAAATGTGGGGTTTTTGAAAGCTTATTATGAACACCCTGTATAAAATAAATAAACGCAATTACATTCATAGTATCTCTAGACCTCTTGTCATAAATTTCACTCAATGCCGAGGTTAAAAAATAGTTCTGGATTGTTTTTTTTGATTTTTTCATTCAGGACTGCAAAACTCTTTTTTTTAGTTTTTAATTTATTTCTCCGAAACTACGAAACCAAATTAAATAAAATTTGAGGCACTTATAAACGATAGTAATACGAACCTAAATATGCAATAAAATACTGGGTGTTCCATTTAAAAAAATATAACTTTATGCTGTCACACTTTTTTGGGCCACCCTGTATAATGTAAAATATTTTTAAAACATGCCGCTTTTAATCCAATATCTCAAGCTGTTTTAGTATTGTTGATAAGTTCTTCGATAACGATTTAATCTTCCGTCCACGCTTCGTTTGCGGACCCTGTATATATATTTATTGAAAAAAACTTTTCGTCTATATCCCAAAGGAATAAAGTGATGTAGAGTGAGTACAGAGTGTTAGGAGAAGCATATTCTATACGTGAAAATAATGTAAAAGAAAATCATATGTCCATGTACGATTTTCGTTTGGTTTCAAGTTTTCTTGAGCATACATTTTAGGCAAACGTATGGTGTGGTCCATTTAATGAGAGAATCGCCTCACTGGAGGGGTCTAGGACTATTCGCCGATTCGCCGATTCGCCGACGGGACAATTCACCGGCAGCCGATTCGCCGTGGGCCATTTCGCCGTCATGTAGAAATTTAAAGGTTGACAATATATATTGAAGTTGAATTCTAAGAACCCTAATTACAAATTTGATTACACTACTATATCATAGAATGGGGTGCAATTTTAAATATATTTATGTTAAATTCTAGTAACCCTAGTTAGTCTCAGGGGCCCCGAACCGGCCTTTGGAATATCAAAACAGGCAACGAAAACAAAACATTAGATAGATGGTCCAAGAAACAACACCTATCTCGATGGCAAGAGTTACCTGGTCAAATATACGCACGAGCCGTAATTGGAAAACCATCGAAAATACTATCGAATGGGATGCTAACCCTGATGCGGCCCCAGTTGAAACAAGTGATGGGTCTGCTAACAGGCCACTGCCACTTGCGAAAACACCTTCAACGGATAGGGATAAATAACGGATCCATTGAATGTAGACTCTGCGGCGAAGAGGATGAAACCGCCTCACACATAATATACCGCTGCGTAGCGCTATCCCGTGGAAGACAAAATATCTTCAGGAACATACAACGTGGTGACAACCTCCCACATGACAAGCTGGGTGGAAGGTTACTGGACCTCATAGAAGGAACAAACATCTTCTAACAAGATCGGGGTACACGATAAGCCGAAAGGCTGCAGTGATTTGAAGTTCGGGCCTTTAAACCGACCCCCGCCTTTAACCAACCAACCAACCAACCCTAATTACAAATTTGATTAAACTAATGTAATAGAATAGGGTACACTTTAAAATATATTTAAGTTAAATTCCAATAACCATAATACAAATTGTATTGCACTATTAATAGGATAATTAAAGGTACTTAGTACCTTCCATAACAAATGATCTTTTAAGAAGAACCGTGATTGTGATAATGTACGCGAATATATTGAGTAAAAGGGGAAAAGAAACATTTTTTGAAAACGGATATATTTACGTTTTCGATGCATCAAGTAAAAGTGACGGTGATGTAAAGTTTTGGAGATGTGAGCAGAGAAACATATATAAGGCAAGATTACATACAAGAAATGAAGAAGTCGTCAAGAAGATCAATATACACACACACACACACGATTCTTCCGTAGTCTCGATTGCACAAGTGGCGACTAGTGTAAAGAAACGTGCTGCAGAAACGTTAGAGGGTACAGTCCAGGTAATTAATGGATGCCTGGCCGATTTTTCACAAGCGGCGCAAGCTAAATTACCTAACCAATGTGCTTTGAAGAAAACTGTAAGGCGTAAGCGCAATGAGATCCATGCTGCACCCACAAATCCTACAAATCTCGAAGTACCTTACCGATTGCTGCTGGACGGCGAGATGGCACATAGCGAATCGGCTGCCGGCGAGTAGTCCCATTCCCCACTGGAGAGCACTATTTCGATTACTAGGACTACTAGCGGATGTTCCTGTAAACATCAGAATGCAACTGTATTATCAGCACAATGGAGCTCCTGAATCGCTTATAAGAAGGTCACGGAACATTTGGGCAAAAGGGTTCCAGGGCTTTGGATTTGTCGCGGTGTCGCTATTAGTTGGCATCCAAGGTCTATAAATCTAACACCATTAGACTTTTGTTTATGGAGCCTGGTTAAAAAATAAAGTGTACAAAGTAAAAGTCGTCACTCGAAATGCACTAATTCCACGTATTAGAAATACTACAACCGATATTAAGAAAAGACAAGGAAACAATCGAGAGAACAATAGACGCCCATCGTAGACAAAGCAGGAAAGAATGGTAGGATTAAAAAAAAGGTAAATGTAGAACGTATTCTGCCTAAAACAAGTAGTAGGAAAGACACCTGGAAACCCACCTAACATTCGTGGACCTACAAAAAGCATATGACACAATCCCTGTAAACAGACTATGGAAGGCAGTAGAACAATCCTCAACGAATTATATAAAGACACAAAATCAAGGACTAAGATTGGTAAGAAATTCACAAACACATTTAGGGTGGATAAAGGACTACGACAGGAATGCTGTATCTCTCCTACACTCTTTAAAATATATGTAGCGATAGCTCTGAAAAAATGGAAGAGAAAGATTAATGGGATGGGTATAGAGATAGATGAAGGGTGCTTATTCGCTCTCCAGGTTGCATATGATCAGGTCATAGTGGCAGGTGATAAGGAGGACATGCAATACATGGTGAGAAAACTGATGGAAGAATACCGAGAATGGGGTTTAACAGTGAATATAAACAAAACAAGATACCTATGTGTAGGGACCCAGGACGGGAATTTGGAAGTGGATAATGGTCAGGAAGTTCTACAATGTCAGGAGCATGAGTACCCGGGAATTACATTCGACAATGCCGGGACAGATGTAAGAGAAATACAAAAATGAATAGTGAAAGCCAAAAGAATGATCGGATGCTTGAATAGAATCTTATGGAGAAAGGAAACAACAAAAAAGAGGAAATTCAATATATACGAGACAATGATAAAGAGCAACCTCCTATACGGAGCAGAAACTTGGAGAATTACAGATAAGCAAAAGAAGAAAGTGGAAACAGTGGAAATGGAGGTTATTAGAAGATCGATGCGAATCTCACGAAGCGAAAGAATAAGAAACGATCACATAAAACAGCAAATTGGAATAGAAAGCACTATAACTCAGGACATCGAAGAGAAACAATTTACCTAGTATGGATACGTAGAACGAATGCCAAATAACAGGCGGCCAAAAAGAATACTACATTGGCCATCAATAGGAAAGAGAAGACGAGGAGGACCAAGACTAGAATAGCAGAAGTCCATACAGAAATCCATGAGTGAGAGAAACATGTCAACAGAGGACTGCGATGATAGAAGAGGATGGAAGTTGCGTCTCTCTCTCTGATTAAAGAACTGTTTGTCTTGTTTACAACACTTTAATTTTAGACTGGTATGATATATTTTAGGGAACCCCCAAGCATTTAACCGATCAGATATTTTATTTTTAAACCTTAGCATAATATTTACTTGTAACTTACTAAATATTCTGCCCAAAAAATGCTATGATTGTAAAAAAGGATAAATAATTTTCTTTTTTCCTGTGGCATTTTGCTTGAGATACGATAGAATTTAGGGCCAAATTTAATTCTAATCTCCAGAACGATATATTTGCCAGTATTTAAGTTTTAACTTGCCAAATAAAATTTTGGCACCGAGCGCGAGGTTTCTGGATAAAATGAAACAATTTATTCTGCGTGACAGAGATAGAATGTGGAAAGTAAAGTAGTTGGGAACAAATTTTCTCGGGCACAACTAAGAAATAATTTAGTTACCTAAATATCTACTTGGGTTAATTGTAGCAATTATTAAGAAGATGTTGTTTAGGATACTTCATTTACTACTATAACCCAGCTATGAGAAGCAAATTCAGAAAAAAATTTAAAACTCTAAAAATCTCTTAATCATCCTTTTTGTGATTGAGTTTCAACTAAAAAATTATATTACTAAACTCGATCTTGTTGTCCGGGAATTTATACTATACAGACAGACATTTATGTACCCAACATCCAAAAACAAATTTATGTTATTCTATATGTAGATTTATTGAACGCGGGTTCTTTTATATTCTGTATCTAGTCTCAGGTAGTGCTGGGCGATGTCCATCGATGTCGCTGTACGATGGTCTGCCATCGATAAGAGGAGTCATAAATATAGATGTCAATATCGATAGGGAGAATAACTGTTTAGCGTTATCTGCTTATTCCTTATATGAAACATATTCAGGTAGTTAGGAAATGGCTTTACTTGCATATTATATTTATCGAAAATGAAATATTGATAAAGGTTTAAACTAGCACAAATTCAAGTCAGATCCAATTTTAATATTTAGTATTTTAGAAATTAAAAAAAAATTCACTTCAGTATTTGAAAAATAGATTTAAACTATCTTATTATTATTATATTACGCCCCAATCGAGGCAACAGAAAAAATATCTTTGTCGATATCGATGTGCCAGCACTAGTCCCAGGTAATTTATTTATGCCATAAAGCAGTCTAGTCAGGTTAGAGGTTTGTTCACATAAAATGAATTTTGATTTTTTTCTTTTTAGGAGGGCCAATATTTTGAATAATAAAATTTTACCAATTCATTTTAACAGTACGCATTGCGGCGTAACGGTGGCAGCTATTCAAAGGAAACGACGTTAGAATAGAATCCGTATAACAAGACGCTATATTTTAAACAAAAATTTTAAAATATGTTCACCTAGAAGATTATTTTTATTATTTTCTTTGAATGTGTGACAATTTATATATTTACTAATTTATGGAAAATTACATGTGACACAAACTGTTAAGCAGTAAAAATTTAATATAAGTAAATCTGTTTCTTGTAGTAAAATTATACAAACTTGCATGATTTTATTAATAATAATATTATAAAAATTACATATTCTAAATTACCAGTAACGTCACTGGTTGGCTAAAATGCATTATGTCGATGCCTAGAAGGCAGCTGGTAAACGCGACGATACCACCAGGCTAATGCCTTTCTCTGGTTGCAAATGAATGCCGTCCAGTCAAGGTTTTGTTCTGCTGATACGATACAATTTTGTAGATATATTGCCGATATCCTGTTTTGCATTTAAAACAGTATTTGTCGGTCTTTGGTCAGAGTAAAATACCTACTTTAATTCATTGTACACCTGAACATTATTATCCTTTATACCCCCAGTCTTTGTTCATTTTGTGAAAGGCTCTTATTAAATTATATATAACAAACAATTATTTATTAGATGCCTTAAGGGAAATTAGAGAATTTGCCAGTAATATGAAGTCATATTTAGATTCTAAATCAATCCAGAATTTAATTATAAGGAGGCTTTAATTATGTGTTTGTTCTAAATGGTATTTATTATTGTTCAAAGGACCAAATATAACTTAAAGAGATATCTTATTAATTTATGGAATGAATATTCATTTACTTTAAATCAAATAAAACTTAAAGCGAATAAGTTAACAGGAAAAAAATATTCTAATATTCATTCATTTAGTGAAATATTTAATCTTTAATTACGACGATTCAGAATTTATTAATGAAATGATAGTAAAACTGTTTTTGTGTTTGGTTGAATTTTCTATTTTAGACTTGATGAGACACGAAGAAAATATCATATTGTAGTCTTGAGCAATTTATAGCAGTATTTATAGTGTATTTTAACATAAAATTAAAAAAATTTCATTCAATATTAATTTGTTCTAATCATTCTCTCAAATATTTTATTTATTTAATGATAAAACGTATTAAATTGTCTGTAATAAACAATTACTTATTAGGAGGCTTAGAGCAAACGAGAGGACTTGCCAATGATATGCGGTCATCCTTAGGATCTAAATCAATCAAGGATTTAATAATAAGGACCCTTTAATTATGGGTTTGTTCTAAACGGGTTATATAGGTATTGTGCAGAGAAGCAAGCACAACCTACAGGGGTATGATTTGCGCTTTGTTTATTAATTGCAAGATAAGGAAGACAGAATGCGGATATCTTCATGCGATAGAGTATAATAAGATCAGGGGAGAGTAAAAACGTCATGAAATTAATATGTTGTACATTACATATATATCTGGCAGCTTGGATCTTAGGAGTATGATTGGCATCTTAGTAATTCATTATAACTTCAGGGGATGTAACTCGCATTTTATTAATTTAGTGAACCAATGAATCAAATGTAGTATATATTAAAATGTGGCAAGAGATTGAAATTTGGAAGTATTTATAATACTGAAAAAAATATGGCTTACAAGGAAAATATTTTAACAATACGTACAAACGCTTATTGTATAGGTAAATCACATTGTTACTTTATTACTGAACTACACCAGATACCGCGAATCTGTGCTATAACATAATTATTTGCTGACTGCAAACTGTTAAAGTTCTCTATAACAAATATTTACATATGAAATGGCTGTCGCTTTAAATGACTATTTGAAAAATGCATTTTATTGTTAGTGTTGTTACTCAAAGTTTATCACCAAATCGTGAATGTGCTGTAACTTAAGAGTTTTAAAAAGTTACTGCATTTTGATTTGTTAAGAGTTTATATACGTGAATTATGGATCATCTTCTTACATTGTAAATACATTTTAGTAACATTGTTATTCCTCAACATTAAATGTATTTGTAGTTGGTATTTGGTCGAAAATATGTCATTAGCAAATGATTCTAAATAATTAACTTTAATTTTATTTGCAATTTTCTGATGAGTTATATATCCCAATATTTTTTTATTTCAATCAAGAACGGTCCGATGAGAAAAACTCAAGTGACCATAGAATTGACCAGACCAATAAAAAAATAAATATCCTTGGATAGAAAATATAAATTATTTTAATGTACTTTTCTTATAATATCAATTTATATGTCAAATGTAATGCCATTGTTCTTACAGGCCAAATACTTTTTGGTTTGGAAACATGGCCCGCTTGAGAGCACGAATGCTGATTTAGCCAATTTATCGCATTGTTATTTAAGATATATGACTTTCCTTGGTTATTCGGTTTCAGACCAACAAGTATAAATACTTTTGCCTTGAATTAATGGTGACAATAATCCAGAGGTCCTTTTTTCTTCTGGGAATTTTGTATTGCTGTCTCTTAAGATTTGTAGGTAAAAAGGAATGAAATTTTATCCTTAATGAAATAGGAACATTATTTTTAAGTAGTCAAGACAGCAGACAAATTAGTAAAAAGACAAAATAAGAACTATAAGATAAAAGCTGTGTGATTTGTTCGTGTTTGTTCGTATGCGATGGCACAAGACAATTAAAAAACTACACCGACCATATCCTAATAGGTTTATTCGACACTGAGGTTTAATTTTAGTCTTATTATAATTAGAGGTAAACATTCCTTACTAGTAATTTTGTTCCAGACTATAATAAACATATTTTTTGTCCTCCCAAACGGACAAGAATTTGTTTGTTGAAATTCTTAATGAAATAGAATTCATTATTTCTGATTAGGTAGCCACAAGATTAGGTATAATAAAAAAGAAAAGGTTATTAATTTTGATGGGATCAAGAATCTCATATGAGGAAAGGTAAAACAATATTAAGAAAAATATAATATAAAAGTTAACTGTATTTAATTAGTAACATTCCAAGGTTTATTACAAAAACAACGCCTTACGCTTTTTTTTTTCATCTAAAATAATTGTTTTTTCGTCAAATACCAGTGGTGGACCTGCAACAGCGTAAGATGAGTTAATATAGAATGTCAACGTTACAGGAAACTATTTTGGTAAAGACGTCGCCTATTGACAACTTGATATACAATTCTTCTCGTTTTCTATTTTCCGTCTCTATTTATTGACAATATCCAGCGCAGCAAGTTGCTACATATCAAACTGAACAATTTGCTCTATTTCAGTATTTTATTAAGGCACGGGGCGAGGCCTTCAAGTAACCACAAATTGCAACAACATACAATTGACTCTTCTTTGCTGAAACTGCACGTGGCTTCGCTTTGTACGGAGTTATTTTTTGGGTCATGGCACTTGCATGTATTCTTAACACAAATAGAGATATATTTTTGAACACAAAAAAAATACTTTTGAATCACATCTTTTAATTATAATTATAACTAATGTAATGTATATTTAATGTAAAGGGTCTGGTAAGATACAAGCAAGAGATAGTTAATTTAACAGGCAAACATTATTTTTATTAGAAAGTACATATTTGAAAAGATAATCGGCTTTTAAAATATTTAATAAGCCCCATCTGGGTCTTGGATCAATATATTAGCCAGTGAGAAATCTGCTGATGAGATTCAATGTGTACGTTGACCTTTAAAAAATCCCTTCGCTAAATTTAGACTTGAAATATAACCCTAAATTTAAGGAAAGATAAATAAAATAAAGGGAACCGGCAAAGCACATTTTTACCGAGGATGTTCTTTGAACTTTCCATTATCGGGGAAAAATTTAATAACGATAGCTATTTTATAATAAATTTTATATTTTAAGGAACAATATTTTTATCCAGTTACATTATTGACACGTCTATATTATCCCCAGTTAACCTAAAAGCCACGAACTCATTATTCCATTATAAATATTAGCCAACAGTATGAAATCTTAAACCGCCGAGGGTCACTAATTATTTTTTTTATTCGTGAAAAGTCTGGTTATAAGTATAAAAAGGTTTTTCTTGTTAACTTTATTCATTTTTTCACCCCAAATATAAATGTTTTGATAGATTAGGGTTATAAGTAGCCTAAAAAAATGTAAAGAACGTTTTCCCTTCGGTATTTATTTCAGAGTTTTGACTTAATTAGCCTGGAAGGGTGATAAAGTTGGGAAAGGCCTATTAGCGCACAGCGATCACTGTCCTCAGTTCGTAATCTCGTAAGTAATTTTATGAAGATGACGGACGACCCTCGTATATAACGATATAACAACGAATTTTTGATAGATATATATGTACATATATTGTGTAAAAGCCAAGACTAAAAAGTAGAATACAGCCCAGTAGCGCAGCTACAGGAGGCAAAGAGGGCGTTCCAACCGCCCCAGCCCCCATTCGCCTGAGTCGATTGCCATAACGGCGCACCAACCCTCGCCCATAGCGTTGTACCATACTACCGCACAGCCTCGCTTGAGCTTCGCACAGTAGTCCCTCGACATCGAGATATAAACATGGACTGTGCGTTGTTATCTTCTTCCGATGAAGAAGATATTGTTTTAGACTATAATATAACAAAGTGGTACTTGTATGCTTAAACAAAAATCTAGTATTTATATGTATTCTCATATATTCACAAAAGCGTTGGAGATCTTTCCTTAGATCTTTATAAAGGTGATGAAATTCTCCATAGAATATTCGCTTTGGGTTAATAGGATTCACTGCTAATCTTGATTTCTGTGTAAACATATACCACATTATTATATTAGCGTCTAAAATAATATCTTCTTCATCGGAAGAAGATGACAACGCATAGTTCATGTTTATATCTCGATGTCGAGAGACAAACTGATCGACAGGCAAGGCAATGTGCGGTGCTATGGTACCAGGCTATGGGCGAGGGCTATGTGCGGTGCGCCGTTATGGCCATACACGCGCCTTCACTACTTAAATACCTAACAAAAAGCACAAACTACCAAAAATGTATGTATGTAGCCTGTAAATACCGTTTTAAAATAAAAAAAATTCTTTACAAATACTTAAATGATACTTATATGATAAAATTGGTATTTAAAAATATAGACGCTCCCAAAAGAAGTTCGACGCCTCTAAACCCTGGCCACGCCTCTGGTTACTAATAGTGTATTTCATTAACAGTAATCAAATTCGTCTTCTATTATAAATAAATGCTTTAAAAACAAATACACAGCCAACCACACTATCAAAAAATATATTTTAATAAGATAATTTTTAAATTTCGCTATTAGTCCGAAAATACTGAAGAAAGGTATAGGAACACTTAATATCATTAGATAGAAAATTCGATCTTCCATTAGCAAAAAATATCAAATACAGGGTTGTCCCATTTAAAAAAAAGAAGATTTTTGCAATAATTCATCTGCCTCAGAAATATTGTTATGGAGACGCCCTGTATAAAACTAATTAAAGACTGTTCAAAATTATAAAATTGCGATGGTCTTGTGAAACTATTGTCAAATTTTCAGCTTTCTAGCTGTAACCGCTAAAAAGATACGATTTTCTTTTCAGGCCTCGATACGGCGTTAAAAAATCACAAAATTATTTATAATTCAAAAATTCTTAAAGAAAGGTATCTGATATTATACAGAAAACTGTTCTAGATTTTTGCCTAGATTCCAAAAAAATACAATATATAGGGTAATTCATTTAAAATTCCGAAGTTGCTACCACTCTCAGTATGATCCGGCAACACCGCACCATCGAAAATATTTTATAAACGTAGAAAACCATCTCTTATAGCCACAGCCCAATTTTCAAAATATAATCTCATTTAGTTCTCGAGATACTTCTAATAGGCCACTTTACTTGGGGCACCCTGTATATTGTAAGGGTGTAGGAGAGAAGGGAGTCCATTTGTGCGACCAATTAGCAATTTATACGGTCGATTAAAGCACGCGCCTTCAAAAGTTTTGGCAAAATGATCAAACATTTTATTTTTTAATGAATATTTATTATTATTTATATTATTAATACTTAATTTGGACGCATTAGTTACCATTACTTGCAAATATATCATTCGTTCTCCGAAATAGGATACAATATACTACTTTTCACCTTGGGTAATAGCATACAAGGTATGTCATAAAGAAATATGACGAAACCTGGCAACTAATTATTATTGTATGAAAATAGCTACTGATATTACAGCGATATAAGCTATATTTTATAAGAGCTCCTGGTGAAACCGCTGGTGCAAACTATGAATTAATAGATATAAAAAGTATTCGAAACGTAAAAATAAATAAAAATAAAATATTTATGCCATTAATTTAAAGTTTTCATTATCGGTCCACGGTATGACCATGAAATCAATTACTTCTATGGTGGATCATCTTTTTTGCTCTTGGAACACTAGACAAATGTTGCAAATTCCTTCTCGCTTGATGTTGGATACAATTTGTGTAATATGAACTTCTGTGCGCAAAATACCAGCTCCGATAAAGTTGAATCCACAGTTTTCGATACATATTTAACGGAAAAAAACAAAGGTGGCTTAAAAACCCGCATAATTTCTATGTTAAACATTGTGTGAAAACATATTTTAGCTGTACGGTCTAAGCTGAATTAATTAGTCCGTGGAAACCATTTTAGGTTTTGTCATAATTTACTCTTAAAAGTGGATCATTTGTTTCACTCGACACCTGCAATAATGGCTTACAGAATAAATGTATACCGGGTGTTCCAGGAGGAACGTTTACCCCTATAACTTTTCTATTGTTTAAATTACAGAAACAAAATTTAGTGTTTGTATGTGATATTATTGCATTTTATGACATGACGGACTTCATTTTGTCACTTCCGGTTTAACTGGAAATTACCTTAACTTTGGATTTTTAAATAGAAGACCCAGTATATTTTTGGCTATGTCGATTCAGAACACCATTCCGACTTCAACTACATCCCATACGTCACTTTCTGACACTTTAAATCATTTTTCTTTCTATTTTTGTTTTTTCATCTAGCCCAATTTTAAATTATTTTATGTTTATTTGTTTGTTTGTCGGCCCAGAATTATCTTATTCTATATCCAATTTAGGAAAAATTGAGTTATGTACATAATTAAAATTAACAGATTAAACGGCATACTTTTTGAAAAAATTACAGAAAAATTCCCGCTAATAAAGATTTTTTTTGTAAATAACTAGTTTATATCCCTTCAAATTTAAAAATTAAAAGTATTATCTTATTCTATGAGGCTGTAAAGAGTGGTCAATAAATCATTAGTACATGACAATTGACAAGTGACATATTCACCATATGATACTAAACTACAGAATTATTTTGGTCTATATCCAGTTATATTTTCTAGCAAAGAGTAAGCCATCAGTGTGTGTTTATTTTTATGTTTTAAAATACGTTTTCTGATTTGAACATGGATCATAGTGTTGCTAGACTTTTCCATCTCCACAGAAACCACCCGAATGTTCAATGGATGATTGGCGGTAAGTTATTATTTTTCGCTTCCTAAATCAAATGTCTTTCAAAAATCTTTTATAAGATGAAATTGTGCTGTTATAATTTTACAGCACATCTTAACGGTATAGTCTATAATACAATTTGGCATGAATTTTTATGTGGTCGAGCTGGAATTCACATTGTCTCTGCTCTGGTCAGAATTTTGAAAGAAATTGTAGAAGACTAAACAAGATAATTCTGGGCCGACGTGTTAGCATTATGGCGTCATGGGTCCCCAGTAAGTAACAGAAAAGTGCATCCTGAGATCAGAGCGAAAATATAAGCTTGTTTCCATTATCAGTGGGACACCCTGTCTAAACGAAACGAATATTCTTAAAAACTTTCATAAATAAAGAAATGTTTATTGGGGTTACAAGGAATCCTCATTGATCCCCTTCCATAACCCTAATATTATTTAATTTGAAATGGAATTTACCTAATCCCCTTCGAACGAAATAATTTTGTATGGGATAAATATTCCACATAACAATACCGTATATCTCTGGGAATCTCTTGTTATATTAATTCCAGCATATACCTAATGTTTAGTTTCCAACTACGAGTTACACTTCTCCACTAAATACCAAAATAAACCATGCAATATCATGAATATGTAACATGTTAAATTATTTAATCATCCGTTTTGTTATGCCTTTATCTCTGTTGGTGCTAGTTAGTCGTAGCTCATAAGCCAGAGCCGCGAACCACGAGTCGCCATTGGCATTTTTGAATAATATTTATATGCGGCTGATTTCAACTAAAACAAACATTAATTTAAAAAATATCCATGAATTTAATATGGCTGCATTTTAAAATATATGCTATTTATGCCAATTTATAACAACAAATTGTTTTCTAGTATTTGTTTTTAATTATTAAAATATTCTTGTCCATAAAATTTAAACCTAAACAACATTACCTCTCGGCACTATGATTTTTAATTTCTCTTGTATATTGTATATGCAAATGAGCTCCCTGACGTCTCTGATGAATACACAGTACTTTATGCCGATGATACGTCTCTTATATTTAATGAAAATAGCAATGAAATACGGATACATAGGGTAAATACTGCAATGGAGGCCCTTAATACATATTTCAAAGCCAACGATCTGATGTTGAATGTGTCAAAAACTCAGACTAACTTTTAGAAAGAAATTGAATAATAAATGTTCACTCTTTTACAATGGTGAGGAATTAAAACCAGCTGAGAGTGTGCGTTTTTTTGGTGTGCAGATAGATGAGAGACTGGATTGGAGGGAGCACATTGAGGGTTTGGCTCACAGTGTATCTAGATACTGCTATGCCTGCATGTGGTGTCTGATCAAGTGAGTAATGAGGCCGCCATTAGCGCCTTTCATGCATATATCCAGTCCAGGTTGAGATATGGTGTAATATTCTGAGGTGGTTCATCTGATATGCACAGAATTATGGTCATGCAAAAAAAGGTGCATTCGAAGTATTTTAAAAATGAAGCAGCAGTAGAGTTGTAAACCTATTTTTATTGAAAATAATATTTTAACTGTGATAATGATGTATATTTTCGATTATGTGATGTTTGTCTATGATAATAGGGATTTCTTTACTGCCGTGATGTAAAACGTAATAAAAGTAATTTAGTACCTAAAAAATACAACTTTATGTACCTACAAAAAAATGTTAAATATTGTATAATGAAGATATTTAATTGCTTTCCAGATAGAATAAGAACTTTCAATACAACAATACATACAAATAATAAACTTACATGTGTTTTAAAAAGATATCTAGTTAGTAAGGCATTTTATAGTATCAGTGAATTGTTTTATGTTGCTGATAAACATAAAATTCAGTGCTGAAATTTGAATTTTAAATGTGTCAAGTATACTATAGGTATTTTATTGTCCGTCCTCTTCACGGATTATTGTTATTATTATGGCTATTGTGTTGTTTGAATTTTGAGTAAGTTAAATTATTTTATATATTATCAAAAGACCCGCCAATTTCTCATGTTTAATGGGAAACGATGGGTCGGCATTTAACGATAACTCCAGTACCACCGGTCTCTATATCGAGTCTAATACTACGAGACCTCATGTTAGATCTCAGAAATATTGTATAAATCCACTTAAGAACACATTGCCCCTAAAAAGAGAACATGATTCGACTATAATACATATTAAATCAAGTAGTCTTTCAACCATTTATCACAATTACTTGGTAACCATTTTACTATTCAAGGTACCATTAAGTCTAAGTCCTCATAATTGCTCTATTCTCAACTCTATTTAAGGCCACTATCAATTTTCAAGGAAGACTATTTAATTCCTTGTCATTATTCACGACTCTAAATTACCTTTAACAAGTACATCGTTAATTTTTTTTTAATGTTAACGGGCTCTTTATAGCTCTTTTAAATTATAAGAGCTAATTTGATGTACTACAGTGCAGTAGCTGCTCTAGAAATTATTATTTAATTAATTAAATTAAACAAACCCGACTTTTTGTAATATGACTTACAAGCGTTATTTTGACTTGTAGCATTATCCGAACCCTGTATATGTTATTGTTATATTCAGGAAGAATATTTAAACGTACCAAATCCTGTCATATTATACCATACGCTTTTAAGGTCTCCCGAAATAAAATTTGAAACTGGAATAAATCTGTTAAACGCGTTCTTCTTACACGTACGCTACTGGTCTTGACAATAATAATTCAAGTCATAAGCCCAAGTCAAATAAAGCGTACTTAAATATCCTATTCACGCTGACCACTTAGCTTACATAGCTTCTTTGGCTCATGAAAATGCCAGAAGTGAAAATCCTTACGGTGCCCGCTATGCTATTTATTTTCGTAAGTCAGAATCAGCATTCTAATACAAACCATTGCCTTACAACCCCAGTGCACTGTGATATATTTGTGGTAAGGAAAAAAGAGCCATACGGAGTTACTGTATATGAGGCATTCATGTCATTTTTGTCGTTTATCTGTGTCAGTTTCTCGTGAAATATGGACTGCTGTTCAATTTATCTTATACAATCATATTTAATTCATAAAGTTAACTAATTTATTTATAAGATATTTGTGTTTTAGAATATCATATATACGCCAACAGAATTTAATTAATTAAAAAAAAATTAAATAGAAAGTCTATTTACTTTTCGGGTGGCATTGATATCAAATAGCGATTAATAGAAAAATTATTATTTCCCAGACCACCCGATGATACCTTATACAATAAGGGCGTATTTTTGTCTACACAGTAGCACTTTAAAATACTAATTCAGATTGAATGGTACAACCAACCATACCAAAAGGAAGCCTTTTCCATTGATAGGATGTCACCACCTGCAGACCGGTTTCGAACTCTTTTGCTCTCGTCAGTACAGGGTAGGTGTCCATACCTATCATCAGAGAAGACTCTATACTTCACGCTGTATTATCAACGATAGTCGGGAAAATACAACGCGCAGTGCCATCTCTTAGCAGCCCCACGCAATCTGAACAAACGTTCCTAAACCACCTGAAAAGTAAATATACTTTCTATTTGATTTATTCAAATAACGTTTATTCAGATTGCGTGGGTCTGCTAAGAGATGGCGTTTTATTTTCTCGACCACCATTGATAAACAGCGTGAAGTATATAGTCTTCTCTGATGATAGTACACCTACCCTGTACCGACGAGAAGAAAAGAGTTCGGAACCGGTCTGCAGGTGGTGACATCCTATCAATGACAAAGGCTTCTTTTTCTTGGTAGTACCATTCAATCTGAATTAGTATAGTATAGCTACTGTGTAGACGACAAAAATACGCTCTTATTGTATAAGGTATCATTGGGTGGTGTGGGAAATAAGAATTTTTCCATATATTGGTATTTGAAAAAAAAATTACTTCCAATTAGTTATATATTACCACTGAAGGTCGTGGCTATTTTTACTGAGTAGGGACTGCTATAGTTGCTAAAAAACCAGAATAATTTATCATTTACATATTAAGTGTGAAACTTTTTTAGCTCTTTATTTTGTATTTCTATGAACTAACAAATCCTAAAATGAATGTTGACAGTAACATACTGCCGCATTTTTATTATAAAGTGGCTGTTCTAAATCGTGGGATACCCTATTCTTTTCGCTTAGTTTAAAGAAATAGTATAATTTTGTACTTTAGAACAGACCCAAACAAAAAACTTCTGTAATCGGAAGGAACAGGGTAAACTTGAATGTTAGTAAAACAAGGAAAAATAAAAACTTTGTAGCTTTGTAAGTGTAATTTTTATTGTTTGAATACCTTTCCTGTCGGTTTTAATGTTATCTCGATAATTTCCCACGCATTATACTTATTTCTCCACAAAAATTGCTCGACATAAAAAAATCATTATTGCCGTAACTATGGGTATTGGTTTCCAGGCCAAGAGTTTGATTTTAGCTATAAATATGTATAAGTTGTAACCTAATATTGCATATTGTACAGGGTGATCCACTAGGATCGGCGAGGTACGATATTATGAAAATAATACACTTTAAGTATTTTTTATTAAAAACACCGAAACATGGTCAAACAACGCCGTCTAGAAGATTTTCAATAAAGTGTAAAGTTATCTTTAAAATGAGCCTAAGATGATTTTTGGATAAAGGGCATGGAAGAGGAAACAATTTTGAAAATATTATTTTAAAAGCATTACTATCGACGATACGAAAAATATTTTACGAATAAACTATCGCAAAAATGAATGATCTTTTTATATCCGTTATTAAAGAAGTTTGAATTTTTAGTTATGTCATAGTAATTGTGCTCCACAGCGGTAATTGGAAACGTCAAAACATGTCACTTGGTTGATTTAGCCAATGATTTTTTTTCCAGTGACATAATATCGTACCTCGCCGACCTTATTCGGACACCCTATATAAGGGCCTTTTATGGGTCCCTATTGTGTCATTGTACGGCGCTGGATATAATATAATATTATTTTAAATAAGACTTCTTCAAAGTTAAGTAGGGAGAAAAAGGTCAAGATACCCAATAAGACAGATTTTATTGGGAAAATGTGTAATGCTGGGGCTACATATCTATAGTAGAGGAACAATTTTCCGGAAATTGGAGTCAAGATAAATGTAATTTAAAAAATCATTAATTTTTACATTAAAAAAAATATATTAACTACAGTCATATTGCGCCAACACCCTAAAAGTAACTTTCCAAGGTGCTTTTTCCATTTTCTGAATAAAAAGGTTAAAAAGTTTCATTATATTGTGAGGAAGATTTTTTCTAGTGTCGTATTATTTTTAAGCCAAAGAATAATAGTAACGAAATTTATAAATAACTCATTCCTTTTCTTACTTTACAACAAACATTGGGCATAAAAATGTTACATCTACACAGTAAAGTTTATGAGCAATACAATTAAAATAGTAATAAAAAAGCATTTTTACAATGTTTGTTTATATTTTAAAATGCATCTCTTTACGACAAGGTGGGAAAACTTGTTAACTTAAACTACTAATGCTGTTTACGTTTAATGTCCCCGTTAAAAGTTATTGTTTTGGCATACAATTATTAAGTAAATGGGTTTCGTAGTTTAAGTTTATTTTTTCGTGAAGTTTTACTGTATTTTAAACGAGCATTTAAAAGGGAAAGTTTTATATGATTAATTATTTTAGATTTAGATTTCTTTAAGAAATGGTAATAACTCCAGGATCGATATTACTCTATCGGGTGTATCGTTTTCTTGCGCACTAATCTACTTCGGGTAAACCAAAAAAATATCGACAGATTTTTCTACTATTCCGTAATTCTTTAGCGTTAGAAATTTAAAGCCACTTTTCATCTTGGTCGTAAAGGACTTCAAGATGTAAAGTAGTCGGTTTCTAAATCGAGGTTAAAACCCTTAAGCTTGATCGAATTTAAACATTTTCGTTTTGAATAAGAAAACGGAATAATATTATTATATAATTCGAAATGAGTTAAAATTATTAAAAATAAATCTTAAAATAAAAGACAATGCAATTAAAGAGTTCTTGTAAATGAAATGAACTAATTGCAGGGATTCGAGTAGGTACATTTGCAAGTACTTTAAATTTTAAGACTTTTTTTCATTTACCCTAATTCGATTACTTCACTCGTTTTTAAGTAATAGGTTTTAAAAAACTGTAACACCTAATTTCTATTGATTTTAATGGGTACCATAATGTGAGTATGAAAAACAAACTTCTTGGCAGTCCAAACGGATCAAAGTCCTTTTGGTAAGTCGCAAAGGCCGTCAGCCAAAATTTTACCAAATCAACTATTCCACCTCTAACACGTTCCGATGGTACCATAGCATCCAAAGCCGGAGACAAAGCAAACTTACTTGCTGAACTATTTTCCTCGCATTCCACGGTAGATTTCCCGGGAAGAACACCACCCAACATTCCTACAGTTCAATCCGAAATGACCGAAATCGTGTTCCGTCAGCGTCCCGTCAAACGAATCCTGAAAGGTCTCGACGTCAAGAAAGCTTCTGGTCCAGACGAAATTCCTGTTATAGTTCTCAAGAGATGAGCCGATGAACTAACACCAGTATTTTGTAGATTTTTTAACTTATCCTACAAACAAGAAATATTTCCATCGTGCTGGAAGACGGCACGAGTCCAGCCTATACCAAAGAAAGGTAAGAGAACCCTGCCTAGCAACTATCGACCAGTCGCATTGCTTTCAGTTATATCAAAAGTAATGGAGAAAGCTATTAACCAACATCTTCTAAAGTACCTGGAAGACTTCAACATTATCAGCGATCATCAATATGGTTTTCGGCAGTCCAGATCAACTGGAGATCTTCTACCCTATGTCACCCATCTTTGGAACAACGCAACTGAACATCATGGGGAGTCTCGGGCTGTTGCACTGGATATTTCTAAAGCATTTGATCGTGTTTGGCATAAGAGACTTCTAAGTAAACTGCGATCCTATGGTATGCCCAGTCGATTCTGTGCATGGTTGTCTAGCTTTCTTAAGGACCGCTCTATGCAATTGACGGATTTCTCTCAGACACCTTCACCATCAATGCCGGTGTTCCTCAAGGGTCTATATTGTCTCCTACTCTCTTCTTACTCTACATTAACGACCTGATAGTGAAAACGAAAACCCCGATAGTTAGTTTTGCTGATGATAGCACACTTATATCATCTTTCTCTTTGAATGCAGTTTTCTCTTAAAAGGTTAACATTACAGAACCGGATATAGTCATGGACGGACACGCAATCCCACTGGCTTCATCTATTAGTTTGCTGGGCCTCAATCTGGAAGGAAATATATCTTGGCATAACCACGTTGTGGCAATCGCCAAGATAGCTTCTCAGAAACTTGGTGTACTCTTCCGAACCAGAAAGTTGTGCACACCACAACAACTTTTGACACTATACAAAGCCCAGATTCGACCATCACTAGAGTACTGCTCTCATGTCTGGAGCTCTGCACCCAAACATACTCTTCGGCGACTGGATTCCATCGAAAGGAGGGCCATTCGTCTGATTGGAGACCACGAGCTGACGAAGAATCTCGACAGCCTAGAACATCGAAGCCACGTTAGGGATTTGACTCTCTTTTACAGATATTTTCATGGATAGTGCTCGGCTGACCTTGCCCTCTTAATTCCGCCCAGAGCGGCGAATATCAGAAATACACGACGAACCACTGCCGCCCATCCATATGTGGTTAAGCTTAGTACTCCACGAACTTCATTATTTAAGAACTCTTTCATCTGAAGGACTTCATCCTTGTGGAACGATCTTCCCGAGGTCGTTTATCCCAACGAATATAACCTCCAACGATTCAAAACTAACGTGAATCGCTTTTTGCGCACGCGCACCACTCCCAGAGTGTCCTAAAAGATTTTTCCTATAGTGCTTGTGTTTAATCATAAAAAAATATCAAAAAAAAAACCTAGTCTCACAAAAGTGAATATCTACTTTACCTGTTCTAAGGTAAGTTAATCACCTCTATGATAACATTGGATTGATTATACTTGTAACGTTGTCAATTATAAGAACTAATAGAGGTGCTTACCTTAGGGAAGGTAAAGTATGTACTTTTGCGTACCTATTAAAATTAATAGAAATTAGGTGTTATACTTTTTAAAACCTTGTATTACTTAAAAACGAGTATAGCAATCGAATTAAGGTAAATGAAAAAAGTCTTAAAACTTAAAGTACCTATTTTCGAAATCCTTGCAACCCATTTACAACAATTTTTGGTGCGACGCGACGCCCAAGACGTCAGAGGTGTGGCATGAACGGTACCTTTAAACAATGCTAATTGATCCTACCTAACGACCGCTTTTTACGGAACCAAACTATATCCATTCGTTTTCGAGATATAGGCCCTCGGAGTTTTAAATAGAAACCCTGTATATAGCAATGAGTGTCACAATGTTAGGTACATATCATCAATTTTATTTAAATTTAAGTCGTAAAAAGCATTTTACAATGTTAGTTACTACTGTAAAACGTCTGTCTTTACGACCAGGTGAGAAAACTTGTAAACTTAGACCTTTAATACTGTGTTATGTTCAATTTTTCCCATTAAATGTTATTGTTTTGGCATAAAATTATAAAGTTAAGTGTAATATCAAAGTTCAAGTCATATTTCCAGGAAAATTTTAACCGTTAAATGACAGGGAACAGTATAGGTTTAGTTAGTATATAACATAATTTATTTTCACCAAGTCACACTTCACAGGACCAAAGAATTATTCATATGTAGGACATGTTATATGAAAAAGATCTACATTACATGTTTCATCCTTCTAATACACCCTGTAAAATTTCTTCCTCGTGAAAAAATGTCTTTTACATTTTACATTTCTTAAAAGGTATTTTTTTTATTTTCTTGGTCGCAGGTATGTTTCTTTTATTTCTCGGAAATAAAAGTTTCATCCGAGACAACGAGTGTCATAGATTGTCGTGACAAATTTTTAGGTTAAGCTTAAACTCCTAATTCGATAAAAAGAGAAGGACGTAGCATAAAGATCCGAATAAATTGAATTCAGCCGTGCGTAATTTACATTTCACGTATTTATTACGTTAAACGGCGGAAATAGTACGTTTTTACGTGTTTACTTTATTCAGGAGCGGAAAAATATATTGAGAAAAAAAGTATTTTTTCCGTTGTAAAATTACCGGTATCATGTCTTGAATTTAAATCGTACACAAGCGTTATACGTCATAAAGTTTATATTTAAACATATAATATATCTTAGTAAAAAATAGGCGTTTAACGTTTCAAACAATGAGACATGAGGTTAGAAAATTAGCAATTTTTGTTCGTATTTCTATTACACGATTTATCTTCATATAGTTTTTTTTAACATTCGCATAATATGAAATCTCCTTCCACAAGAAGCGATAGGTTCCTAATTCGGCACCCACCTGGGCGATTATAATACTACTAATGGCAAATCCTTAACTTCCTTAGAGTTAAGAAGTAATCAAATTTTCGTCCAAGCATGGGCGTGCTAAAATTACCGTTCCCTATCAAATACTAACAGCAAAACAATTATAACGATAAAAAACTTTCGCTCCGACACTGGCAGTTGAGTCCGGTGTCGGCACACGCGCGGATCTCAACCAGGCACCGGCGTCGACGTTGTCAGATTTACAATTAAGAAAATATTTCAAATATATAGAATGAATTTAACTCTACCAAATATTCATTTTCTATAATAATTTTGGAATAAAAACATGAATATGAATATAACATATAGGTTTTTATAT
This sequence comes from Barypeithes pellucidus, assembly GCA_963991005.1. Lineage (NCBI taxonomy): Eukaryota > Metazoa > Arthropoda > Insecta > Coleoptera > Curculionidae > Barypeithes > Barypeithes pellucidus. The sequence goes on from OZ022566.1 coordinate 16,803,762, forward strand.
TTTGCCCGATAACGACAAATGCCTGTAAACCCCCAATGGTACTACTAGCGTTAGCATAATAGACCTAACTGCGACATTCAAATTATTATCCGATATGTTATTCTGGAAAATTATTATGGATAAGGTCAAATCAGCATTGTTTTGATAATAAATGCTGATTTTGGGAGTTGAATAATTCGATATGTCCAGTAGACGAGCGTAGGGGTAAAGTGCGGCTGACAACCTGATATGTCCGATGAAGTGTGTTATACTCGGTCACATTAACTGATATATACACCGATATTTGTTGACACGTCGTATGGAAAATATATTGTAGAGCACAAGTATGTTTACGGGCTATACTATAGTCCCTATTTGCAGGTAGATATGCATTCAGTGCTACATAGATATATTCATATTGTATTTATGTCAAGCTGGTCTATGCGGTAAATGCCAATTTACACCATTAGTAGCATACATACACTAGAAAAATTTAGTTTTCAGAGGAAATTTAATAATCAAGTAAAGTAGCACAGATCATCGTAGTTCAGCGAAATTCTTTGCTTTGCGTTGAATTGGAATTTTAGAAACATGCATCGCTCATCCTTTTGCCGCTCTCCCATTCTTAATTTAATCATTACCAATATTTTTAATTTAAGGACGATAGAATTCAGCCACAAATGTTGCCTTAAAGAATATGAAAAAAGACGTGTTAGATATTTTTGGTTAATATAAAATTCGAAAAAACAATGAATATTGTATAGTTCTTAAAAGCTTCTTTTACTTCTTTTTTGTCACCGAAATTGAATAAAATTGACTTTATTTGAGTTTGAAGAACCCTTATGGTTTACTGTGTTTCTTTTTAGCCCTTGAAATAAAGTAAAAAAAAAAACACAACAAGCCGGCATATAAAACAGGCCTTAGCTATTTTATTGCTATCAATCATTTAAAAGCCTGTGTAGTAAGCAACTGAAACTCAGCGGACAAACAGAAGACAAACTTGGGAAAGCATAAAAGTTCACAAAGACTGATGGTGAAGAAATTATAAAGTAGTTGTTTCGAATCCATTTAATTAGGTTAGTTAATCCTTTAAATATTTCGGTTTCCTTCCGCTTGCTTTTTCCTTGCTCCGAGGACAGAAAATTTAACTTTTAAAATAAAACAATCCAATTATGAAGCACTTTTGGCCGCTTAGTAAATTTAATTAGAAGTTGACGTAATAAATAATTTCTAATTTATTTTATCGGAAAATGAGAATTAATTTATGTACCAGAAACAGTAACCATGATTTTATAGCGAGGATTGAATTTTGGTTGATCTGAAAAACGTTTTTAACAAATTTTTAATAGCATATTAATATTTTGGATAATAAGTTAATTTTTTAAATAATTAAACAATATTATTTAAGTTTAAATCTCCTGAGTTAAGAGAAATTGCAATATTTGTAAAATATTATAGTGCTGGATTTAGTTTTAAAAAAGAAAGTAAACATAGACAGGTGTGAAGTTAGCTTAGTAATTGTTAATGCAACCAAACATACATGATCGCATTATCTGTTAGAAAGAAAGAAAAAGCTTCATAAGAGACTTGTTCCGATACTGGAAATGATATTGAAATACCCATGATAAGAAACGAAAATAGAAAAATTATAAATTAATTTTTAGAAAACTCCTTACCTGAATCGATCTGAAATTCGCATTGCCGATGATGAAAACGCAAAAAACAATTTCTCCGTTTTATTATTCGTATATAAAACAATCTATTAGGAAACGTCCAATAGAAATTTTTTCGTTATTTATGGAGCACATTCGCGCCCCATCTCTTGCGTAATACGATCTGTTATATGCTGTAAATGATGTACACATTAGATGTTGTTAATAGCAAAGTTGACTAGTTTGATATATTCAAAGGGCGGATCGCCCTATTTAACCTTTTAATATAATAAAACCCGATCCCTTTGGGGAAGAATGCCCATTTTATTTATTAGTTAGGTCAAAGTAAAACTTTTTTCAAGACCTAAGGCGTCAAACGCTTTGATCTCTAATTATTGTTTTTCAGAGTTTCTAAAGGAATTATATTCCCCTATCCCTAGGGATACAGGAGCCGTATGGGTGGATTATTACTAAGTTCTTATCTTTCACGGGATCGCAATACAAACATTATGTTCGAAACCATTATATTTGTCAAGGTTTTTGTCCCCATTTGGAGGTAGATTATATTTTACCGTCATTAGCCCGGAAACCTATCTCTGTGTCAGGTCATTACCAAATTTTTACCCTTATTTGCTTATCTTTCCAAAATAAAGACATTAGTTCCAGTTATTTAACTTGTGCCCAAAAAAGCCATAAAACAGTTGGTGGTAGTTGACATTCTTTTTACTGATTATAGAATATACCGAAAAACATTAATTTTTTTTCTATATACTTTTAATTAACTCCAAACACTAATACTGATATAAGTATTAATCAATTTTATAAATAGAGATAGCTACTACAGGGTAGAACCAAACATAAAAGGTTCAATTATTTTAATTAGATAAAACTCTATGTGTAAAAAGCCCACTCACTCGTGTAAAATAATAATATAAGTTTTGATCAACGCCATATCTTTTTGAGTCAAGTACAGAAAATTAAATAAATATATTTTTAAAATAGGAAGCTTTTCTTTGTGGATATTACCTATACTGCTTCTTAACTACTTTAATTTAAATATTTTAAATAGATTCGTTATATCATAGTAACCAATCCTACTTAATTCCATTAAAAATAAGAACAGGATAAAAGAAAGCGTAGAAGGAAATTCATGACAGCTAAAGAATTGGTATTGTTGAAAATGGAAAATTGCGTCCAAGTTAGAGTACAACTTCGAAAAACTATGATTTATCGAACAATGGAACTCCGGAACACTAGGAAAAATTTTATTTATAGAAAAGAAAGAGCGCACAAATACTTTCAAAGTGGTTAAAATTTTGTGTGCGTACACTAATTATCAACTAACAATATATTTATTTACACACTTTAGTACACAATGTCTATTTTGAAAACCCACAGGGATAATATTTTCTAATGAAATAAAGTTAAAAGATAGCGCAGACTACTGGTTTAATTAAAATTTCCAGTTGGATAATATAAAGCTTTAAATAGCGGACATTATTTATATTTGTCATCCTCGACGATTGTAATACTTATAGTTTACACTCCGAAAAAAATTACTATTACCCGCTGTTAGTATTTTTTCGCATGTAAATATCCATATACTAATGGACTTTATTTATAACCAACCGAATTTTTATTAAAAGCACCGCAGGTATTTTCCCAGAGAGTAGAGTTAAAAAGTACATTTTATGGCTAAAATGTATGCCACCGTACGATCTAATATCGCATATCAACTATTAAAACCCTTTTACTAAAATTAAAATTTAAATCTACTACGTACACTATTGGAAAAGTAAGTATGGCCAGCTAGAACGGTGTTGGTTTTTAATTCCGATGTGAATAAAAATTAATTTAAAAATAACATGAACGATAACCCAAACTTTATATTTCTATATAGTTTATTATAAATATTTCCAACATCTCGCAACGAAATTATATTTAGTCATTAGATAAGCTTTCACCTTAACAAAGATTTAAATAAACCAATTATTTTTTAAATTCAAAAACTAATCAACTTTGAAACTAACGGTAATCAGAAAAATAATAAATACGAATTTACTCTTACCACCAGCGTCATTAAATTTTTAATTAGAAATAGTATTGTTAAGAAAATATTTTTTTTTTTTTAATAATAATTAAATCAATATAAAAATTTAAATAAATATGATTATTTATTGATTGTCCAAACGGTATATATTAAACGAAGCGTCATCATTTATCTGTTCATCTTTTAATGAGATTGGTCGAAATTCATCATTATCTAGTTTAATTAATAGTCTTATCGGATCACATGCAATCGATTGATTAGTCAAATCTAAAGCGCTATTCCGCATAGAGGGCCAAAGCTGAATTTAATGAAACAAATTAAACAAAAACAATTCCATATTAAATCGGTGTTAACAGAATTGTACACATAAAGATATAAACAAATTTCAGTAGATATAATCCTATTGGATCTTGTAAAATTTATTTTCTAAATTACCTGCATGTTCACTTTAAGTATCTTCTAATTTCTTACCTAAGACGTTGAGAAGTTTAGGCTAATTCGGAGCATGTAATTAGAATGATTTATATGAATTGGCGAAACTAGTTAAGAGAAATTCACCACCTAGCAAGAATAAATCAAGAAACATTTATGTATATATATATGCTAATAATTCAGTGAGATAATTTGGGGCAATTCTGATTTGGGGTAAATACTGTTCAACTGTGCAGAATGCAGTATTTAAATATGGCTTCTTTTTTATGATTTATCTTAGGAAGTATTAACACTAATTAATCATGACAAAATAAATTCAATAAAAACTATTGTAACAATGAATCTTCAACGTCACACAAACTATAGAGAAATTAAATTGTAGTATATTATCGACTATAGTATAATAGACCAGATAATTCCTATAAATTACATTACGCAATAAATTTTAAAATGTAAGGAACTGGTAGGAACTGGAGAAATTGACATTGGTAAACTATAGTGTAATAGACAAGATAAATTTTGTAAATAATAATTAATTAAAATGTTACAACAAGATATCAGTGAAATATTTAAAAATTCAATTAAACCTACACACTATTTTAAAAAACAGTAAGTTGAAATAGCAGGAACGAGGACATAATCGCATGTAATTTAAATTTTATATCCAGTTATAACCTAATTTATTTTTAATGTGTTCTATAGTGGAAAGAATATACAATAAAACAAGTCTCGTGCAAAATTTATAGCAGCATATACTAACACATCTCTTAAGTGTCCCTAGAAAACTAGTCGAGAATAATAACGAATGTAATTAATATTTTTATTATTTTTTCAATTGTGCTGTGACGGGTTTATGGGAAAATAACTATTTATATAGATCAAGGCTATTAAAAATAAGAATTTTCAAAATTTACTGCTGTATAGAATTCTAGTAGTGCCATTAAACCTCGTTTTAGAAGAAATGCATATAAATTTGTTATTTTATTTATTAATTTTTTATGTGACCATTTTTCTTTCTCCTGTGCACAGTTTTGACACATTTTCCTATACATTGGCTTGAGATGCAAGTAAATTAAATTCAGCGGCTTAATTATACCTTCCTCATGCTAAGAACATTCCAACAACAACAACACAATATGTGCTATCATGGAATGTTTGAAGACATTTTAGTGATGTTAATAATTCCTTGGATAATTACCCCAACTATAAAGGTAAAACCGAATTAACTATATCTCTACCCCGGCGCGTCTTAATACTGCATTTGTAATATTGTTTATTCTGACAAAGCTTCGTTTGCAAACAATTCGCATAACGAATAGTTGTTATTGTTTTATCGTGAAATTATTTGCGACTATGTAACGTCCTTAAGATACCGCTAATTATTTATATGTCTAACATTAAATGAATGGCCCTGCCTCTGCAATATAAAATTGTTTTGTAACTTTACAGACGGTTTTACAGTAATTACAAAAATCTCTTGTAAAATTTACTAAAATCTTTATAAAAATTTTGACACATGATATTCCCAAGCGGTCACCCATCTAAGTTGTAACCACGCCTTGTGTCGATTGACTTCATCGATCGATGGTACGTTTCCTGTTAATTTCTTCATCTATTATAGTTTTGTGTTTACAATATTATTTTGGTACGGATTAATAATGAAAATCGTAATTAATACAATATCTTATAGAAAATCTTGTAACATATATAATATACAGGGTGTTATGGAAATGACGTATTATATTTAAACCGGCTATTCCTGAGATGAAAACAAATTGAAGAAAAACATCCAAAAAATGGCGCTTTAATTTAATATGCCCTGTACATGACCTTATGTCAAACCAAAAATGACCACGTGCCCCTGTCAGGAAGGTAAACAAAGCAACATATGGCGAAAATCGTCATTGAATCTTGAACAGTCTTGTTATATCTTCAGGGTAAACTCTTTAGAAAGTCAATAACCGTTTGACAGATTGCAAGTTGTTTAATTTTCAGGATACGTTATTATAAACTTTTACGTTCAGTTCAGTTCGCTAGGAAACAATCTCTGATTTATAAACTTGAACTGACTCGAACGAACCGCCGCGGAGTTTTTAAATGGTCAGGTATGTTCTCATTTGTTCAATTCGAACGACACCCGTCAGATCTGGACAACTTAAAAGTTTATAAATGCCACTTACCCTTTAGAAAAAAATGCAATTTTATTTAGCTTTTCGGACTTATTTAAAACCAACTTAATTTATAAAAAAACACCAAGTACCTATAGGTAACTTGAACGAAACAAACCGGCACAATAAAATCACATAACTCATCTAAGTACCATTCAATCTGAATTAGTATTTTAAACTGCTACTGTGTAGACAAAAATACGCCCTTATTGTCTGAGTGGTCTGGGAAATAATGTATTTAGCATCTAAAAATTTTAAAAATAAATAACACGTTGGTTCCGTCGATCGATATTGAACTGCTGGGCTGAGGTACTGCCATCGCGAAAAGAACAAATAACTTAATAATTTAAACTCGGGTTTAAGTATCACAAATCTGCTTGAAACTTGGTAAAAACAGTAGGAAACCGATATCGAGTGTGAAAATCGGCCGCTTCTTTAAACAGCTGATTATGGATCAAGCGGGTTGCCTGTTCTTTTCGCCAGCTGGGGTTAATATTTAAAAATACAGCGTTGCCACTTTCGATGTTTTATAAATAAATTGCGGAATTTCCTTCTATAATATTACTTTCCTGTATAATTATAGTCTCGGAAATGGCAACCGCGCTAGCTCAAGTTAGTTCTCTGAATGTGCACAAAGAAAGCACCTTAGACGAGACCATTATTTCAAAGGGTAGTTCCTGTCAACATAATTGCTTCATTTTATCTTTAGTAAAGGGTTAATGGCCCATAGAAATTAGCGTTTTTATTATTTCTATTGCGAAATAATTAAGTGCTGTTTAGTGTTTGCGTGTAATCTGATAATAGGTGCATATCTACTAATATCTAATTTGAAACTCGTGGATGTCTGTGTGTTTCTTTAAGTGATTGCCATCCGAGAGATTGGAAATGGCTATAAGCTTATTATGCAGTTCCACATTATCATCAGGGTACGTGATGAGCATAATGCTTTTCCCATAGAAAAAAAAAACCTGGATGTCTGTGCCCTGGATTACTTGCTAGTGTACTGGCACCTGGATTCACTTCTATTTGGATACTAGGTAAACTAAATATTATTTTCATAAGAATCTAAAGTTTTACATTTTTTACACAGTTTTTGAACATCTGTTTATTACATAGCTTGGAAATGTAATATGATCATATATGAATGTGCCGAGTAGTGACCGGTGGGTTTAGGGGTGAATTACCCCATTTTTAAACGTTCGATTTAAAAAAAATATGTAGCGCTTCTCTAGGACACCCCAGGAGTCACCCATTTAAATATAATACGTCATTTCCATAACACCCTGTATTTAAGTATTTACTTGACTTTACTAAATTTATTAGAAATCCTTACTATAGTTTCTTGTAAATTATGTTTACAATATTATTTTGGTACTCATTACTAATAAAAAATGTAATTAATACTATATTTTATAGGAAATTTTACAACAAAATCTTCACTATAATAATTTTACTATAGTTTTTTTTCAGTGTAGAGTACTGTACTTATAACTAAAAACTATCTAAAGTGTAAAATTACAACAATAGTTGGTGTAAAATTGTCTGAATTTACATTGAGGTAGTCAATAAACATATTAATCCCATTGTTTTTCGACATTACTAAACCAGCAAGAAGCACGAAAAGATAAATATTAATATTTATCAGACTAGAAGTCGTCTAAGTCTTGATTTATTTGTTTTTAATGCTTAAAAATTTTGTTTCTCCTTTAAGGTTAGAGAACCATTTGTCACACCCGCTTGTTAGAATTTGTTCTACTGCTTTGATCAAAATTGATGAATGATAGCAGACTGTAATTCTTGTATAAAAGTTGTATCTCTAAAGATTTCCTGCAATATAATAGTAGTTATTAATGATATAAGCATCTGTTAATTTGATTTCGTAAAAATAAAATATGTTTAGTACTTTAATTCAAAATTAAATTACAAAATTTCATAGTTAAAAAATTTATTTTAAATCCTTACATCGTTTACCGCATAATCATGGCGCAAATTCATTGCAGGAAATATAATTTGTCAAATCGAGCATAATTTTATAATCTCATAGGAATATTCGGTTGACGTTGACGATAATTAAAACATTAAACTCCGTTTAAAGATGTGCAAAAGGTGGAAAAGTAGATGACACAGACTTATTAAGCTTCCGTTAGGTAAACCAGAGACTTGGTAACAGAGATTATCTAGTATTACTGTTTAACAAAGGGGTTTACAGTTACATTTTGTTAGTTTAATTTGGCATGTCATGTGTGGTAAGCAAAGGTGACACAATATCCATTAAACATACAGCTTTAGGTCCAAAAATTGAACGAGAGTTAATTATGGAGATTTTCAAATAAGCTTAGGGCACTGGTGAGTTTTAATTTCACGCCAACTGGTGGGGACTGTCGCATCCTAGCAAGATGGATATCCATGCTTTTCTCGTGAAGGATAAATTTAGATACCTTGGATTTTGGAACCCTCCCTCAATACGCAGTATTGTGCTTCAACAACTCTTAATAACAGTAAGAGAAATATCACCAAAATGGGATGAGAGAGTATAGAGTAGAGTTTCTTTAGCAGCTCAGAGAATAGCACCACTAGCGTTTATTATACCTACAAAACTTATGCGTACAATATAAACATGGTTCTCCTTTAAATCGGCATGGCTATCGACAACCAGAATATGTTCAATAAAATTTATTAGCGCCGTTTAAATTCTTATGGGTATGCGTATATCACAGATAATTATTGTGACCGTATGAACCATGCAACAAAGTTGGAGAGCATTTTGAACGTTACTAATACCCTCGAGGCCCATTAAATAAGGCTATTGTACATTAAACAGATTAGTCCAGTGACATATTGCTCGTTAAATTATAATTTAAATTATAATAATTCTTAGTTTAAGTGCACCATGTAAAACGTTTTTGGAAAACTGACTCCGCTATTCTACTTAATAGTCTTTTCGCTCTGTGCAGTTTAAAATATGTTTATGAATTATTTAACTTGAATGCTACACAGTTAAACTTTCTAATATAGAATAACCTACAATACTTAGTTCTTATTGGTAGTAGGGTCGGATTTAATGTTGGGGCACTGCTAATGTGGGAGCCCATGCAAGGGTAGTGATATGGATTAGCTTTTTTCGACATTGAAGTATAGAGAACAATGCAAACACGGTTGTGTAGTTAAAATTCTTGCTGTTTGTTGTTGTGTCTAAGAAATAGTAAGGAATTTTCAACTATTGTTCTTTGTGTGGGGTTATACATTATCCGTAAACGCAATATTTTGATCTAAAATAAAGTCCACATAGAAAAATCAACGCTATATTCAAAAGTAATTTAGCCTGGAAACATATTAAGCAAAGTCATACATTCTATATTTTAGGTATTACCAGAAGCTACCCTAGAGATTTCAAGTATAAACATAACATAACATAATCTGCGAGATATGCTAGTACTCTATCAGGAAGGATGAGAAAATTTCCGAGATTATTTGCTTCCAAATTGATGTTCAGTAATATAGCAATAGAGTTATAAGACTTTTAAATCCATTAATTTTTCTCAACTTTTTCCTCTTCGTTCGCCTAATAGGACCATTCCTGAGGGGACTTAACGTGGACTCCGAACCACGATCCTTGGTCATAAACTGCTCCCCCAAAGGGCTATCACAAGTGCTCGCATTGCGGTATCAACTACGGATTAGGAAGTGCGTAGCATCCCCCGTACCCCACGAGATATGTGATCTCATCCAGCCTGGTTACCGACGGAATGGGGTAGGAATGGAGGATGATACATTTTTCACTATTCCGGAGGATGGTAACGCATTGACTTATACCACTAAAATGCACATAGTGCGAATCGGTTTAACGACCTTTGGGGTGGAACCTACGAAACACATTTAATCGCGATTATATCTCCATTACTGATAAAACTAAGTTTTATATTTTTTTTTCAAAATGTTAGGTCAAAAGACGGTTAAAAGCGATAAACTCTATAGCAATCGGATCTTCTAAATAACATTTTTAAGCAGATTAGGTAAATCGAAATCATAATTTTAATTTAAAGTAAGGGCCTTCGCGCTCTCTGTCCTCGGATATAATAGGCTTAAAACGACTGGATTGTATTGGAAAATATGGTTTTAAGATGCTATACAATTTATTAAGTTTGACACCTAACAATTTAGATCTCCAATGTTGTAATAAGAATGAGTGGCAGCCTCGAATTATTTTTATACCCCAGTTGATCGCTGTGCACAATCAAATGTCACTTTAAAATAATTATTGATAAGAGCTTTTCGTTCTCAAGTGTTTTTTCGTGATATTTCCGGTCACGCAACACCATTTTTGATTTCCTACTGACAGGAGATAACGCTCTGCACAAAAGTCCTTCGAACAATGCTGCCTACAGGACAAACATAGGTATGAATATTATAAACTTGTAGTAGCAAAGTCCGGATATCAAGAAGATAATCTCGAGTCTTGGCGTTATCAGATTTATTTTTAAGTCTGTTCAATTTAAATATTAATAAAACTTTGCTTATCTGAAATTCAGCCAATGAGAATCCCAAGAGAATGCAGGAGCTGGTAATCTGGAAAACTCTTTACATGATTTACCTGTTAGAAAATTTGTATAACTTGGGATTTGGATAAAAACTTTAGTTTCAAGTTGTAGATTGTGTATACAAATTTCCCAAAGGTGAACAGGAAGAAAATACGCATTCACGACGATGAGATAAAGTTCCCCATTCTATGTTAACTTAAATTATTTTCCGTCACCTCGCATTTTATTTATTTTAGCCGGGACATATTTAAGTCAACTTTATGCAGATGTGAACTACGTTACTAACTTATCTGCTCGAGGGATCGTATTCGTTTGTTATTTAACATTGAAGTGCTGTTTCCATTTGATACCCATACAGAAGACACTATTATTTAAAGTAGAAATAGAAGTTATCGGTCGTTCTCTACAGTATGTCCACGGATGGGGTCTACAAGAGGACAAATGGACTAAAAATTGAAAGATACGAAAAAAAGTCACTCTTAATAAACGTTTTTGCTTGTCTAGAAAATACGATTCATCATAAGAAATTTCAATTTTTTTATACAGGGTGGGTAAAAACTGCAAAAATACTTTATTTTGAAAGATACGAAAAAAAGTCACTCTTAATGAATGTGTTTTCTACACATCAAACCGAAGTAGAACAATTCATTAAAAGGTTTATTTCCCAAAAAGTATTCTCTAGCACACCTCTGACTGGTGAACCTAGTTAAAATAATAATGACACTTAAGGTGATAGGTACTTGTTGTCAATGTTTTTATTTAATGAAGTTATTATTTAAGTAGAAATGCTATCTACTGAACAAAGAGTTTTTATAATACAATGTTATGGGGATGGTCAAGTTCCATACCGCTACGTCATGGAACAATTTACCGAGAAATTTGTAGGAATCCCAATAATTAGGATGGCAATCTGCAAGTTAATAAAAAAGTTCAAGAGAACTGGTTCGGTTTTGGACCTCAAAAAAAAAATAAATACGACCATGATGATGATGCTACAGTCTTAGTTCTTCATTCTGTTGAAGAAAATCCTATGACGTCCCTTAGAAATCGTGTTACTCAGTTGGAAGTTGTGAAAAAGTCTAATTCAGAAGATCCTTAAAGCAATTAAATTGTATCTGTATAAAGCGCACTTTAATCAAAAATTGGAAGAGGGAGACGACGCGAAACGACTTGATTGTAGCCTGTAGATAGGAGACAAAATTTTAAGTGGAAATGTTGATTTTTATAAATGTATCATGTTTTCTGATGAAAGTACATTTTCAACAAATGGAACCGTTGCAACCCAGCACGTTAGGTACTGGTCTTTAGAAAATCCCGAATTCAGAATTATGACAAGAAGACAATATTTCACAAAAGTGAACGTGTGATGTACGATATCCATCCATGGCATTATAGGGCCATATTTTTTGATAACACGTGCAGTAGATTATCATATTTAGAAATGCTGGATACATTTTTCAATGATGAACTCGAAAATTTACCATTAAATTGTCGACAAAATATGTATTTTCAGCAAGATATATATATATATATATAGAATAAAACGGTGTAACCATTAAAGTTCTTAGCACATTTTTATATATAATTGGTATAACACCAATTCAAATAACCCACCTTTATCATTAATAACTATTTACGAGGTTTTTCTTTTAGATTTTTATAATTTTATAACTCAAGAGCCCCACTCCGTGGGCTGTAAACTTCTTTTTTAAGGTATTATCGCGCTTGATTTTGATAATACTTTATCATAGTATTTTCTGACTGTTTCCCCAAAAGTTTGCTTTTGTGTGAACATTTATCGCTGTAACCACTTTGAAAGTCCACTACATAGACATCGTGAAATTTCAATTTTAAGTATAAAAATCAAAACCAAAATATACTTTATTGTATGAAGAATATAAATTCTCATTTACAAAGCACCCAAAGGTATAGAAAAAATATAAATATGAACATAAACACAAAAACTGAGACATCTTAAAAGAATAGAATAAATAAATTAATAAAAAATAAAATATTTAAAATTACACAATAAAAACACGAACTACGCCACAGAACACACTGTGACTCAGAAGTCAACATCATAAAATTCACTTAAATTATAATATGCCTTCGACCTCAAAATGTTCTTTACTCTTCTCCCAAATACCTTAATGTCATTAATGGACTTAACACTAGCAGTTAAAGGATTATACAACTTTAAGCTTTCATAAATGATAGAATTCTGGGCGACCTTGGAATTGGAAGAGGCAAACTATTTCCATGACGTGTGTTATGCATATTGGTAGGTACAGCACTTTTAAATTTCTTGTGGACCAAGGAGACAGTTTCCAAAATAAAGATGTATGGTAAAATTCTTTTTCAGTGCATATAGAAGAAGAGTTTATTTGACTTATAAGTCATCACTTATGTTAAATATATGTATTTTTCTTAAAAAAAAAACTAGACGTTGTGCGTTAAATGTTTCCACTCCATGGATCTCCAGAGTTTGCAGTTTGCTTGTCCATCTTTACATAAAACCGGCAAATAATTACCCTTATTGTTTTTTATAGTCGCTTTTCAATATTATTATGCAACGTGCTGTTAAAAGATATAGGATTGGTTTAATAATAGTACATTATATACCTAGGAGGAAAAGCCGATCATGTTTCTGATAAGCTTTGTTCGGGCCAGAAAATACATAAAAATTATCTACTTTTCTCGAGGATTTTATAGTGTAGGCTTACGAATATCAGCCCTTCTCTTTTATAGGTTCTTATTTTAAATATGATACAAGATTTCTTCATAAAAAAATCTGTTTTATAAGGTGTCACGTGGCACAAGAACGCAATTTACTTTTGAACTCTTATCAATTCCAAAAAGTGCGACCCTAAAAGCTTATCAAGGTCATCTGTCTGTTCTCAAGTATCAAAAAAACGACCCGTTTTATTATTTTCCGTAGACCATCGCCGCTTAGTAAAATTGATACGCAAACAAGTTTTTTACAACTCAAAAGTAAGTCAGGAAGAAAAATAAACCCGAAGAAACTTTATAATAAAAGTTCGCGTCTTGTTTACATTTTCCCAGTGAGCACCCTAAAATATATTAGAACGAAGCAATAATTTTTAATTTTTTATGATTGTTGTTTCGCCAGTTGTGAAAATGGCGTCAAGATCACAAAATATTTAAATCCATCTTAATTATTTGAACGCCAAAAAAATACCCAATTTTATAAAAAGCAAATTGATGTAAAAAAAGAGTAATATCATATATTCAAACTAATCATCATGTTTTAAACCTAAAAAATAAACGTGAAGACAGAAAATACAATGAGATTTAGCAGTTCATATACAAACAAGCAGTTAAAATATAATTGAACTTTGACGTTTTTAATTTATCGCTAAAAGTAATTGTCCAAATTATAGAATTTTCCAAAGTTTTTCAATATCAATATTTAAAACTGAAGAAAATGCAGGAATTAATTTAAAAAATAGGAAGCTTACCAATAAATAACGTGAGAAACTCGAGCAGATATAGGTGATCCGTGATGACACAAAATTTAAAAGTCACTATGGTGAGAAAGACGCCACACAGCGCGGTCATTCTCTATTGCATCGAGACGGAATTGAAAATTTGTGACACGTGTCAACGAGAACGGCCCTAACGTGGAACTATACAGATATCTCGCTCAACCTAGGTAAAAGGAAAATGTGCGAAAAACGAGACGGCGCCGTAGATGCCGCTGAGCGCTTGCTAACTGCGAGCTTTCTGCGTAAAGTTTGCAGAATTTCGTGCCAATCGAGCCTTGGATTTTTTTGTAAAAAGCTTTTTTGGTCCATAAGATTACTTAGCTAACCCTTAACCTGACATCTGGGATTTTTTGCATAATATGTCATATGGCGGCTCACAGACTATTTACGTTAAACCGAACAGATTTCGCAATTTTTTTTAATTGTTTAGTAGAAAATGTATATTATAATTGGTATTAATTTATTATACAGAATGTTCCTTAATGTCGTGCTAATATTTCAGGGTGTGATTCCGTAAGTAATTTTATAAAGTTAAGTTCATATAAACATATGTCAGCAACGGCTTAAATTTTTTACTACAGGGTGTTGAATTTTTATTTTTCAAATTGTTATTTTTTAATATCTCCGCAAGTACCTTAGATATTATTTTCACTTTTGGCATGGGTTTATAGGATATAGAACCACAAATTTTAGATAGAGAAGTTATTCAATTGTTCAATTCACATACCATATTTTTTACAAAAAATATGGTACGCCACTGACATTTCTCCACGTGGATATCTTTTCTGATTAACCTGGTCAATTCTACATGCAAACGGTCTCTTAAGTTTTTCTCGTCAGATGGACCGTTCTTGATTAAAATCACTAAATTCATATTAAAACTCATTATTATTAACATTGATAAAATAATTAATGATACATTTTTTTAGTCTTGTGCTTGTAATAGGGCTGATTACCCTGTCTTACTTAAAAATAATTGGTATACTAGCTTATCGACCGACTAGGAAATTAGAGCTTCTGCTACAAATTAAAACGTAAGACTGCAAAATACATTTTGAGTTGAGAGAGTGAGATTTTCAGTGATGTTAGTAGAAATTTACTAGGAATATAACTTCCGTTATACTCAATTTACTTATGCGTCGTCGTAAAAACTATGTCGACTTAATTTTGGTAAGTACGTTAATAAAATTATCATATAATTAGTACAAGTAACTTTTAGAAGGGGGACAAGCGTTACGGTAATTCCTTTATCAAGAATATTTGCTTTTAAGTATTAGTTTTAATTAAAATGAGATATGGCGCTGAATTTCACAATTAAGATCTATAAAGTGCGCTTAACTTTACGCTTAATTACCGGGGATCATAAAGTTAAATAGTTTAGCTAGTTTCGGTAAGTATTCTGCATTAACAGTAACCGTACGAAACTTTGCGGAGTTCAATAATAATCCCATTAGATTATTGTCGACAGGTAACCACCTGTAAGCTATTAAATCCAAAAAATTAACTATTCTCCCGCATCTCTCTCTAACATCGTCTCTTTTTTTCACGGTAATTTAGCAATAAACACAATGTATTTATGGATTGCATTTTTATATGTAACTATTCACCAAATTCTAATGTAATATTACTTGTAATTTTATAAACAATAACAGATAGTATTTGTGAATGTGCAAATTTTGCCATGTAATCTGGCAAAATATACGCTTAGCATTGGTTTTCACCAATCAGCTTTTAGTACTTCCCTTCCTTCTTCAGATCTTGCTGTTAGTGTATGGCCATAACCGCGCATCGCCCATAGCCCTCGCCCATAGCCCTCGCCCATAGCCTGGTACCATAGCACCGCACAGCAGTGGCCATAACGGCGCACCGATCCTCGCTCATTGCCTTGTCTGTCGATCAGTTTATCTCTCGACATCGAGATATAAACATGCACTGTGTGTTGTCATCTTCTTCCGATGAAGAAGATATTATTTTAGACGCTAATATAACAAAGTGGTATATGTTTAAATAGAAATCAAGATTACCAGTGCATCCTATTAACGCAAAGCGAAGATTCTATGGAGAATTTTATCACCTTTATAAAAATATAAGGAAAGATCCCCAACGCTTTTGTGAATATATGAGAATTCATATAAATACCTTTGATTATATCGCAAGCAACAGTGAAAGTACCACTTTGTTATATTAGAATTGATTTCTATTTAAACATATTTGTTATATAGAAGATAACAACGCACAGTCCATGTTTATATCTCGATGTCGAGGGACTGTGCGAAGCTCAAGAGAGGCTGTGCGGTGCTATGGAACAAGGCTATGGGCGAGGGTCGGTGCGCCATTATGAACATCGACTTACACAGCACTCGGTCTCTTTCTTCATCTTATCGGCGGGTATTTGTCGTTTTAGCAAACGTTTACGGATAATATGTTTCGGCAAGAGTCCTTATCCTGTGATCCTAGACAAGTTCCTTGTGTCACGTGGTACGTTTCGGTGAATCACGAACCATTAAATTCAGAACGCAACATAATGCGATCCACTTTAAATTGGTATATTTTAAAATTCATATTAAATTGTAACATATTTTCTGCTACATTTGCTTTTCCTAAAACATAAACATACAACAACATGTCAAATTCAAAAGAATTTTTAATATATGTTTACATCCCTGTTTCCAGATATTTGAAAGTTTAGAAGAATGCATTTGACCTAAGGCAACGGCCTATCCAAAGTTTTAAGAATATCTCGGTACCGAGAATCCAACTAGCAAATTAATTGTGTATATATTTATTCAAAACATTTATAAAATGGTGTACATCTTGTGGTTCTTATTATTTTCGCAAAATAACGGAATATCAGTATAATTACAGATTGTTATTACAACCAGAACGTTCGAGATTAAGGTATTTTTTAAATCAAAAACTACTTTCATATTTGAACTATTACTATACTTCTTAAAAAAGAAAAAACTGGTTTCTTGGTGGCATTTTTAAAAATCTTCACTTAAAAACAGATTTTTAAGTGTAATACTTTTGCCTAATTATAAACTAGAATAGGATGTTTAAATCGTATCAACGTTATCCCAATTTTCTTGAATTCGGCTTAAATAGAAACCCCCATTTCCAGTAAAAGATATTATTCGCCTCCGTTATTTGGCTACACAATTACTTTATAGGGATTTCGCCAATATTTACACAAATTGATACCGAAAAGAATAGGAAGAGAAAAGCACCTAATTATCTGTTATTGATTGCAGCTACGAGAACGAATCCGCTTTACATTTTATTATGTAAATATTTAACGCCATTTGTCTTTTAACTGATTTGTTTTAGCCATACTGAGGATAAAGTCGGATAATTTCCTAAAAATCTTTTTTCTTTGTAAGAAAAATTTTTGCTGATTGGATTAAAGTATATTATATACATGATCGCAGAGTTGTTATATACTCATTACTCAATAGCGGTATAAATAAGATTAGTATTGCAACTGGTACATAATATATACCAAGTAACGTGGCCTATTAGAAGTATCTCGAGAACTAAATGAAATTATATTTTGAAAATTTGGCTGTGGCTATAAGAGATAGTTTTCTACGTTCATAAAATATTTTGGATAATATTGAAGATAGGTATAGGAATATTTAATATCATTAGATAGAAAAGTCGATCCTCCATTAGCAAAACATATCAAATACAGGATGTCCCATTTAAAAAAAAGAAGATTTTTGCAATAATTCATCTCACTCAGAAATATTGTTATGGAGACGCCCTGTACAAAACTAATTAAATACTGTTCGAAATTATAAAATTTTGATGGTCTTGTGAAACTATTGTCAAAATTTCAGCATTCTAGCTATAACCGCTAAAAAGATATGATTTTCTTTTCAGGTCCCGATAAGGCGTTAAAAAATCACAAGATTATTTATAATTCAAAAACTCTTAAAGATAGGTATATGATATTATGCAGAAACTGTTCTAGATTCCAAGAAAAATATAATATATAGGGTAATGCATTTAAAATTCCGAAGTTGCTACCACTTTCGGTATGATCCGGCAACACGGCACCATCCAAAATATTTTATAAACGTTGAAAATCATCTCTTATAGCCACAGCCAAATTTTCAAAATAAAATCTCATTTAGTTCTTGAGATACTTCTAATAGGCCACTTTACTTGGTGCACCCTGTATAACTTCGCTAGAACGTGTTTTATATCAGACGCGTGTTGAAAAAATTGTTTTTAATTATTTTTTTAAATATCTTTTAAAATAGTTATATTTTTTTGATTTAAAATATTAAATTAACAACAAAGATTTACGGCTTACTTTTCGCAACTTATCCTATACGAACAGTGTATAAAATATTTATGCAGTTGGAAAACTTTATAACATACATAACCATGGAAAATCGTCCTTAGGTAACCGTGACAGCAACCTTATTGCCTCTTTTAATAAAAAGCAAAGAACCCTTTTAATTATTCAAAATCTACCTTTCACGTTTACCCTTATATCTGCTTCTGATTTTCGTTGCGTGGAGTAATATTTTTCATTATAGGCAGTATGAGGCCCCAAAAATAAACATATAGGCATCAGTGAAAAAGACACACACAACAATATA
Organism: Barypeithes pellucidus; assembly: GCA_963991005.1. Taxonomy (NCBI): domain Eukaryota; kingdom Metazoa; phylum Arthropoda; class Insecta; order Coleoptera; family Curculionidae; genus Barypeithes; species Barypeithes pellucidus. The sequence goes on from OZ022566.1 coordinate 16,822,697, forward strand.
ATTTTTCTATTTATATGTCATTATACAAGGAAAGATTCTTATATTCTATACTAACTTAAGAATCAAGAGAAAATTTCAATAATAACATTTTGTAACGTAAGGATAATATATGTTTATGGAAATGATTCCACCCCCGAGTCTCGAAACATACTGAAGTGACGATAGTCGCGCGCGGCAGATATCTAAGCAAGGGCGAAACATGCGGTGTGATCTGACAACACTGTTAGTATACTCTAGTGATCCACATTGTTGTAAAACTCAATCCAGATGGAACGACGCGACAGTATATGGGTAAAAAGGGTTTTTACCTTATTTAGATATTCGATTAAAAAAAAAGTATGTAGACTTTCTCTAGGACACCCTAGGAGTCACCCATTTAAATATAATAAGTCATTTTCATAACACCCTGTATAGGGTGTCACTGTTAAAATTCAGTATATCTCGCCATATTATTTGTTTCTATTTTATTATTATAAGCTAAAGTACAAGCGGCTTATTTAAATAATGAGCCAAAGTGGAAACCTATATTGTTAATTTTAATTAGTGTTTATATACTCAACGAGAAGAGTATGTAGCAATTGAAATTGGTCCAATAAACGCTAAAATTGAGGCAAGGAACAATTGTGTAGATAATCATTTATGGAATGTTCTTATTATCTTTAATACAACTGGAATTATTTTGTTCCTGAAAGTATCAATATATTAACTAAATTTAATACTACGTATTGATTTACTATGGACGAAAATATATACCTATAAATAAATATTTTAACAAATTATATTTCTTTTACACTTTCAGTCATGGTATAAATTTCATTACGTTCTATATAAGTCATATTTTGTGTAAATACAATATCTCGTATACAATTGGGAAGATACATTACCAGAATTGTATGATCTTTATTATATTAAAGCCGATGATATTTTATTCAATGGAAATATAATTATTTTCGGTGACATGAAGTTAGAATCCTGGTCGTCATATATTTTCGTTATAACAACTTAACATTTGCTTAGAACTACGCTTCCCCACCCCCAAAAAAAAAGGGGGGGGGGTATGACTTACCGATTGGAGTGCAGTATGTACTTAAGGTGGAAAATTCTTACAAATGTTCAACCCTTAATTATAAGTTTGGGCTTAGATGAAGATAGTGATAGTGATAGTAATACAGAATCAAATTTTGAATAAATTATCAATAGTTTCTTAGAAGTTAATTAATTTTTATTGTACTTGTTATCCTAATAGTTATACTTTTAAATTATATTATTTTTAATTATCATTAATTGTTATCATTATTTTACATTTATTATAGGTACCTAAAACTAAAAATACCTATCTATTTATTTTAAATTATAAAAATAAATCATGTGGTGTGGTATACATTCTCAAGCAGGCCCCGATCCCATTTATTGAGCTTTGAAGAGGTTCAGGCGTATACAATAGGGTTTAATCAGGTAGTTTATTTATGGCAGTAAGAATCAACGGTATAATTCTGCAACAACTATACCCCACATAACATTCGATCTAATCGGACATGGTTACCGGTGTCAATGTGGTAGGGATCATACATTTTTAACTCTTATTTTTTGTATGACCCCGGACAGTAACGCAATGGCTAATACCATTAAAATCCACCGAGCGCGATTTCGTTTACCGGCCGTGGGGTTTGAACCTACGAACTCTCGTCCTAGTGTTCCCAGTGACTGTCACTTTAACCACAGAGTCACCAGAGCCATTATCCAGACCCGAGCAAAGCTAAACAAGAAAGATAAACTTAAGTGGAGTCATATATGACTTCCATTTATCATATTTCCATATATCGTCTGTGGGTAAATATAGTGTGTGTGTTATGTTGTTATTTTATATGGAAATATACCCTGTATAAAACAAAATATAGAGAGAAAAAGGATTTCAAATTTAAACTGATCAGAAGTGACGGTCGACTTGACAGGCCCCAAAGTGATAGAGGAGGTCTGCCGTGGATAAATGGGTAGCTTCAAGTTATTGATAACGGTTGAACTGGAGCCAACGACAAACTTAGATGGTTTGTTTACGTTTTTGGAATGACTAATGAATGTATGACAAATTGATCGGTATGCACGAAAACATATAGGAAATCTGGACCGATTGTATCGGGAACGATTTCCTAAGTTTGGATTTTGTGGATAAATAGTTCCTTATCATCATTAAATAAATAGATCAAAAAATACGGTTGATAAGATTAATATTCTTCTTGTAAATTTTTGATAAATCATATCGTAACAATATTGAGTGCGTTAATAGAGAAAAATGTATACCAAAATCAAATTTGTATAGTTGTTGCAGAATTATACCGTTGACTCTTACTGCCATAAATAAACTACCTGATTAAACCCTATTGTATACGCCTCAACCTATTCATAGCTCAATAAATGGGATCAGGGCCGGCTTGAAAATGTATACCACACCACATGATTTATTTTTATAATTTAAAATAAATAGATAGGTATTTTTAGTTTTAGGTACCTATAATAAATGTAAAATAATGATAACAATTAATGATAATTGAAAATAATATAATTTAAAAGTATAACTATTAGGATAACAAGTACAATGCTTGCCGACTATGATAACTATCATTGTCCATTACACTGACGCTAATTTCAGGTATATTTTTAAGGAGTTTATGTTTAAATCAATCTTCAAAAAGTTGTGCGTCGGTATCTTGATGGTAATCTAAAGAAGAATCTGCTATATTTTTAGCTGAAAGCAACAGACAATTTGGAACAAACCCGTTCTCTGAACCAGCATGTAATATTTCTTTTGCCTTTATTTGATGGTGCCTTGGTTTGACATTTTATGGAAGAATCATCCCAACCTTTTCTTGGAGTGTCATGTGTATCGAACCATGTTTCGTCGTCAAGGTAAATAATTGGACGATTTTCTTCTCTAAATTGTTTAACAGCTGTTAAATATTTAAGTCTCCATTCCCGTAAACGTTGAGATTCCATTAATGTTTGTCTTTTATCAATGCTTCGATATTTAAAACCAATTTTACGCAATATTTTCCTAAGGCTTGAAAGGCTACAAGAGATATTTGTTTCGTCTTTAATCAGCCGCTTTTTGAGGGAAATCAAAGTGGGTACAGTTTGTGCCTCATACATTTGGTAAATTTTTCTTCTTAATAAATCCATGTCATTTTCGTCAATGCTTCTAAATGTGCCAGAATCACTCCAATTTGTTCTAGGATTAACAGGTTTAAGTACTATGTCTCTTACCGAAGATAAAGGAGTTTTTGTCAAAGTGGACGTCTCTGCTAAAGCATCCATGGAATTAAAATTTCTACTCAACAACGATTGATACACATTTTGAATTATTAGTTTGGCATCGGTAGATAAATGCTTTCTTTTAAAAATGACACTTGAAGATGCCCCCCTATCAGCACAATTCCAAGGACGCCACATTCTACAACTAATAAGCCTAACTAAAATTACTAGCCGGAAAACCACTAAAGATTAAAATTATTAAAAATCACTTTGTATTTATATATGCATCAGGCATAGGTATAAATTGAATTTGTATACCTGGTCCGGCTCTGCTCGAAAAGGTTTTAAAATTTGGGATTTCCTTATTTATATTATGGTCGAAGGGATAATGAGATTTTATTGCAGTCAATAGATCAACGGTATAATTCTGCAAATACTATAATAAAATAATGTTTTTTTTTATGATCAAACACAAGCACTACAGGAAAAATTCTTTAGTGCACTCTGGGAATGGTGCGTGTGGGCAAAAGGCGATTTACGTTGGTTTTGAATCGTTGGAGGTTATATTCATTGGGAAAAACGACCTCGGGAAGGATTCCATAAGAATGAAGTCCTCCAGATGAAAGAATTTTTAAATAATGAAGTTTGAGGAGTACTAAGCTTAACCACATATGGATGGGCGGCAGTGGTTCGTCGTATATTTCTGGTATTCGTCGCTCTGGGCAGAATTAAGAGGGCACGATCAGCCGAGCACTTTCCATGAAATTATCTGTAAAAGAGAGTCAAATCCCCAACCTGTCTTCGATGTTCTAGGCTGTCGAGGTTCATCCTCAGCTCGTGGTCTCCAATAAGACGAATGGGCCTCCTTTCGATGGAATCCAGTAGCCGAAGAGTATATTTGGGTGCAGAGCTCCAAACATGGGAGCAGTACTCTAGTGATGGTCGAATCTGGGCTTTGTATAGTGATAAAAGTTGTTGAGGTGTGTACAACTTTCTGGTTCGAAAGAGTACATCAAGGTTCTGAGAAGCTATCTTGGCGATTGCCATAACGTGGTTATGCCAATACATATTTCCTCCCATATTGACGCCCAGCAAATTAATAGATGAAGCCAGTGGGATTGCGTCATGGTCCGTCCATGACTATATCCGGTTCTGTAATGTTAACATTTTTAGAGAAAACTGCTGCCTGGGTTTTCTTAGCGTTAAATTCGACTTGATTACTGTCACCCCAAGCCAAAATTTCTTCCAGTTCTTTGTTGAGGCGTGATACTTCATGCTGTCTGTGATGATGTGCGTCGGCAGCCCATGTCTGTGCATTCAAAGAGAACGATGAGATAAGTGTGCTATCGTCAGCAAAACTAAATATCGGATTTGTCGTTTTCACTAGAAGATCGTTAATGTAGAGTAAGAAGAGAGTGGGAGACAATATGGACCCTTGAGGAACACCGGCATGTGATATTCGTTTCTAGACAAACTTGTTCCAGAGGGACACAGTACCTCCAGAATTCTTATTCTAAATTCACCATAAAAAATAAAAGTTAATTCATTCTTACTCAAATAATAGCATTATGTTATAATGTAGGTACTAGTGTAGTAATTTGATTAATGCCTCTCACGTTGATCACAACAAATGTAACATTCAAAATGCAATAAATAGAGCAATAAATAAATTGAGTCCAAACATTACGGCGGTATTTATTTACCGAAGAGTGCGTATTGATAATACATTTAGTTCCTAACTAATCAAACAATTTCTTAAAACAGCATGCTTAAGAAAGAAACTTGCCAAAAATAATTCACGCATCACGGTAAAGTTTTAGCAAATGGGCTCCGCTAATCTATGGACTTCTTAGGGAAGTTGTTATCAGCAAACTACTTTAGACCTAGATTTAGTTCAGATTAGGTTAATAGCGTAGACGTGCCCTTAATGCTCATTCAGTTTCGCCACTTCGCTGATTACAACCGATAATTAATCATTTTTTTCGGACATTTATGTTTTATAGAAAAGTTTAAATGCTGTATTTAGACTGTATTTATTTTGATTGATCGATCACACGTCTAGGAGCTGGATTGTTTCGACATTCACATGTTGTTGAAGTCTCTCATCGTGGCCAATATTCTTAAATTCTTTGTACTGACTTTATTTTTCCTGGTCCAGACGCACACAGGCGAATTTCGACGGAATTGTGGCCAAAAAGATTATCTTGGGAACATGAGACAAAAAATGTTTTTAATTGTTAGAAACCGTTATAAATATGGTAACATTGCATATATCTTACATCTTTGCCCCCGCCACACCCCATTTTATTGTTATTAAATTATAGAAATTGGAATAAACAAAGGTGGTGGTTTATTTTTACGATATTATCATTGGAGAAACATTTATTTTATGTTTTTTTTAATCTCCCCCCAGCACCTTCGAAACTGATTTTGCTGTGGATCCTGCAAGAACAACAAAAAATTGACAAACCGTATGATTTTTTGTAAAAATTTATATAATCTATTTATAAAAAAATAGCCACCATTTTGAAAAATATCGGAATTTTTTTTGCGCCTGTTTAAAAGTATATTTAATTCTCCATGAAAATATGTACGTTTTATCGGAATCGGTTTAGTAATAATAAAGTTATTCAAAATTGGTTCGATGTCTTAATCACATGTTTGTAAAATGTACCTAATTTTTTTTTAAATTCAATTTTCGGCAAGGTAGCAAATTGTCGCAGCAACTCTCAGTTGGACCTTATTCAGGACCCTTCAAACAATAGTAAACAAATAGTTTGGTCGCATTACATTGATAAAAAATTTTAAAAAAAATTGTTTAATTTATTTTAACTTATGTTAACAAAATGTATTAAATCAAAAGTACTAGTGTAAATACAGGGTCCGCAAACGAAGCGTGGACGGAAGATTAAATCGTTATCGAAGAACTTATCAACAATACTAAAACAGCTTGAGATATTGGATTAAAAGCGGCATGTTTTAAAAATATTTTACATTATACAGGGTGGCCCAAAAAAGTGTGACAGCATAAAGTTATATTTTTTTAAATGGGACACCCAGTATTTTATTGCATATTTAGGTTCGTATTACTATCGTTTATAAGTGCCTCAAATTTTATTTAATTTGGTTCTGTAGTTTCGGAGAAATAAAATAAAAACTAAAAAAAAAAGTTTTGCAGTCCTGAATCAAAAAATCAAAAAAAACAATCCAGAACTATTTTTTTAACCTAGGCATTGAGCGAAATTTATGACAAGAGGTCTAGAAATACTATGAATGTAATTGCGTTTATTTATTTTATACAGGGTGTTCATAATAAGCTTTCAAAAACCCCACATTTTAAAATAATTTTTCTCAAGTTTTTCAAATGGAACACCCTGTATATTATTTGGCTATTTGACGTAGAATTCATAGACAATTTTTTTTTGTAATACAAGCATATAAGTTATATCCAGCCGTTTTCGAAATAATTATAAATATTATAAATTATGTTGTTTAAATAGAGTTTTTATTGGGAAATTTTGTTATAGGCGACTAGACTAATAATTGTAAACTAAAGTAAATGTTCAAAATAGCTTCCTTTTACTTAAGTAATGATTTTCCTCTACTGCCAACAGAACTCTTAATTCATTTTCTTCATTAATAACGGGTTTATTGATTATTATCCTTTTTGTGTACGCAGTGCTTCCTGTTGCTACAAATTTTTGCAATAACTTCTCGAAGGTTTTTGGTCTCGGCTTTCTTTCAATATCTGGATATCTTTCAGCATACACTCGGCTCGCGAGGAGGCAATTTCTTGCACAGTCATCCAGTATAAAAATCATATTTACCATTTCTAAAATTCGACATTTTGTGTAAGTTAGTACTTAATTTCGACGACTGAACAAATGTAAATAATTTTATTTAACTGTCATAGTGACAATCTAAACAAAACGAAATTATGGCAACTCGATTAAGAATAAAAAATAAAATTAAATAATAAAAGTAGCAAAAATGTATGCTTTTAGAATTTATATCGAAATAACTAAAATACGGTAAACTCTAAGAGTAAAAGGAAGCTATTTTGAACTTTTACTTTAGTTTACAATTATTAGTCTAGTCGCCTATAACAAAATTTCCCAATAAAAACTCTATTTAAACAACATAATTTATGATATTTATAATTATTTCGAAAACGGCTGGATATAACCTATATGCTTGTATTACAAAAAAAAATTGTCTATGAATTCTACGTCAAATAGCCAAATAATATACAGGGTGTTCCATTTGAAAAACTTGAGAAAAATTATTTTAAAATGTGGGGTTTTTGAAAGCTTATTATGAACACCCTGTATAAAATAAATAAACGCAATTACATTCATGTATCTCTAGACCTCTTGTCATAAATTTCACTCAATGCCGAGGTTAAAAAAATAGTTCTGGATTGTTTTTTTTTGATTTTTTTATTCAGGACTATAAAACTTTTTTTTTTAGTTTTTAATTTATTTCTCCGAAACTACAAAACCAAATTAAATAAAATTTGAGGCACTTATAAACGATAGTAATACGAACCTAAATATGCAATAAAATACTGGGTGTCCCATTTAAAAAAATATAATTTTATGCTGTCACACATTTTTGGGCCACCCTGTATAATGTAAAATATTTTTAAAACATGCCGCTTTTAATCCAATATCTCAAGCTGTTTCAGTATTGTTGATAAGTTCTTCGATAACGATTTAATCTTCCGTCCACGCTTCGTTTGCGGACCCTGTATTTTTAATTTGAAAAATTTATAGGATTGTGCTTACCACCAGCAATAGGCTCCATGCTGGTTTTTCAAAATTTTACGAAAACTTAGCGGAATAACAAACTAAATACACTGATTTTTTTCAACCACTCTAATTTAATTGACACACCACACTGGAAAAACAAACTTTGAACTGAAATAATTTTAAGGTTGGCCATAATATAAATATAACAGGGGTGATTTATGATACCCTAGTTGTTTCTTAATTAAGTGCTAATGATTTTACGACATAAGTATAACTTTGGTTTTATCTATTTTGACCAGCTTTTACCTGAAATTCCCTTGTGTGCGATGGAGGTCAATACGTGGTATAGTCCTACAGAGCACAGACACATACAGTTGATTTTAGTTTTTACTACAGTATGTGTCTGTTCGTCTGTCTCAGAGAGTTTAAATTTTACATGGTAGTAGTACATTGGGATCAAAGGTATTAAATGAACATGAGCTAGCAATATGATAAATAATTTGCTTATTCGTAAAATAGCTTGTCACGCATTATCATTAGCAAGAAAATGCATTTTTTTTATGATCAAAGACAAGCACTATAAGAAAAATTCTTTAGGGCACTCTGGGAGTGGTGCGTGTGCGAATAAAATGATTCGGGAAGATCGTTCCATAAGGATGAAGTCCTCCAAGTAATGAAGTTCAAGGAGTACTAAGCTTAACCACATATGGATGTTCGGCAGTGGTTCGTCGTATATTTCTGCTATTCGCCGCTCTGGGCCGAATTAAAAGGACAGGATCTGCCCAGCACTTTCCATGAAAATATCTGTAAAAGAGAGTCAACCTGTTTTCGCTGTTCTAGGCTGTCGAGGTTCTTCATGAGCTCGTGGTCTCCGATCAGACGAATGGCCCTCCTTTCCATGGAATCCAGTAGCCGAAGAGTTTGTGGTGTGTTTGGGTGCAGAGCTCCAGACATAAGAGCAGTACCCTATTGATGGTCGAATCTGGGCTTTGTATAGTGCCAAAAATTGTTGAGGTGTGTACAACTTTTTGGTTCAGAAGAGTACACTAAGTTCCTGAGAAGCTATCTTGGCGATTGCCACAACGTGGTTATGCCAAGACATATTTCCTCCCAGATTGACGCCCAACAAATTAATAGATGAAGTCAGTAGGGATTGCGTGTCCTGCCATGACTATATCCGGTTCTGTAATGTTAACCTTTTTAGAGAAACCTGCTGTCTGGGCTTTTTTAGCGTTAAATTCGACTTGGTTACATGACATTATCGAATAATCCCGAATAACGTAATATTGAAAAAATTCAATGACGAAAATAGTGTTGTCTATATAGAAAAACGATTTTTAGCAGCTCATAACATAAAACATTACTCATTCGTTTTGATTTCTCTATAATATAATCGATTTATTTATTTGTTAGGGTTAGCAAGATTTATCCCATGTGAAAATAAACGTTATGGCGTCATTTTACTTAAAATATGTCTATTTATTGTGCACACACTTTATACTATTATACTGAGTTTTTCTATTAATAAAATAAATGAGGCACAATCTAATAAAACTACAGAAAAAATGTTCACGGGCACATTACATTTATCACGTGAGCATCCTCTTTATGGCTTCATGCAATTATCTTTCTCTATATCATTTATCTTAGCAATTTTTTACTTTTTTATTAAAAAAGGGAATTCTGAAAATGTAGTTTGGGCCACAAATTCTCACAACATCAGTTTGTTTGCACATACAATTTATTTAATTATTAACATTATTTATATTATGTGTTTAGAATTTAAAAAAATGTAGCCAGATACTAAAAACATATTGTGTATTAATAATATGTAAAAATGTACATATAAGAAATATACATAGATTCAAAAGTATTGCATCACTCTGATTTTGGCATGTTAATTTCAGGAATGAATTTTGTTTCCTAAATGTTTATTTAAATTTATCAGTTAAAACGATACCATTTTTTGTAGCAAAAAAAAATTATCAAGACATTTGTTTAAGATAACATTTTCAGTTTTGAATTTTGTTGGCGCTGGCCAATTAAACTTTTCGGTTCAGTGTGTAAAAATGAATCGCCGAGTAATATCTGACATTGATCGTGCAAGAATAGTAGCTCTAGTTCAGGAAGGTCATTCTCAAAGATTTGTTGCTGAAAGAATAGGGGTTTTTCAAAGTGATGTCTCTGGCATAATGGAATCGCTATCTAGAGACCAATTCTGTGCGAGACAGACCACGAAGTGGTAGAAGGCGTGTTACTACCGAACAGCAAAACCGCTATATTACGTTAATAATTCGGAGAAATCGTACTATGCCAGTCCCACAACTTCAAAGAGATGTTACGCATGCAATTGGAGTATCCGTCTCTACACTAAGAAGACGCATTCTTGAATCCAGTTTAAGATGTCGGCGGCCAGTAAGAGTTCCCCAAATGCAATATGACCACCGAGTTCATCGACTGCAGTGGGCTGAAACTCACGTTCGCTTACCCGAAGAATTCTGGAATTCTGTCCTATTTTCCGACGAGACCAGGATTTGTCTGGTAAACGATAGTCGCCGGATACGTGTGCAAGAGCCGCCCAACTTGCCCATGCTCGCTCCTTGCTTCCATTCGCGGGAGGAAGCGCCATGTTTTGGGCAGGTATTAAATCTAACGGGCGTACTGAGTTAGTCCACGTTCAAGGCAAAATGACTGACGACAGGTACATTAGGTATATTCTACATCCTTATGTCAGGACGTGGATAGGGGCTGTTGGTAACAATTTTGTGTTTATGGACGACAATACCCGGCCCCATCGTACTAGAGCTGTGGATGAATATCTAGAATGTGAGGGAATCAATCGCTTGGAGTGGCCTGCTTTGTCCCCTGACATGAACCCGATAGAACATGCTGGGGCCGTTCGCGTTAGAAGAAATCCCCCTAGAACTCTCCAGGAGCTCGTCGTCGCCTTTTACCGACGAATGGCAGGCTATTCCACAAGAACCGATTGCTAACCTTACGCACAGCATGCGGCGTCGTCTTCAAGCTTGCATTGACGCCAGATGAGGAAATACACTTTATTAAGAGATATATTTTATTTAATTTCACAAATTATACAGTATAAATAAATTTTACTTTTGTTAAGTTTTTTTTTTGGTTAAAATGTTGTGGTAAAATAAAAAATTTAAAACTCATTGATTTTGATTTTAAACTTATCAATGAACTAATATTTAGTTTATTTTCGCGATGACGTAGTTACTTATTCGAGAATCAGAATGATGCAAAACTTTTGAATCTGTGTATTAAAAAACATTTTTGGTATGCTTGTTGGGGTATTTAAAGGAAAACAAAAAATAATAAGAAATAAATGCTTCAATGACATTACAGATAGTCATACATTTAATATTGCTAGTGATTGTACTAAATTAAATTAAACAGAAAAAAACTAAATGAACTTGTATAAGCAATTCAATAACTTTGTGAATTAATATGATTTCATTTCATAATGATAACATCGCTGTCAACCGTTATTATAATACATATAGTTTCCACAACCCCAAATGTAATTGAAAATAAATCGCATAACTTCTGTTTCTGGCTTACGGTTTATATACTACCTTACCGGATATAGCGAGAAGGAGGGTAAGAGGAACATAATTATTATATTATATAGAAGATTATAATAATGTTATTTGTGTTGTTTCTATTATAAGCGTGGATTGAGAGGAACGGACCAAAGTCCATGATCGTATAGTTGTTGCAGAATTATACCGTTGATTCTTACTGCCATAAATAAACTACCTGATTAAACCCTATTGTATACGCCTGAACCTCTTCAAAGCTCAATAAATGGGATCAGGGCCGGCCTGAAAATGTATACCACACCACATGATTTATTTTTATAATTTAAAATAAATATATAGGTATTTTTAGTTTTAGGTACCTATAATAAATATAAAATAATGATAACAATTAATGATAATTGAAAATAATATAATTTAAAAGTATAACTATTAGGATAACAAGTACTTAGAATAAAAATTAATTAAATTTTAAGAAACTATTGATAATTTATTAAAAATTTAACTCTGTATCACTATCACTATCTTCATCTAAGCCTAAACTTATAATTAAGGGTTGAACATTTGTAATCATACAATTGTAAGAATTTTCCACCTTAAGTACATGCTGTACACAGTTTTTCCAGGTGCCTGCAGAAATTTTTCTTACTTCGTTTTTAATTAATTCTACTACAGATGCATTTAATGTAGGAGAAATATTATTTCTCCTAATATTGGATTTTAATTGGTGCCATATTAGCTCAATAGGATTGAATATACAATAGTACGGAAGAAGACGCAACACTGTATGTCCATTTTCTGCTGTTTTTTCACACTCGTATTCCTTATTTATTTTAAAAGCTTTTAATACTTCTAGCAGTTCTCGTTTTTTGTAAGTGTCTTCAAAATATAAATCATTTTCAATCATAAAATTTTGAATTACTGCTTTTGTATTATAGGAATTGGGAATGATTTTTGCTTGCCGACTATGATAACTAGCATTGTCCATTACAATGACGCTATTTTCAGGTATATTTTTAAGGAGTTTATGTTTAAACCAATCTTCAAAAAGTTGTGCATCGGTACATCGGTATCTTGATGGTAATCTAAAAAAGAATCTGCTATGTTTTTAGCTGAAAGCAACAGACAATTTGGAACAAACCCGTTCTCTGAACCAGCATGTAATATTGTTATTCTTTTGCCTTTATTTGATGGTGCCTTGGTGTGATATTTTTTGGAATAATCATCCCAACCTTTTCTTGGAGTGTCATGGGTATCGAACCATGTTTCGTCAAGGTAAATAATTGGATGATTTTCTTCTCTAAATTGTTTAACAGCTGTTAAATATTTAAGTCTCCATTCCCGTAAACGTTGAGATTCCATTAATGTTTGTCTTTTATCAATGCTTCGGTATTTAAAACCCATTTTACGCAATATTTTCCTAAGGCTTGAAAGGCTACAAAAGATCTTTGTTTCGTCTTTAATCAGCCGCTCTTTGAGGGAAATCAAAGTGGGTGCCTCATACATTTGGTAAATCTTTCTTCTTATTAAATCCATGTCAGTTTCATCAATGCTTCTAAATGTGCCAGAATCACTCCGATTTTTTCTAGGATTAACAGGTTTAAGTACTATGTGTCTTACCGAAGATAAAGGAGTTTTTGTCAAAGTAGACGTCTCTGCTAAAGCATCCATTGAATTAAAATATCTACTTAACAACGATTGATACACATTTTTAATTATTAGTTTGTCATCGGTAGATAAATGCTTTCTTTTAAAAATGACACTTCAAGATGCCCCCCTATTAGCATAATTCCAAGGACGCCACATTCTACCACTAATAAGCCTAACTAAAAATTACTCGCCGGAAAACCACTAAAGATTAAAATTATTAAAAATCACTGTGTATTTATATATGCATCAGGCATAGGTATAAATTGAATTTGTATACCTGGTCCGGCTCTGCTCGAAAAGGTTTTAAAATTTGGGATATCCTTATTTATTTTATGGTCGAATGGATAATGAGGTTTTATTGCAGTCAAAAGATCAAAGATATAATTCTGCAAATACTATACTGTGCATGCTTGCTCCATGTCATTCTTTAATATCAGCTAGTGCTGCAGTATTTCTATTGCTTCGAATTAGTGCATCCCGAGCATCGACCTTTACGTTGTACTTCATATATTGGCGATGTTCTCGGACTGCTAAGTGAAAATGTTCTTTTTGTGAGTAAAACAAATAAACCATTTTTCTAGTGCATTTTTCAGATGCGAACTGTTACCCTTGTTTCCCCTATTATGTAATCATATTAAAACTTATCTTATAAGGAAATATAATGACTATAATTTAATAAAGTATGGCTTTAGAGGGTTCTACTCACGCGGCTGTTTGTTGTTTAAAATCTTCCCTGTTAATAAAAAATTATGTTTTTATATTATTATTTATTTAGTTTATGGTAAAAACTATTGCTTACAACAATGTAATAAAAAGTGTAAAACTTATAACGACCTCTTTCTTGCCCGCAAACCTATAACGACTATTGTATTTACCAAACGAGGAAAAATTCTTTCGGACCATATCCCTTTGTGCCATATAAAATATTGGATCTTGATACCGTTTAAATCTACCCCCATAAAGCCTTTATGATGTCATTTTAAAATTGTGATTACATCTTACTCAAAAAGAAATTACTACTATAATTTGTGATAAATTTATATTGCAATAATTACAGATAATGGGAGCAAATATAGAAATTTAATGTTTTTAAGAAAAACTATTCGAATTAGGTAACAGCGACATACTCTTCTATGTTGTTTAGATTCAAAAAATACCGTTTAACGGCTGAATGACACTTAATAAAATGTGAAATAAATTTATATTTATTTTACATTTTATCCAATTTTATTTACATATTATTATGCTGCAAGTGGAAATCTCTATACTTTTCGAGTTGCCGCCTATCAAAGTGCAATTTCTTTCTTATTGCGGTAAATTTTTAAACCATAAAGTTGATATTTGGAACAGACACTACGGTTAACGACTTCTATTATTCTGTTATCAAAATTATTCTTTTTTTGGCATACATTTTTTGATTAGACGTTATTTGAAAAAAGAACATGTCATTATAAAGACAAAAGAAACCCGAATATAGGAGGTACTCTATATTCGAGTCAATAAAATACACCGTTTAGGCACAAGACTGGAATTAAAGTTTTTATTAGCAATAAAATCAATTTTGTAGTGTAGAATTAAAAAATAAAGTATTGAGTTTTTGACTTCCTTGATTTTTAACATGTAGAATCACCACCTCTCCAAATACTCTGTAGCATTATCCGAACACCATGTATAATAATAATAATTGTGGAAATTAATCCGCGTTCTATATTTTCTTAATTAAAATAAAAGTTTTTAAAACAATTCTCTTGAAAAAGATATAAATGAAGTTTTTATGTTAAAAAATAATGTGTATTTCATATGCCCAAAAGCAACAATAAATTTCAATAAACCACAAGATAATGAAAAATGATGTTCATTTGAAAAGCGGAAAAATGTCGACTCATAATTGAAAGCAATATTTAATAAAGTTCAATACAATTCATAATTTATTGTCTGTATTTACTTACCACCATTTCTTTATTGAGTTGAATCTGATTTCATGTATTACCTGTAACAGAAAAAAAAATTAATATAAAAAATTAGAACCTTATAAAAATATATTATAGGTAGTTTGTTCCTGTGTCTCGGCCACTTTTGAAATGAAAATCCAATTTTCAGTTAACGTTTCGGTTCATTTTATTTAAACCATCGTCAGAACTTGTGCAATTCTCACCCACTTACACTAAGATAGCATTGAAATTAAAAACATTTTGTCACGTTGTTTAATGGATGTGAACTTCCAGTAAATTTATTTTATTCTAAATTATCAAAATAGGATTTTTTTTAGTATTTTTAAATTTAAAATAGAAAATTAAACTTAAAATTTAAATGATCTTGCTAGTAAGTTTTCTATATTATGGCAAAAAAAATTGTAAAACCAACATAATATTAACCAAAAAATTATAATTACATGTATTATTGGTCAATAAATTGATTTAGTCAGCAATATTTTATTACATACAATTTTTTTTGGCTAAATGAATGTCTGAAAGAAAAAAAATGTCAACATCTGATTTAACTTAATTAAATTACCATTCAATGGAAGATATAAGGGGGATTTAAGGTGAACTAAGTAAAACACACACTAAAGCGTCAGCACAGCAAAATATATTTATTTACACTCCTGGTAAACGTTATTCTTTATTTAAAAGCAAGAAAAGTCTCATAAATTATGCAAATTATTACAATTAACCATGGTAAAAACGGAAACTAAACGGATTATTTTAATAGGATGCATGTTTTATTTATAAAAGGCTTAAAATAAATTAGCGGAAAATTTTGGTACTAAAAATTAAATATAATTTACACAGGTATTATTGTACTATAATGAAACTTTTTAACAATTAGTTATATTTTTTACGTTTATATGCAGGGTCTAATAATAATTGAGTTTAGCACTAGTGCCAACTTAGTCGGAGCCACCCTGTATATGTATTAGTAATTTTTTGTAGGTTGAGGGACATTTCAGCTCAGATATTTTATTATTAAATGTTATTTGGTTAATAAATATAATAAATTTTAACTTAATATCTCAACAATTTTAACTATAAATCGATATAAAAATTCGAAAATAAATATATTATAAGTATTTCGATCCATATCGATTTTAAATATTTTTTTCGCCATCAACAAAAACTGAAAGTTTTTCCACTTCTCCGATGTCAGATTCGGTTTCTATGGGAAACTCCACACTAGAACAAACTATTTAAGCCAATTTCTCGACAGTAAACTGAGACAAGGTGCTCACGAGGAAGTTAAATCGAACTTTAGTTTGCTCCTGCTATGTTACATGTAATGTTGACTTATTTAAGACTCGTCGTTTTCTTATAGTATAAAGTGCTATTGTACTCCTAAAACTAGAAAACTAAACTAGTTTTTTCTTGTTTAAAACGGTTCAATGATCCGATTTGATATTCTAACGGTCCAACATCAGTTTGTCTTGGTTTTTCTGACATCCATAATATAATCTCGTGGTCAGGGAATTAACATATCCCGGAGAAATATTCGAAGCGCCGCCATATTATAATAAATTATTCTGTAGGGAACTTTTGACTGACAAAACAAATTATAAAGTTGTCACATGCAGGAGAAGTTTTTATACGCAATCGACATGATGGTGTCTAAGTCTAAAAAATAGCTTGTATTAATTTAATAAATTGACAACTTTGTACTGTCGATGCCAAATAGAAATTAGTTAAGTAAATTTAATAGAACATAATTAAATTAATTTTTTAATTATATTCTGGAGTGAGTTTTTACAGAAATATTGATAATTATATATTTATATATTTTTTATGATCAAACACAAGCACTACAGGAAAAATCCTTTAGGGCACTCTGGGAGTGGTGCGTGTGCGCAAAAAGCGATTCACGTTGGTTTTGAATCGTTGGAGGTTATATTCGTTGGGAAAAACGACCTCGGGAAGGTCGTTCCATAAGGATGAAGTACTCCAGATGAAATAATTCTTAAATAATGAAGTTCGAGGAGTACTAAGCTTAATCACATATGGATGGGCGGCAGTGGTTCGTCGTGTATTTCTGCTATTCGTCGCTCTGGGCGGAATTAAGAGGGCAAGGGCAGCGGAGCACCTTTTATGAAAATATCTGTAAAAGAGGGTCAAATCCCCAACCTGTCTTCGATGTTCTAGGCTGTCGAGGTTCTTCGTCAGCTCGTGGTCTCCGATCAGACGAATAGCCCTCGTTTCGATGGAATCCAGTAGCCGAAGAGTATGTTTGGGTGCAGAGCTCCAAACATGAGATCAGTACTCTAGTGATCGTCGAATCTGGGCTTTGTATAGTGGCAAAGTTGTTGAGGTG
Source organism: Barypeithes pellucidus (assembly GCA_963991005.1). Lineage (NCBI taxonomy): Eukaryota > Metazoa > Arthropoda > Insecta > Coleoptera > Curculionidae > Barypeithes > Barypeithes pellucidus. The sequence continues at coordinate 16,840,203 of OZ022566.1, forward strand.
TGTACAACTTTTTGGTTCGGAAGAGTACCCCAAGCTTCTGAGAAGCTATCTTGGCGATTGCCACAACGTGGTTATGCCAAGACATATTTCCTCCCAGATTGACGCCCAGCAATTTAATAGATGAAGTCAGTGGGATTGCGTGTCCGGCCATGACTATTTCCGGTTCTGTAATGTTAACCTTTTTAGAGAAAACTGCTGCCTGGGTTTTTTAGTGTTAAATTCGACTTGGTTACTGTCACCCCAAGCCAAAATTTCTTCCAGGTCTTTGTTGAGGCGTGACACTTCATGCTGTCCGCGAAGATGTGCGTCGGCAGCCGATGTTTGCGCATTCAAAGAGAAAGATGAGATAAATGTGCTATCGTCAGCAAAACTAAATATCGGATTTTTCGTTTTCACTAAAAGGTCGTTAATGTAGAGTAAGAAGAGAGTGGGAGACAATATGGACCCTTGAGGAACACCGGCATTGATGGTGAAGGTGTCTGAGAGAAATCCGTCAATCGCCACTTGCAGAGAGCGGTCCTTAAGAACGCTAGACAACCATGCACAGAATCGACTGGGCATACCATAGGATCGCAGTTTACTTACAAGCCCCTCATGCCAAACACGATCAAAAGCTTTAGAAATATCCAGTGCAACAGCCCGAGACTCCCCATGATGTTCGATTGCGTTGTTCCAAATATGGGTGACAGAGGCTAGAAGAACTCCAGTTGATCTGGACTTCCGAAAACCATATTGATGATCGCTGATAATGTTGAAACCATCCAGGTACTTTACAAGATATTGGTTAATAGCTTTCCCAATTACTTTTGATATAACTGAAAGCAATGCGAGTGGTCGATAGTTGTTAGGCAGGGTTCTCTTACCTTTCTTTGGAATAGGCTGGACTCGCGCCGTCTTCCAGCAAGATGGAAATATTCTTTTTTTGTAGGATAAGTTGAAAAGTCTACAAAATACTGGTGTTAGTTCATCGGCGCATCTCTTGAGAACTATAATAGGAATTTCGTCTGGACCCGTAGCTTTTTTGACGTCGACTCCTTTCAGGATTCGTTTGACGGGACGCTGACGGAGCACGATTTCGGTCATTTCGGATTGAACTGCAGGAATGTCGGGTGGTGTTCTTCCCTCGAAATCTACAGCGGTATGCGAAGAATATAGTTCAGCAAGTAAGTTTGCTTTGTCTCCGGCTGTGGATGCTATTGTACCATATACCATATACCTTCATCCCAGTGAGTTTTACAGAAATTTCTAACGATGTAGGTTTTGAAATGGCTGATATAAACTACTGCATTGCATAAATTCTACATTTTCTCAGTGTATCACGAAATTTACTAATCTAATATAATTTCATAAAGAGGCAAGAGTGTATGTTCATCGAAATTCAAGCGTCCAGCACTATACTTGATCTAAATGCCCTTCGCATAAATTGAATATGTCCGACTAATTTGGATATACAGGCTTAAATGCTGGCGCTTCTCCTTTGATAGCGCCGACATAAAGTAGAGGGGTATACCTCTGACAAGCAATAGACACGGACAATAGTAGCAAGATTAGTACATGCGAAATTGCATCAAATGCTTACTTAATTGAATGTTGTTACCGCTAGAACAATTGCCTGTCCTGTGTGCCAGTTGTTTACAGCTGCATCTATCGCGGTTATACTGCACATTGTTTGCTAGCTTAGCTACGTAGGTAATCAATTTTTTCCTTGTTTGATTATCTCTGTTAAGGAAAAGAGCGCAATCAATATTTGATGATACATTTAAATTCTAAAACTTTTATATGAAAAAACTTTCAAATAATAAGAGTGACAGGGGAAGTAATTTAAAAAAAAAGAATTCTAGAAATCTAACAAATATATACAGGGTTGCCCAGAATAAAATTAATATAGCCTTAAGCTGTAACTTTTGGGGAAAACGCTCGGACACGTCAATTTAGTTTTATATGTGCTCACATTTTGACGTTATTCGTTTGTCAAAGATATGGCGACATCGATCTATTTTTAAATATAAACATACAGCTTATGATACACAATTTGAAAGCTAATATCTCGTACAGTATGCTCATAAATTATAGCTCGATTCTGTCAAGCTATTTCAAATTGGCGACTGTTAAAAGTTTTTAAAAAATCTCTATTTAAGTAAGCGGAAATGATAAATCATTGATGTTTTTTTTACTTTTCAAGGTAAGAAATCTTCGTGAAACAATGAAGATTTTAAGTCGCCATTTTGAAATAGCTTGACAGAATCGCGCTAAAAGTTATGAGCATACTTTACAAGATATTAGCTTTCAAATTGTGTATCATAAGTTGTATTTTTCTATTAAAAAAAAAGATCGATGTCGTCATATCTTTGACAAATGTCTATAAAAATACAAACGAATAACGTCAAAATGTGAGCATATATAAAACTAAATTGACATATTCGAGCGTTTTCCCCAAAAGTTACAGGTTAAGGCTATATTAATTTTATTCCGGACTTCTGGGCAACCCTGTATATGGTCAAGTTTTAACATCTTTTTTTAATGTGTACTTAGCGTAAAGGTTATGTATTTTTAGTACGAGACTGGCTGGTGTTGTTACAGCCAACACCGATGATGATAATTCATAATACATTATATACATATATATTTTCTTAGTGTTGATTCTTCTAGCCATGCAATCATTCTGTATTTGAAGTCATAAGATGCCAAAAGAGTTTAAACAATTTCTGCTCTCAAATCCACTACTATTTCCACAATAGAGCCAAGACTGTTTATCCAAGTCTTCAAATTCAAAACTACTTGGTCTCGGTGGTTAGGTCTCTGTTTATTTAGCGACATTCCAATATCCAAAAGTATTTGCTAATATCTTAACATTATTTAATATGTCCAGCTAATTCGGATTTACGTGCCTAAAAGTTCCTTGATCCAAAATGACTAATACCTTAGCAAATTAGTAATTCTTAAAGTAGATTAATATCTGAAAGATGCCACTTAGATCAATTATATCGTGGGTCGATTTTAACATTAACAAGTTTAACAGTGTAGCTTCAAATGCATTCTTGTTACAAATACAGAAATCCGGCGAGTTTAACACTAAACTTGCTAATCTAATATAAATTCCTAAATAGCAAAGACTGTTTACTCGTCTAAGTTCTCGCGTCCAACACTATTTGCTCTAAAGACATAAATTGGACCTGTCCAACTAATTCGGATTTACAGGCATAAAGGCCCGCACTCTGGCTTCTTTGATCCTGCCGGCATGAAGTTGAGACGCATACTTCTGACAAGCAGTGGACATAGACAATGGCAGCAAGATTAGTACATGTGAAATTGCATGAAATGATTACTTAATTGCCTGTTGTTACCGCTAGAACAATTGCGTGTCATATGTTCTAGTTGTTTACATCTGCATCCACGCGGCTATACACTGTTTACGTTAAAGCTTCGTTAAATACGTAATTTGTAAAACGTATATTGTATAATCGTCCAATAATTTTATTTAAAATGTAAGAAATCTTATAAAGCTCACAATATGGACCTGGGCGATATTGATCCATATATATCGAACAAACCCGAACAAACCCGACATCCAGCAGTCAAGCTGGCGACAGAGCGGGAGCACCATAGAAATGCGCCGTCGTGGAACGATTTAGAGCAACCGGATAGCAACCATTCCAACCAGTATAATCTGAGCCGGATCCTGCTGACTGTTATAGTGACGGACGATTAGAAAGTACATATGGAAATAGAGGAGTTTTCCTAAAAATTATCTTAAGAAGGTTAATTTTTAACATCTTATTCTATAGGTAATGGAGAAAGCTATTAACCAGCATCTTCTAAAGTACCTGGAAGGCTTCAACATTATCAGCGATCATCAATATGGTTTTCGGAAGTCCACATCAACTTTGGAACAACGCAATCGAACATCATGGGGAGTCTCGGGTTGTTGCATTGAATATTTCTAAAGCTTTTGATCGTATTTGGCATGAGGGGCTTCTAAGTAAACTGCGATCCTATGGTATGCCCAGTCGATTCTGGGCATGGTTGTCTAGCTTTCTTAAAGACCGCTCTCTGCAAGTGGCAATTGACGGATTTCTCTCAGACACCTTCACCATCAATGCCGGTGTTCCTCAAGGGTCCATATTATCTCCCACTCTCTTCTTACTCTACATTAACGACCTTCTAGTGAAAACTAAAAATCCGATATTTAGTTTCACTGACAATAGCACACTTATCTCATCTTTCTCTTTGAATGCGCAAACATCGGCTGCCGACACACATCTTCGCAGACAGCATGAAGTATCACGCCTCATCAAAGACCTGGAAGAAATTTTGGCTTGGGGTGACAGTAACCAAGTCGAATTTAACGCTAAAAAAACCCAGGCAGCAGTTTTCTCTAAAAAGGTTAACATTACAGAACCGGATATAGTAATGGACGGGCACGCAATCCCACTGGCTTCATCTATTAATTTGCTGGGCGTCAATCTGGGAGGAAATATGTCTTGGCATAACCACGTTGTGGCATTCGCCAAGATAGCTTCTCAGAAGCTTGGGGTACTCTTCCGAACCAGAAAGTTGTACACACCTCAACAACTTTTGACACTATACAAAGCCCAGATTCGACCATCACTAGAGTACTGCTCTCATGTCTGGAGCTCTGCACCCAAACATACTCTTCGGCTGCTGGATTCCATCGAAAGGAGGGCTATTCGTCTGATCGGAGACCACGAGCTGACGAAGAACCTCGACAGCCTAGAACATCGAAGACAGGTTGGGGATTTGACTCTCTTTTACAGATATTTTCATGGAAGGTGCTCGGCTGACCTTGCCCTCTTAATTCCGCCCAGAGCGACGAATAGCAGAAATACACGACGAACCACTGCCGCCCATCCATATGTGGTTAAGCTTAGTACTCCTCGAACTTCATTATTTAAGAATTCTTTCATCTGGAGGACTTCATCCTTGTGGAACGACCTTCCCGAGGTCGTTTTTTACCAACGAATATAACCTCCAACGATTCAAAAACGACGTGAATCGCTTTTTGCGCACACGTGCCACTCCCATAGTGCCCTAAAAGAGTTTTCCTATAGTGCTTGTGTTTGATCATAAAAAAAAATTAAAAAATATAGGATTCGTGAGTAAAAAGGCAATGTTCCATCAATATGGACCAATAGATTATAAGTAATTGAGTAACAAACAAGCCAAAGCCAGTGTTATCATTGCACTTATATTATTACATACTGCTTTAAGGCTTAATATTTATTGTGTCCGAATAAATCAATTTTTAAAAAATAATAACCTTCGTTTTCACGTTTGTTAATAAAATAAATACATAAAATCACGAAGTAATAAAATGTGTGCTCCCTTTAACAAAACTACTAAACACAAAAAGCAGTTAAAGAAATAATATATTTCGTAGCAATTAGGTTGGATAAAAGTGTCCCAACATAAAAACTTAGAGCTCATTTTGGACACAAGGAAACGCTATTATATGACGGGATCCTCACAAATATTTGTGTGTTTTTATATCTTGGCAATTATTTCCATTAAATAGAAACGCAAGTTGGGATTTTAGCTTTAGGAGTAAAACTTTTCGGAAGGACAAGTTTAGTTAGTTTTCACATAGACCAGGCTTTTTAATTCCTTTCAAAAACTACAGACAAAAGAATGTGAATAAAATGTTCGTAATATGTGCGGGTTTGTTCAGCTTTAACTTCTTTATTTAAGACTTGTTGTGGAACGACCTTCTTAAGGTTGTATCTCCCAACGAATATACCCTCCACTGATTCAAAACCAACGTGAATCGCTTTATTTGCAACATACACCACTATTAGAATGCACTAAAGGATTTTTCTAGATTTTAATGTTTACTTACAAAGGCAATATTTAAAAGAAAGTATTTATATTGTTTAAAACGAGTTTGCCATTGATGTTTAGCATCTTCAGTATTATCTCTGCTTATATTAAGGGCAATATTATTTTTGATTTCAAGTTTAAGTATATCTTACCAAATAAAAGTTTTCCTTAAAATTAATAGCTAGCCAATTCGTTGACTTAAACATAAGAACAATAATTATAGCTAATAAAAGCTCTCCCAGTAAAAATTAAGTTAATTGTATTTTATATATTATACAGTTTTAGAATGGAATAATTACAAGCCTTTCAGCGCTTAAAGGAAAGCTTTTATCTCTTTTGAAGTCGACGTTTCTGAAAGAAGAAGAAAATAAAAAAATAACATGAAGGAAACGAACCTATGTACCTCTGTAAACTTTGCATTGTAAGCTTTAAAATAGTTTCGGGTTTACAACAAACTTTTAATTTTATTTTCAGGCAAGTTAATTTAGATTTATGGCTGAAATTGTATTAAAATAATTAATTATAAAAGTTGGTTGATATTTCATGACATTTTTAAATAAAACGGGAAGTGAAATAATTTTATTAAATTTTTGTCGTGGATGAATTAATGTATTGTTGAGCTTGAAGCTCATTTCAAGTTCAGTTAATTTATTTCTATGTTAACTTTTTCAAACTTTTAACATTTCTTGTTGACCGCGATGTTCCCGTTCCTATAGTAAGAAATATCCTATTACATTATTATTCCCTTCATGGCCTTCAGTAAGTACCTGAAATCTCCAAAGGCTAATTTTACAGAAACCACAACTGATGGTTAAGTTAGTAGATTATTTTACACTCCACCAGCGAAAATAAATTTATTTTAAGTTCAGCCCCATGGTTCATATAAGAAAATTTATATTTTTTTTGTTACCGTCTGTTAATTTGCTGGGCGTCAATCTGGGAGGAAATATATCTTGGCATAACCAGGTTGTGGCAATCGCCAATGCAGCATCACAGAAACTTGGTGATCTTTTCTGGACCAAAAAGTTGTATAAACTTGACACTATACAAAGCTCAGATTCGACCCCCCATGTCTGGAGCTCTTCACCCAAGCATATTCTTCGGCTACTAGATTCTATCGAAAGGAGAGCCATTCGCCTGATTGGGGACCTCGAGCTGATCAAGAACCTCGATAAACTACAACATCGAAAAGAGGTTGGTGATTTCACTCCCATTCATAGATACTTCCATGGCAAAAACCCTGAGCAACGAATAGCAGAAATATACGACGAACTACTGCCGCCCATCCATTTGTGGTTCAGCTTACTACCCCTCGAACTTCATTATTTAAGAATTCCTTCATCTGGAGGACGTCAACCTCCAACGATTCAAACCCAACGTGAATCGCTTTAATCGCACACGAACCACTCCCAAATTGCCTTTAAAGATTTTTCCTGATTGATCATAAAAACAAATGTCAAGAAAAACCCATGTACAGTACAGATGGATCATTTATCTAACATGTACATATTTATACAAGGTTAGTTTCCCTTAAATAACCCTGTATAAATAGAAAGTTTATATAATACGTAGTACGGTGTTTAGGTTTGAGGTTCCTAACAAACTATATTATATATTTTTTCAGAAAAGTTTTATGGTTTGGTTTTATGGCAATTTGTATGACGATTAATCATAAAAGTTGCTTGGTATATTACGAAACAAATCTGAACAAAATGGAATTAAAAAAGATTTATAAAGTTTTTAATTTTTATCCGCAGAAGATATATTAATGTATAATTGACGCGTTTTAAACTGGTTATATAACTTCCTTCGTACTTTAAAGCTATTGAGGTTTTTTTCACCGATTGCAATTACATTTGTAGTATTTTTAAGATAAATGGAACAATAATAACAACCTTATTTTACACGGTGGCCACGATAGAAGTTATGTTCCAAATAACTGAAAAAAGACAAAAAATCACCTCCCATAACAACAGTTTCAAATTTAATGCAGAGTGACTGTACAGGGTGTCCCATTTTCAACACTTTTTGGGGTAAAGAGTTTAGTTTTTAAAATTAAAATTTTTAAAAGGGACACCCCCAGAAAATGTCAAAAACGGGAACCCCTGTGCTCCTGTTAGTTATACTTTAGCGGACTGTAGTGGTCGCACGAGTGCAAAAAACTATTTGTAACTTACCAGCTTCTCTGCGTCTGCCTACCCTTTACAGATGATTTATATATTTAATTAAATCAATCTACGAAAGATTTCAAAAGCCAGTTTTTCTTGTCATTAGGTAAATATTTAAAGTTGATTTAATTAAATAACTTCAATAAAAGATTTATTTCGTTTCGGGAACACCTGACAAGGGTCAAATTAAATCTGAAAATTTTTGTAAACAAATATTTACTGCTGTTTCCTTTGGTTTCTATAATATTGAATTGAATCTATGTATTTATAGACGAGATTTCAGTGATCATTTTATAAATTCAAATCTAAGGCACATAATGGACAATGGAATTCTTTTTTTTTTGGAATTCAATAATGAATACATATCTGAAAAAAGGTAAATAACTAAAAGATCGAATTTTGAAATTTCATATTTTGCTGTATGTAATTTAAAAGGACAGCCAGATAAATCTTCGGTAAAAAAAAGACATATGGACAAAACAAATATTTTTTTGTTTGAAAAGCGGCTATATGCAAATAAAGGGTCGGTCGTTTTAGATATCCTGAACTTTTGTTTATTTATATTCACTTTAAAAAGAAATGGCAATTTGTCTTATTCAGTTGTACGTTTTCACTTTTTCAGCCTGTTTGGTAAACGTTAACAAAAAAATTATAAAACTTTAACGCGGGCTTAAACCGGGGTATTAAATTTATCGCAAAGGCTAGCTGAAGCCGGTTGAAAGTAAAAATAATGGTCAAATGTAAATTTTGTATTTTAGGTTCGGGTGTAAGCCATTACAAGGTAATCCGTAAATTTGCATTGAAAAAAAAAATAAGACACATGATGATTCATTTTACCAATCTGGCCGGACTAAAATCGATAAACTGATTTTAGCTAATTAAAACGAAAGGATATAGAAGGGTTTTTCTAGAGTTGCGTGATAAATAAATTTATTCAGTGTATTTAGTAATTCATTTTAAGAACCAATGTATGAATAGTGCAGGTACAGTACGTTTCACGAAAATTGGATACGACTTAATGATTTCCTGGGTCGGTCCCATTGTGTCGACAAGAGCTTGGCAATAAACAAGTGAAGTATGAAGGGACGGACTAAGGACAAGTAATGATATGATTATATTAATGTAATCAAATGAAATAACATTTTTTTTAAATATTACTAGTCATGTTTCGCTATCGCTATCCTCATCAAAATTAATTATAATTGGATTAATTATACGATCCAGACTAATATACGAATTTTTTACAGTTATTACGTGACGGACTGAATATTTCCAACTACCTGGGGGAATATCATTAAAGCATTTTCGTATTAATTCTACAACACTAGAACTTAAAGTCGGAGAAATATTTTCAGACCTAACCAGTGATTTTAACTGGTGCCACATATGCTCTATGGGGTTAAAAATGCAATAATAGGGTGGGAGCCTTAGCACTGTATGTCCAATTTCTTCTGCCAATGTGTCACAAACATATACTTGTTTTATACAAAATGTCTTTAAAACTTCTAAAAGATCACTTTTTTTATAACTTTCTTCAAAATATATATCATTCGCCGCCATGTAGTTCTGAATCTCCAATTTTGTATTATTTGAGCTTGGAGCTATATGTAATTGGCGACTGTGATAGCTCGCATTGTCCATTACTATCACGCTATTCTGAGGAATGTTTGGTAAAATACAATTCTTGAACCATTCCTCAAAAACTAACATATTTTACCACAAAAAGATATTTAAATATAAATTAAGCAACCTAACCTACCTGATGTGCCTACATTTAATTATAATTATTACAATCCGGTCCTTTCCACATAATAATAACAAACGGTCATAAATAATGGGATTACCCAGGTACTTTTACGGCAGTCATTAAGTTATATCCATTTTTCTTGAAACAATCTTTACATTACAATAAGAAAGAACTTCTAATAAAGGGTTTTCCAATAGGAACGATATGATTTTGAAACGATATGGTAATAAAGTTATACCAGTCATTAGTTCTCATTTATGTTCAGTATACTATAACAATTTATTATGGCTAAGTACGAACTTCAAGAACGTTCGATTATTATCCAAAAATTTTACGAAAATAGGCGTTATTTTGTGAACGCTTATCGCGCACTTCGCGAAAACTTTGGTCCAAATAATCGCCCTTCTTTGCTTCGCGATGTAAAAACACCAGCAAGTCGTCGAAATGCCAGAACTGTTGAAAATGTTGCTGATGTAAGAGAAAGTGTTGCAGGGGATCCAAATTTGTCAATTCCTCGTCGTGCTCAACAGTTAGTGTATGGCCACCGCACAGTAGTGTCCACAACGGCGCACCGAGCCTAGCTCATTGCCTTGCCTGTCGATCAGTTTCGAAACATTCTTCCGACGAAGAAGATATTATTTTAGACGCTAATATAACACAGTGGTATATGTTCAGAATTTGACGTGAAATTGGAAAATCAGTTAATATACAGGATGTCACATTAAAAAATATGTTTAAACAGGGTCGTAATTAATTAATTAGGAAAAAATAAGGTATACTGGAATAATTTTTAACATTTTAATTGTTATTTTAAACAGTGTTGTCCTACATAAAATCCAAGTAATGATATAATCAAAAATATCTATATTTATTCTCATATACGCACAGTCCATGTTTATATCTCGATGTCGAGGGACTACTGTGCGAAGCTCGAGCGAGGCTGTACGGTGCTAGGGTGCCAGGCTAAGTGCGAGGGGCGGTGCGCCGTTGTGGACACACACTTAGGGCTTAAAAACACGACAACTTGGCGGATTTTGCAAAAAGAATAGAACTTACAAGTTTAGATGCACTTGATTTGGAGGATATGTGGTTCCAGCAAGACGGTGCCACATGTCACTCTGCTCATGAAACTATCGACGTATTGCAAGAAAAGTTTGACGAAAGGATAATATCAAGGAATGAAGCTGTTCACTTGCCCCCAAGAGGCTGGGTATGACCCCCCCCCCCCCCCAACAATTTGACCCCCTCCCCAAACCGAAGTTCTGGATCCGCCCTTGTCCTTTAGATTACTTCATGTGGGGCTATTTGAAATCTAAGGTCTATGCAAACACTTGACACATTAAGATTGAACATTGATCTCTGCATTCGTCATATCACGCCCGATTTATTGTACAAAACCAACGAAAATTGGGTTCGTCGAATGCGCTCGTGTAGACGAACTCGACGTGGACATTTAAACAATATGTTATTCAAAACATAAATATAATCGACTGTACTTTAATATAATATAAAAAGTGTGGATGTATCTGAAATAATTTTAATTTTATTTCATTTTAAAATCATATCGTTCTTATAAGGAAAAATAGCAGATACGTATATAGCTGATATTTTATTCTCTGGTCGAATTCGAAGAATTAATGATAATTTTTTTATTTTGTACATTGATAAAATGGATTGCGGTGAAATGTCATGGAAATCAGCTGCTTATCTGACTATTTGTTCTGTCGCCACAAAAACAAGGATCAGAAAAGGCTAATTAAAAGTACTTTAAAGCTTTTCAATTCTAAATTCAATAGTTTAAGCGGCGGAAGTATTTTCAGGATTTGCAGACTAAACTTTCAGACAAAGGGTTCAATCCTTTTTCTAGTCTAGTTAAATGGAAATCGCAACTTAAATTGATTTATTTTTAAACTTCTGTCTACCACTTACATTTAAGAAAAAATAGACAATTGTGGCCACATATATCTATATATATATATATTTTATTTTTAATAATAATAATTGAAATATTAGCAATTTTTACAAACTGCATGTTAGGAAACATTATATATTTCTGCATATTAGCCAACTTATTATACTAGACAGTGGATTTACATCAGCTTAGTCAAGCCTAAAATAAAATTATTTGCTGCAAAACTGACCCTGACAATGTTTAAATTACAAACTTTGTATTAAAGGACGAAATGTCTGAGTATAGTGGGAACCTACTAGTGTTTTAAACATAATTACTGGCAGTGTGGTAGTTTTAACATCGTTGACGTTATACTTACCATGAACCTATAAGTTCGGAAGTACAGATCAACTGGAGATCTTCTAGCCTATGGTACCCATCTTTAGAACAACTCAATCGAGTATCATGGGGAGTCTAGGGCTGTTGCACTTGATATTTCTAAAACCCTTGATCGTGTTTAGCATGAGGGGCTTCTAAGTAAACTGCGATCCTATGGTATGCCCAGCCGATTCTGTGCATGGTTGTCTAGCTTCCTTAAGGACCGCTCTCTGCAAGTGGCGATTGACGGATTTCCCTAAGACACTTCACCATCAATGCCGGTGTTCCTCAAGGGTACTTATTGTCTCCCACTCTCTTCTTACTCTACATTAACCACCTTCTAGTGAAAACGAAAAATCCGATATTTAGTTTTGTTGACGATAGCACACTTATCTCATCTTTCTCTTTGAGTGCACAAACATCGGCTGCCGACGCACATCTTCGCAGACGGCACGAAGTATCACGCCTCAACAAAGACCTGGAAGAATTTTTGGCTTGGGGTGACAGTAACCAAGTCGAATTTAACGCTAAGAAAACCCAGGCAACAGTCTTCTCTAAAAAGGTTAACATCACAGAACCGGATATAGTCATGGCAGAACACGCAATTCCACTGGCTTCATTTATTAATTTGCTGGGCGTCAATCTGAGAGGAAATATGTCTTAGCATCACCACGTTGTGGCAATCGTCAAGATAGCTTCTAGAAATTGGTGTATTCTTCCGAACCAAAAAGTTGTACACACCTCAACACCTTTTGATACTATTCAAAGCCCAGGTTCGGCCATCACTAGAGTACTGCTCTTATGTCTGGAACTCTGCACCCAAACATACGCTTCTTTCATATAGATAGTTGCCATATTCTTTCACTATATCCCCCTGGCCCTGTCTTACCGTACTTTTTAACTTTAGGTCGTATTGTCAACGATCTGACTCAAATTCTACTTCAAGTAAGCTTCCATTAATAGCAGGGATAAAACCTGGCTCAGGTCTATTTTTCTAAAAATAGCAGCGCAACGACAAACGTTTCCATATATATATCGAATGGCAATATTTCTCTTTTACTGTTGCTACGCTCTTGCCAATACAATTTTCATATATTTTTGCAAACGCTACTTTTTACAAGCAATTAGCTTTTTATATTTTACAACTGGTTTATGACGCGCTCTACAGCCCCTTGGGGTATATCCGGAAAGGGGACAAATAGCCTGTTACCTCAAATTTACTCCCGTATCTAAAAATACCACATCATAAAAGACAGTAATATAAAAAGTAAACAATTTCATTTGACAAAATTATACATTTAATATTTTTCAGTTTCAAAAAATCTTTATTTACTTAGGCCACAACTGTACTAAATTTGAATACCTAATATTAAATAATTGTTTTCTTTAAAGCTATTTTCTCAATTTCTTAAAGTCGATTTAACGACATAAGGGTTTTACAGAGGCCGACCGCTTAACAGGGTTGTCACGTATTTTTTATAAATGCTTTAACTTTTTTATTTCAAAAATATTCTTTATACAACTATAGATATTCAATTGTTAGCCAGTAATTCTCTTTAAGAGCTAGTTTACAAATAATGTAATTTGAACCCAAAAGTTTTGAATGTCAAAAAAAGAAAATAACAAGCCATTAATAATTTTAATCCTTAGAAATATTATTTATAAAAAATTAATTGAACTCAAAATAAAATGGGGTTTCAATGGTGTTAAAAACAAAACAACAAATTAACAAACTATTATATTTCTCCTATACTTACGATAATTTCATACAGCTGGCAACAGCGCGCGGTCAGAACTCACCTGCAAGCGTTTGCACTGCAGACGGACAAAGACAACCATAATTTATTATGCGTTAGACAAGTACTGCCAACTATTTTAGATTTAGATAATTAAGCCATCAAATATTAAATAAAATAGAAATAAAAATCCTTAGTTAAAATAAATAAAATCTTTTTTAAAAGGAATTTAAGCGCCACCACGTGCTAGACAGTGGTTCAATACCTATCAAATAAGATCAAAAAATTCAAAATTAATTTTTTCTACGATCATGAGCGAAACACAAAAACTTTCACGAATCACTACTAGTTCGTGAAGTACAACTACACACACCGTGCGTGAACACTCAACATTTTTTTTTTATGATCAAGCACAAGCACTATAGGAAAAATCCTTTAGGGTACTCTGTGAGTGGTGCGTGTGCGCAAAAAGCGATTCACGTTGGTTTTGAATCGTTGGAGGTTATATTCGTTGGGAAAAACGACCTCGAGAAGGTCGTTCCACAAGGATGAAGTCCTCGAGATGAAAGAATTCTTAAATAATGAAGTTCGACGAGTACTAAGCTTAACCACATATGGATGGGCGGCAGTGGTTCGTCGTGTATTTCTGCTATTCGTCGCTCTGGGCGGAATTAAGAGGGCAAGGTCAGCCGAGCATCTTCCAAGAAAATATCTGTAAAAGAGAGTCAAATCCCCAACCTGTCTTCGATGTTCTAGGCTGTCGAGGTTCTTCGTCAGCGCGTGGTCTCCGATCAGACGAATAGCCCTCCTTTCGATGGAATCCAGTAGCCGAAGAGTATGTTTGGGTGCAGAGCTCCAGACATGAACATTGACATAACAAGAATGTTATGTCAGTGTGCGTGAAGTAACATGTAGGTATTCCTTATGGGATTTAGTACACGCATACTTCCATACGATCCCATGTATTTAAAATGAATAGATGGCCATGCTTGTTTTATTTTTATTGCCCTCAGTCGGGCAATAATAGCTTTCTAAACCGTGGTTAATATACTATTTTTTCCACTGCCAAGCCATTTACAAAATCTTGCTGTAGTTACTATTAATTTGGCTCACTTGCATTATCGGTCGGGTTTGTTCTATTAATCATTTCAGTTAAGTTACCCATGATTTGAAGTTTCACAGAATCTGCTATCAGATTATGATAATTTGCAGCAATCGAGTTGCTGCTTTCAAAGACGGGGCTCCCCCCATTATGCATTACCCGTACGCCACATTCTGGATGACACGTTTCGTGGTAGATGGATTGGGAGGAGGGGTGCTATTGAATGGCCCGCGAGATCGCCCGATTTATCTCCCCTTGATTTCTTTTTGTGGGGACATCTAAAACCCAAAATTTATACCACCCAACCCGAATCCTTAGAAGATTTACGGAACCGCATTACTAATGAATGTCAACAAATTACACCAGATGCTCTTCACAATGTCCGAGAACACTTTGAACAGTTGTTGTAATATTGTATGGAGGTGAATGGCGGACATTTTCAACATTTAATAAGATAACATGTAAGTATTACTCAATAAAATTACATTTTTTAAAACGCAATTTCTCGGCGGCGCGTAGCTCAAATTTACAAAACAAAGCGCCATTTTAAAAAGAATTTAATGCCCTTTAAAAAGATGTATCGCAACATACCCATTCCCATTTGAAAAAACAAGGGCAGTAGCCGCCCCCCGCTAGGGGGGTTGAGGATACAGAGATGAAATTAATAGTGAAACGTGTCCGCCTGAAAACACAAGTTTACGGGTCCGAAGTTTTTTTTTAATTTTCACGTACACAGCCGTAAACCTTGCTGGATTGTTTTCGATGGAACCTGTATATTATAATACATGTGTAAAAAACTGAAAATGGGCTTATAATAATTAACGAAACTTTGGTAAAAGAATTTGTAACGTTACTTTTGAATTGGGTACTGCAATCGATCATTCTAAAGCAAAAACAAATAAAATATCGATTCAAACCGATGGACAGCGCGGCTGTTTTGAACTTTCCCCAAGGATAATATATTAAACAAATAATTAATTAAAATCATCAAAATTAGGATCATATTCGGCCGGTAAATTAGCGAAAATATTAAGTGCATATGTTCTATGTTTGCGAAGTCACTGGTAGAAACCTCTTATGATAGTTAGTAAACTATGTAGGTATAAAACATATTAAAAAAATTAATTTTTATTATTTCGTAGATGCAAGTTTAATGTTTTTTTTAGGTCATCGGATCTTTGAAAAAACAGTACTTCAGTTTAAAAAAAACAATCTTTGTAATAAAAAAACACTTTAAAATACTTTTGTGATTTCGTATCATGTTAGTTTTCCCTATTTATATAAATATATCCTACATATGAGAAGTTATTATTCTTACTAATTCCATATTTTCAAAACTTAGCAGTACTTTTGTAAGCAGTACTTTTGTTAAAATGTTTCATAATTTTTTTTGTTCTTGAAAGTGTACTTATTGGAATGCTGTCAAATGTCAAGCTATATAGATATATAATACTGTGACTGCTATTTTTGAAATTTACGAAAAATAATCCAAATAATCACATTAAATCTTATAGTAACGTCCCACAGAATAAGCATTCGAACTTACAATTGCTACTGTTGATGACTTGAATAGTGCTTAAGAGTGCCATAAAAGCAACAATTGTAAATGCATAGAACTCAACATTCCGGTATGCCCTTATATGGCAGAGAAATTGGTAACGCGATTAAATTAAACATAAAGGGGTTGACAAATAAAAGGATATTTAATTTATTTAAATTAATTCCGATAACGCAGAGTATAATTATATACATATAATTAACATAGGAGGAAATGGTTGCTCTATTATGGCGCACCAACTAGGACTTATGATACTACACAATTTATATACGTATGACCCACCGCCATGTCATTTCCTCACAATTGATGATGGTATGATTCCCAATTTTCGTCCGTCCCAAGATAAGGAACATGGAAAAAATATTCTCAACGAATGTTAAATAACACTGATCACGCTAGCTTGACTGGCACTTAGCTATTTTTTCTACGCTTTGAATTTAGACCTTTATACTTTTTTTTATGAAATACGAATATCTGTTAAGGAAAGGCAATTTTTCCCCAGGCAATATTCAGCGCTTTACGATATTTTATAACTTTACTGTCTCTGCCCTTCTGTTGCCAGCTAATATTTGATTTCACTCTAACAAAGATTTTTCTTGCTTAAAATCGCTTTGCAACACTTGTTTGAAAATTGCACATTGCCGTTTCTAGATATTTATTTCCACGAAACATTTGGCGAGCTATTTTTTTTCATTTCGATACTAACAGCGAACCTAATTTGTTCCTGTTCCTGCAATAAAAGGCCAGATTATAACATTGAATTTATTAAAGAAATATATTTTTCCTTCAGTTTTAGGAACAAAAAATCATACACTTTTGCATAAAGATCAACGTTTATATACTCGCCGGCACAAAATTCCGCCACCCTGAAAGTTTGGTCAAGTTTGATATTTTATAGGTTTTTTATTTTTTATGCGATTTTCATGATTTTGTTATCAGTTTGTAGGTCAATTTATTGTGTTTTTCCTTAATTATTTTATAAAGTAACATTTTTCGATTAGGCTATATTATACAGGAGTAAATCAAACTGTTTTTTTTTTATCGTAATTTCAAAACACATTTCTGCTGCGAGCTGCAAAATTTCAAATGAAACGATGTTATTTTTAGAAAATGTATGTCATGGATATCTCTACCGAAGCCCGCACCACTCTTGTATTTGTTGAGCTCTAACCGCCCACCGTTACATTTAGGAAATCCTCCAAGAAGTTGTTGTTCCATTGGCGCCTTTCATTGGGAATCAATTTACATTAATGCCTCACATGGCACATACAGTGAGCGAATATCTGGATGAAGTTGGACTTCCAAGATTGGAAAGGCCCGCATGTAGCCCGGATCTCAACCCAATCGAAAATCTTTGGGATCAACTTAAAAGGACCGTTCGTCGTCGTCCTGTACAACCACAAACCTTGCAAGACTGGCGCTAACCGAAGAATATCTGGCTGTCCCTCAAGAAAGGCTAAGTAACCTTATTCATTCGATGACACGAAGATTGCAAGCTGTCATTGTTGCGAGAGGAGGAAATACACGATATTAAAATTGTTTTTGTTAATTAACTTTATGATATACCTAGTATTTGTTTTTCTTAATGAAAATAGGCTTCAATCGCTAAGATAACTTCTCAGAAGCTTGGGGTACTCTTCCGAACTAGAAAGTTGTACACACCTAAACAACTTTTGACACTATACAAAGCCCAAATTCGACCATCACTAGAGTACTGCTCTCATGTCTGGAGCTCTGCACCCAAACATACTCTTCGGCTACTGGATTCCATCGAAAGGAGGGCTATATTCGTCTGATCGGAGACCACGAGCTGACGAAGAACCTCGGCAGCCTAGAACATCGAAGACAGGTTGGGGATTTGACTCTCTTTTACAGATATTTTCATGGAAGGTGCTCGGCTGACCTTGCCCTCTTAATTCCGCCCAGAGCGACGAATAGCTGAAATACACGACGAACCACTGCCGCCCATCCATATGTGGTTAAGCTTAGTACTCCTCGAACTTCATTATTTAAGAATTCTTTCATCTGGAGGACTTCATCCTTGTGGAACGACCTTTCCGAGGTCGTTTTTCCCAACGAATATAACCTCCAACGATTCAAAACCAAGGTGAATCGCTTTTTACGCACACGCACCACTCCCCGGAGTGCCCTAAAGGATTTTTCCTATAGTGCTTGTGTTTGATCATAAAAAAAATCAAAAAAAATCAGCGTTTCATTTAAAATTTTGCATCTTGCAGCAGAAATGAGATAATGGAATGAATCAAGAATCGAATTGTTTAGAATACGTCAAATATTACAAGAAACAGTATGTAAATTAAATTATCCACCACAATTTTCCTACAGGGTATTTTGAAATTACAATAAAAAACAACAGTTTGATTTACTTTAATATAGCCTAATCGAAAAATGTTACTTTATAAAATAATTAAGGAAAAACGCAATAAACGGATCTATAAACTGATGACAAAATCATGAAAATCGCCGAAAAAATAAAAAAGTTATAAAATATCAAACTTGACCGAAATTTCAGGGTGGCGGAATTTATGCCGGCGAGTGTATTTGTAAATAATTGAATTGCGCTGAACCAATGCATTATAAAGTTCAAAGTATAAGTGATCACTTACTAACTCCAGTCGTCTTTAAAATTTCATTATTTATCTAAAGACAATAGTAATTACTTCTAAATTAAAACTTATTCTTGATGCATTTGTATTATTAACTATACATCAATGTCGAGAGAATTGACTAATTTATTAAATAATAATGTGCTAATAGTTGGCATATAGAAATAGAAACCACCATATTTATACAGCTTTTTATGTAAAATCTAGCAAAAAAATACCTGGAATTCGGTATTAGCATATATTGTTTTCAGCTTCTACTTTTTCTTCTCACTTAATTTAAACAACATTGTTATTTAAACTTTGGGTTAAGCGTTTTCAATAATATTATGTATTTTGGCTGTAGCATATTTCGCCAAAATATTTGCTTATAAATATTTACACTACTTATAAACGCTTGCACTGAATATTGAATATTCCATTTCCTAATCCCTTGTAAGTTAATTAATATTCCTTAACTAACTAGGGGCGAAATATATTTTGTAAATGTGTTGGCAGTATACTGGATATAACGTTTAATAATAAATAAACAAGGAATATTTCCGAGGAAAATAAAGTAGAGAAAACTATTTTATTACTTATCCGTTTGTTCTCTGTAAATGTATGTCGTCTGGCAATTTAATTTTTGATTTAATTAAAATTTTAAAAAGTATAACATTAACACTGTACTGTAAGATTGTACCTGTCCTGCAATAGCAAGAACCAGTTAGTTATATCTTATTAATCAATGCATTGCTATTGCCGGAAAATCTGGAAGACTTCTCCTCAAACGTAATAATAATCTGTTAGGGGAAATTCAATCATAGGTGTGAGTCCTAATGGATAGATTGGTCGCAGCGAAAATTATACAATAACCTTTTATAAATTTTGACATCTTGAAGTATAGTTGTTGCAGAATTATACCGCTGATTCTTACTGCCATAAGTAAACTACCTGATTAAACCCTATTGTATACGCCTGTACCTCTTCAAATCTCAATAACTGGGATCAGGGCCGGCTTGAAAATGTATACCACACCACATGATTTATTTTTATAATTTAAAATAAATAGATAGGTATTTTTAGTTTTAGGTACCTATAATAAATGTAAAATAATGATAATTGAAAATAATATAATTTAAAAGATAACTATTAGGATAACAAGTGAAATAAAAATTAATAAAATTCTAAGAAACTATTGATAATTTATTCAAAATTTAACTCTGTATCACTATCACTATCTTCATCTAAGCCTAAACTTGTAATTAAGGGTTGAACATTTGTAATCATACAATTGAAAGAATTTTCCACCTTATGTACATGCTGTACACAGTTTTTCCAGCTATCTGCAGAAATTTTTCTTACTTCGTTTTTAATTAATTCTACTACAGATGCACTTAATGTAGGAGAAATATTATTTCACCTAATATTGGATTTTAATTGGTGCCATATTAGCTCAATAGGATTGAATATACAATAGCACGGAGGAAGACGCAACACTGTGTGTCCATTTTCTGCTGCAAGTTTGTCACACTCATATTCCTTATTTATTTTAAAAGCTTTTAATACTTCTAGCAGTTCTCGTTTTTTGTAAGTTTCTTCAAAATATAAATCATTTTCAATCATAAAATTTTGAATTTCTGCTTTTGTATTATTAGAATTGGGAATGGTTTTTCCTTGCCGACTATGATAACTAGCATTGTCCATTACAATGACGCTAGTTTCAGGTATATTTTTAAGGAGTTTATGTTTAAACCAATCTTCAAAAAGTTGTGCGTCAGTATCTTGGTGGTAATCTAAAGAAGAATCTGCTATGTTTTTAGCTGAAAGCAACAGACAATTTGGAACAAACCCGTTCTCTGAACCAGCATGTAATATTGTGATTCTTTTGCCTTTATTTGATGGTGCCTTGGTTTGACATTTTATGGAAGAATTATCCCAACCTTTTCTTGGAGTGTCATGGGTATCGAACCCTGTTTCGTCAAGGTAAATAATTGGACGATTTTCTTCTCTAAATGGTTTAACAGCTGTTAAATATTTAAGTCTCCATTCCCGACACTTGAAGATGCCCCCCTATCAGCACAATTCCAAGGACCCCACATTCTACCACTAATAAGCCTAACTAAAAATTACACGCCGCAAAACCACTAAAGATTAAAATTATTAAAAATCACTTTGTATTTATATATGCATCAGGAATAGGTATAAATTGAATTTGTATACCTGGTCCGGCTCTGCTCGAAAAGGTTTTAAAATTTGGGATTTCCTTATTTATTTTATGGTCGAATGGATAATGAGGTTTTATTGCAGTCAAAAGATCAACGATATAATTCTGCAAAAACTATAAATATTTTTTAACTCCTGTACTTATGTCACTGCGTAGTAAAACATTTTTGAAATTTTATTGATTGGTATAAAATTATACGGGTCTTAAAAGGTTTTATCCAAAATTATTGGCTGGTGGAAAAAAAATGCATCCAGAATTCGGCAACGGATTTCTTTAAAACTTTTGCGATATACATCTTGCCAAACGAAATTAGGTTAATCGCGTATAAAACTTTTCCTAGCATAAAGAACATTTGATTTAGTCAGAAATTATGCTGTTTTAATTTGTTTGCTTTTACGTATCTTCTTTTAATTTACTTTTTTGTTATTTGAATATTGAGGCAAAACAATTAGTTGCTGTTTGTTCGATGATTTGTTTTTCTCTTCGTTCTCTGCCGGTACTGACGAACCCTTCGTTTTACTTATCATGGTAGGAGTTACCCATTGGGAAGTGTGTATTATATTGAAAATTTATGTTAAAAAAAATAATTAAAATTACATAATCGTATTTATTTGAATAAAAGCGAGATAAAGCTTTATAGTAAAATTTTTATTTTATTTTTGAAATCACTCAGCGTTAACATGCACAACTCAAAATGGTTATGAATTCTGTCATACATCCAATCCTTATTTAAACATTTCCACCTGGTAAAACGCGTCTTCAAAGAGAATTTTTTATTTTTGTTTTCGAAATTTTCATTTCATTTTGTCTAGGTTTACTGCTTGGTTTCACTTTAATATATTCAGAGAGAGAGAAGAAGGGATGTTTTAATCTGAAGCTTTTCAGGAGGATCAATTTATTCAAAATGGCATAAAACTTGTAAATATGTATGTATTTCATTGTCCTTGTTTCGGTTAACATTTACTGCTTAAATAGTTCAATGTTTACCATCTGATGAACATATACTACGACAATTAATTATAAAAATTAAAGTATTCACGTCCTAATTAATAAGCTGTTATTGGTTAATAATGAACAACTTTTAATAATTTATTTTTTAACTGATAGAAAATATCAAATCCCAATGTATGGAAAAATTATTATTTCCCAGACCACCCGATGATACCTTCTACAATAACGGCGTATTCTTGTCTACACAGTAGCACTTTAAAATACTATTTCAGATTAAATGGTACTACCAAGAAAAGGAAGCCTTTTCCATTGATAGGATGTCACCACCTGCAGACCGGTTTCGAACTCTTTTGTTCTCGTCAGTACAGGGTAGGTGTGCATACCTATCATCAGAGAAGACTCTATACTTCACGCTGTATAATCAACTGTAGTCGAGAAAATACAACGCGTAGTGCCATCTCTTAGCAGTTATTCTCGATTTATTCAAATAACGTCCGTTCAGATTATGTGGGACTGCTAAGAGATGGCACTACGCCTTGTATTTTCTCGATTACCATTGATAATACAGCTTGAAGTATAGAGTCTTCTCTGATGATAGGTATGAATGAACGCCTACCCTGTACTGACGAGAACAAAAGAGTTCGAAACCGGTCTGCAGGTGGTGACATCCTATCAATGGAAAAGGCTCAATTTTCTTGGTAGTACCTTCCAATCTGAAATAGTGTTTTAAAGTGCTACTGTGTACACAAAAATATGCTTTTATTGTATAAGGTATCATCGGGTGGTCTGGGAAATAATAATTTTTCCATACATTGGTATTTGATATTATAATACCACCTGAAAGTATAGACTTTTTATTTTTGATAGAAAATAGACTCTTGAGTTTGGGGACACAGTAGTTTACATCCTGACACATTCAATTGTACTAGGTAGCGCATAAAATCTAGATGCATGTAAATTTCCTAAAATTTAAATTTGACATACCTTACATAAGAATTGAATTTTATTTATTTTTTAAACTACACCATTTAAAGGTATATCTGGATTAAATACTCTCCGAAAAGTATCGCCATCCAACTCAAATATCTGAAAACATTTAGTAACTTACAATCACCCACATTAGTTACGCATTTGTATTATGATATACTAATGTAAAAGGTAGGTGATATATATTTTATAATCGTTGTCTAACTACCAAAAGAAATACTAGAACAAGACAAGAAGCTTGGCTTGTTCATTTCTCTATTTCTGAAACGTATATCTCGCTGTTGGTGCAATGACTTAAAATTCTGAACCTTAGCCATGAAATTTAAAGGTAAAATTTTTATTTGACTTCCGATATCATCTAGTAAATGAAGACTTAAATTCAATTCCTCTCATATAGGTATAGAATTCTAAATGAAACATGTCATGTCTTAAATCATCATAAGAAAATTCCATATATCTGTTTAAGTATTTTTTATTATATTGTTTGTTAGTTTGACTTCGATATCTCGTAAACTGTAATTTAAACTGTAAAAAAAACTTTTATTACATAATGAAATGAGATTACTTTGGTAATGAACTAATAACTAAATATGTCTTAATTAATGTATTTAGTTTTTACAGCCACGAGAAGCCTGTTTCGCGAAGTAAAAGTGGCAAATAGGGTCAACTTAAACGTAAATGGTCAATGTAATTGCGTTTTAGTACTCTAAAACACGCGATCGGCAAGAAATTTTGAAGGCTTTAAACATACCGTTTATTACACTAGTATTGTAAAATTATTAAGAACGTTAAAACATATAGGTAGTGAGTCTTTTCACACAGTGTTGTAACTAAAAAGGTAAAAATAGCATGTTATAAGGCATTGAGACATGTAACATTATTAAAAAGGGTCAACAGTCATATTCGCTTGTGTTTTCCTATATTCCTGAATTAAAGAATTTATGCGGTAAAATAGTCGCCTTAAGCTCGAATCGTATAATTCTTTGGCAGATAGAATCTCCATGCGGGTACCTTCATCCTTTTTACAAACAAACCCAAAATTTATTGCTTTATGAAAACCGCCACCACCACCGCCTAAACAAAGAAAGGACAATCTTTTTAGTTCCATTTTATTACCTTTTTATGCTTCTAACAATCTTTATGAAAGCGATTTCTAGCAAGAAAAAACAAATTTTATAGGTTTAAGAGTATTTGTATTATGATTTGATGGTGATCGTCGAAGAAAAATATTGTATTCTACATACACATATTTGATAGTCATTATTTAGCTAGTACCTATGATAAATAATATAAATTTATCGTAATTGAATATAGTGCACAGGCAAAACCTTGATAAAGAAATTGCAAAATTTTATAATACGCTTAAGATCTAAACAAACCTAATTAAACGGCCATTTTGTGCGTGATTCACATATTTAGGGGACATAAATGTTTGCTACAACATTGAGATAATATATTACCATAATACATACTTGGAGGGCGGTATAATTTAGATGATAAATTTAGTGGCTTATTCTTAGAGCATGTAAACTGCATGGTATTTATTCTATGTCACCAGCAAATGGAATAAAACTTAAGAAAAATTATGCTCGTTCATAAACTGGAAAAAAAAGGAAAAACTGAAAATGCCGATATATTATATTTTGCATCGCTAAATAAGGCTTGAGAAATTTAATTTATTACAAGTTTTCTTCCTCCGCACTAGCGCCACCTTGTGTAAGAACGACTGAAGTCCATCAGAAACATATTCATGTTTGCTTTCTATATTTTTTTTTGGCTATTTGACCTTTTGGCGACCAAGGGCTATCAACCCACGGTTTCTGGCATGAAAATCGAAAAAAAATCTGCATATATTAAAGGCAAAAGTTATTCAATCTTGACATATTATTTAGAAACGCTATTTAAAATTGTTGTGGGCCAATGAGACAACTTTATCACTTATAAGGAACATGCAAATTTTATCAGTATAATTATATATTTGACAGGTGATGAAATAATCAAGCAAAAATAAATAATACGAAGCGATAATATAAAAGATGGGGTAAGTAGTTCCATTCTAATCGTTGATACGCCGTCTTGAGCTCCGAGCTCCCCTAGTTTTATGGGTTAGGTCTGCTAAGCCAAACTAAAGTAATTAAAAAAGTGAAGTTCGTCGAAGTCGCTGATTAGACGGCTGTAAATCAACCCGTGTTTTAAAGTGAAAGGCACCTAATGACTCTTTGATTCAGTTATATGTTTATCCTGAGCAAAGATTTAAACTGGGATTTAGTTGCTAACTAAAGCTATTTAAAAACTTGATTAGCTCCAATTTTTTATCTTAAATTGCCTGTACTAACTGCAATCATAATTTATATAATATGCATTCAATAGAAGTCATTTTAAACGCTGCAAAGAATGCATGTACATTTGAGTAATTGCATTCCATGTATCGGATTACTTAGTTTACAGGAAAATTAAAATAATTACTTATATTTTTGCTATATTTTCTTGCAAAATTGTCTGTAATATTACAAAACAAAGATTCCCGAATTTTTACTAGCGCTAGGAAAAGCATTTATTGTAAAATTGTCTGATTTGTATTTATAGTTAAACCACAAAAAATTAAATTAACGTCAATGACGCGTTAAATAAAGCAATGCCATAAAAAGCAGCGGTTTAAAATAAACCAAGTGTAATTCGTCGTAACATTAGCAGTTTAGAAGTTTAGGAACACTCTAAAAAAATTACCTGCAGCGGGTTTCGGTAGTCATCAAGTTTTATGGCACCCAATTCCCATTGTGTTCTCGGTACAATAGAGTAATAGCGTCTCTGTGGCCGCACTGACAAGTTAGATTACTCCGAGAGCCTACGATATGCTAGCTCTATTGGAAATAAAATAGGACAATCATCAAATCAGAGTTACACCTAGAAATATCTGTCTTGCCGGCTACAAGCTGCGCCATTTTAAAATTATGGATTGTTTGTGCCAATAGGAACGATTCCCTGATAGGTGAATCCAGGGCGTTACTATTAAAATACAGGGAATTAAAAAGCTAACTTCACAATTTAAAAATAATGTATACTTAATTATACTAACATGATTTGCAAGTTTCTGACGTACTCCTGAGTTGTGAAGAGTGTACTCCCAGACTCACAAAAAAAACGAGAACGCGATTTGTAAGAAACCCGTGATTTTAATACCGAATTTTTCTGAGAAAACGAGTTATGGCATATGCTTCGACTTACAAAGTACTAATTATGCGGAAAGTTAAAAAAATATCGTAGGAGCCAATGTCGAGAAAATCGATTTATTGACTTTCCTTTCAAGGAAAGTACCCTAAACTGACTTTTCCCGGGAAAACGAGTTATGGCACATGACTCGACTTATGAAGTACTAATTATGCGGAAAGCTAAAAAAATATTGTAGGAGCTGATGTCGAGAAAATCGATTTATTAACATAATTTTCAAGGAAAGTACCCAAACCCGAATTTTTCTGGGAAAACAAGTTATGGCATATAATTCTACTAATAAAGTACTAATTTTGCGGAAAATTAAAAAAATATCGTAGGAGCCAATGTCGAGAAAATCGATTTATTAACTTTCTTTTCAAGGAAAGTACCCTAAACCGAATATTCCTGGGAAAACGAGTTATGGCATATGATTCGACTAATAAAGTACTAATTTTGCTGAAAGTTAAAAAAATATCGTAGGAGCCGATGTCGAGAAAATCGATTTATTAACTTTCTTTTCAAGGAAAGTACCCTAAACCGAATTTTTTTAGGAAAACGAGTTATGGCATATAATTCGACTAATAAAGCACTAATTTTGCTGAAAGTTAAAAAAATATCGTAGGAGCCAATGTCGAGAAAATCGATTTATTAACTTTCTTTTCAAGGAAAGTACCCTAAACCGAATTTTCCTGGGAAAACGAGTTACGGCATATGATTCGACTTATAAAGTACTAATTAAGCTGAAAGTTAAAAAAATATCGTAGGAGCCGATGTCGAGAAAATCGATTTATTAACTTTCTTTTCAAGGAAAGTACCCCAAACCGAATTTTCCTGGGACAACGAGTTATAGCATATGATTCGACTTATAAAGTACTAATTTTGCTGAAAGTTAAAAAAAATATCGTAGGAGCCGATGTCGAGAAAATCGATTTATTAACTTTCTTTTCAAGGAAAGTACCCTAAACCGAATTTTCCTGGGAAAACGAGTTATGGCACATGACTCGACTTATGAAGTACTAATTATGCGGAAAGCTAAAAAAATATTGTAGGAGCTGATGTCGAGAAAATCGATTTATTAACATAATTTTCAAGGAAAGTACCCAAACCCGAATTTTTCTGGGAAAACAAGTTATGGCATATAATTCTACTAATAAAGTACTAATTTTGCGGAAAATTAAAAAAATATCGTAGGAGCCAATGTCGAGAAAATCGATTTATTAACTTTCTTTTCAAGGAAAGTACCCTAAACCGAATATTCCTGGGAAAACGAGTTATGGCATATGATTCGACTAATAAAGTACTAATTTTGCTGAAAGTTAAAAAAAATATCGTAGGAGCCGATGTCGAGAAAATCGATTTATTAACTTTCTTTTCAAGGAAAGTACCCTAAACCGAATTTTTTTAGGAAAACGAGTTATGGCATATAATTCGACTAATAAAGCACTAATTTTGCTGAAAGTTAAAAAAATATCGTAGGAGCCAATGTCGAGAAAATCGATTTATTAACTTTCTTTTCAAGGAAAGTACCCTAAACCGAACTCCTGGGAAAACGAGTTACGGCATATGATTCGACTTATAAAGTACTAATTAAGCGGAGAGTTAAAAAAAATATCGTAGGAGCCGATGTCGAGAAAATCGATATATTAACTTTCTTTTCATGGAAAGTACCCAAAACCGAATTTTCCTGGGAAAACGAGTTATGGCATATTATTCGACTAATAAAGTATTAATTTTGCTGAAAGTTAAAAAAATATCGTAGGAGCCGATGTCGAGAAAATCGATTTATTAACTTTCTTTTCAAGGAAAGTACCCAAAACCGAATTTTCCTGGGAAAACGAGTTATGGCATATAATTCGACTAATAAAGTACTAATTATGCTGAAAGTTAAAAAAATATCGTAGGAGCCGATGTCGAGAAAAACGATTTATTAACTTTCTTTTCAAGGAAAGTACCCCAAACCGAATTTTCCTGGGAAAACGGGTTATAGCATATGATTCGACTTATAAAGTACTAATTTTGCTGAAAGTTAAAAAAAATATCGTAGGAGCCGATATCGAGAAAATCGATTTATTAACTTTCTTTTCAAGGAAAGTACCCTAAACCGAATTTTCCTGGGAAAACGAGTTATGGCATATAATTCGACTAATAAAGCACTAATTTTGCTGAAAGCTTAAAAAATATCGTAGGAGCCGATGTCGAGAAAATCGATTTATTAACTTTTTTTCAAGCAAAGTACCCTAAACCGAATTTTCCTGGGAAAACGAGTTATGGCATATAATTCGACTAATAAAGCACTAATTTTGCTGAAAGTTAAAAAAATATCGTAGGAGCCGATGTCGAGAAAATCGATTTATTAACTTTTTTTCAAGGAAAGTACCCAAAACCGAATTTTCCTGGGAAAACGAGTTATGGCATATAATTCGACTAATAAAGCACTAATTTTGCTGAAAGTTAAAAAAATATCGTAGGAGCCGATGTCGAGAAAATCGATTTAATAACTTTCTTTTCAAGGAAAGTATCCAAAACCGAATTTTCCTGGGAAAACGAGTTATGGCATATTATTCGACTAATAAAGTATTAATTTTGCTGAAAGTTAAAAAAATATCGTAGGAGCCGATGTCGAGAAAATCGATTTATTAACTTTCTTCTCAAGGAAAGTACCCAAAACCGAATTTTCCTGGGAAAACGAGTTATGGCATATTATTCGACTAATAAAGTATTAATTTTGCTGAAAGTTAAAAAAATATCGTAGGAGCCGATGTCGAGAACATCGATATATTAACTTTCTTTTCATGGAAAGTACCCAATACCGAATTTTCCTGGGAAAACGAGTTAAGGCATATTATTCGACTAATAAAGTACTAATTTTGCTGAAAGTTAAAAAAATATCGTAGGAGCCAATGTCGAGAAAATCGATTTATTAACTTTCTTTTCAAGGAAAGTACCCTAAACCGAATTTTCCTGGGAAAACGAGTTACGGCATATGATTCGACTTATAAAGTACTAATTAAGCTGAAAGTTAAAAAAATATCGTAGGAGCCGATGTCGATAAAATCGATATATTAACTTTCTTTTCATGGAAAGTACCCAATACCGAATTTTCCTGGGAAAACGAGTTAAGGCATATTATTCGACTAATAAAGCACTAATTTTGCTGAAAGTTAAAAAAATATCGTAGGAGCCGATGTCGAGAAAATCGATATATTAACTTTCTTTTCATGGAAAGTACCCAATACCGAATTTTCCTGGGAAAACGAGTTAAGGCATATTATTCGACTAATAAAGTACTAATTTTGCTGAAAGTTAAAAAAATATCGTAGGAGCCGATGTTGAGAAAATCGATTTATTAATTTTCTTTTCATGGAAAGTACCCAATACCGAATTTTCCTGGGAAAACGAGTTAAGGCATATTATTCGACTAATAAAGCACTAATTTTGCTGAAAGTTAAAAAAATATCGTAGGAGCCGATGTCGAGAAAATCGATATATTAACTTTCTTTTCATGGAAAGTACCCAATACCGAATTTTCCTGGGAAAACGAGTTAAGGCATATTATTCGACTAATAAAGTACTAATTTTGCTGAAAGTTAAAAAAATATCGTAGGAGCCGATGTCGAGAAAATCGATATATTAACTTTCTTTTCATGGAAAGTACCCAATACCGAATTTTCCTGGGAAAACGAGTTAAGGCATATTATTCGACTAATAAAGTACTAATTTTGCTGAAAGTTAAAAAAATATCGTAGGAGCCGATGTCGATAAAATCGATTTATTAACTTTCTTTTCAAGGAAAGTACTCTAAACCAAAATTTCCTAGGAAAACGAGTTATGGCATATAATTCAATTAATAAAGCACTAATTTTGCGGAAAGTTAAAAAAATATCGTAGGAGCCAATGTTGAGAAAATCGATTTATTAACTTTCCTTTCAAGGAAAGTACCCTAAACCGAATTTTCCTGGGAAAACGAGTTATGACATATTATTCGACTAATAAAGTACTAATTATGTGGAAAGTTAAAAAAATATCGTAGGAACCGATGTCGAGAAAATCGATTTATTAACTTTCTTTTCATGGAAAGTACCCAAACCCGAATTTTCCTGGGAAAACGAGTTACTGCATATTATTCGACTAATAAAGTACTAATTTTGCTGAAAGTTAAAAACATATCGTAGGAGCCGATGTCGAGAAAATCGATTTATTTTAACTTTCTTTTCAAGGAAAGTACCCAAAACCGAATTTTCCTGGGAAAACGAGTTATGGCATATAATTCGACTAATAAGGTACTAATTATGCGGAAAGTTAAAAAAATATCGTAGGAGCCGATGTCGAGAAAATCGATTTATTAACTTTCTTTTCAAGGAAAGTACCATAAACCGAATTTTCGAGTTAAGGCATATTATTCGACTTATAAAGTATTAATTTGCGGAAGGTTAAGAAAATATCGTAGAAGCCGATGTCGAGAAAATCGATTTATTAACTTTCTTTTCAAGGAAAGTACCCTAAAGCGAATTTTTCTGGTAAAACGAGTTATGGCATATAACTCGACTAATAAAGTACTAATTTTGCTGAAAGTTAAAAAAATATCGTAGGAGCCGATGTCGATAAAATCGATTTATTAACTTTCTTTTCAAGGAAAGTACTCTAAACCAAAATTTCCTAGGAAAACGAGTTATGGCATATAATTCAATTAATAAAGCACTAATTTTGCGGAAAGTTAAAAAAATATCGTAGGAGCCAATGTTGAGAAAATCGATTTATTAACTTTCCTTTCAAGGAAAGTACCCTAAACCGAATTTTCCTGGGAAAACGAGTTATGACATATTATTCGACTAATAAAGTACTAATTATGTGGAAAGTTAAAAAAATATCGTAGGAACCGATGTCGAGAAAATCGATTTATTAACTTTCTTTTCATGGAAAGTACCCAAACCCGAATTTTCCTGGGAAAACGAGTTACTGCATATTATTCGACTAATAAAGTACTAATTTTGCTGAAAGTTAAAAACATATCGTAGGAGCCGATGTCGAGAAAATCGATTTATTTTAACTTTCTTTTCAAGGAAAGTACCCAAAACCGAATTTTCCTGGGAAAACGAGTTATGGCATATAATTCGACTAATAAGGTACTAATTATGCGGAAAGTTAAAAAAATATCGTAGGAGCCGATGTCGAGAAAATCGATTTATTAACTTTCTTTTCAAGGAAAGTACCATAAACCGAATTTTCGAGTTAAGGCATATTATTCGACTTATAAAGTATTAATTTGCGGAAGGTTAAGAAAATATCGTAGAAGCCGATGTCGAGAAAATCGATTTATTAACTTTCTTTTCAAGGAAAGTACCCTAAAGCGAATTTTTCTGGTAAAACGAGTTATGGCATATAACTCGACTAATAAAGTACTAATTATGCGGAAAATTAAAAGAATTTCGTAGGAGCCGATGTCGAGAAAATCGATTTATTAACTTTCTTTTCATGGAAAGTACCCTAAACTGAATTTTCCTGGGAAACGAGTTATGGCATATGATTCGACTATTAAAGTACTAATTATGCGGAAAGCTAAAAGAATATCGTAGGAGCCGATGTCGAGAAAATGGATTTATTAACATTCTTTCAATGAAAGTACCCTAAACCGAATTTTCCCGGGAAAACTAGTTATGGCATATAATTCGACTAATAAAGTACTAATTATGCGGAAAGTTAAAAGAATATCGTAGTAGCTGATGTCGAGAAAATCGATTTATTAACTTTATTTTCCAGGAAAGTACCCTGAACCGAATTTTCCTCGGAAAACGAGTTATGGCATATAATTCGACTAATAAAGCACTAATTTTGCTGAAAGTTAAAAAAATATCGTAGGAGCCAATGTCGAGAAAATCGATTTATTAACTTTCTTTTCAAGGAAAGTACCCTAAACCGAATTTTCCTGGGAAAACGAGTTACGGCATATGATTCGACTTATAAAGTACTAATTAAGCTGAAAGTTAAAAAAATATCGTAGGAGCCGATGTCGAGAAAATCGATTTATTAACTTTCTTTTCAAGGAAAGTACCCCAAACCGAATTTTCCTGGGACAACGAGTTATAGCATATGATTCGACTTATAAAGTACTAATTTTGCTGAAAGTTAAAAAAAATATCGTAGGAGCCGATGTCGAGAAAATCGATTTATTAACTTTCTTTTCAAGGAAAGTACCCTAAACCGAATTTTCCTGGGAAAACGAGTTATGGCACATGACTCGACTTATGAAGTACTAATTATGCGGAAAGCTAAAAAAATATTGTAGGAGCTGATGTCGAGAAAATCGATTTATTAACATAATTTTCAAGGAAAGTACCCAAACCCGAATTTTTCTGGGAAAACAAGTTATGGCATATAATTCTACTAATAAAGTACTAATTTTGCGGAAAATTAAAAAAATATCGTAGGAGCCAATGTCGAGAAAATCGATTTATTAACTTTCTTTTCAAGGAAAGTACCCTAAACCGAATATTCCTGGGAAAACGAGTTATGGCATATGATTCGACTAATAAAGTACTAATTTTGCTGAAAGTTAAAAAAAATATCGTAGGAGCCGATGTCGAGAAAATCGATTTATTAACTTTCTTTTCAAGGAAAGTACCCTAAACCGAATTTTTTTAGGAAAACGAGTTATGGCATATAATTCGACTAATAAAGCACTAATTTTGCTGAAAGTTAAAAAAATATCGTAGGAGCCAATGTCGAGAAAATCGATTTATTAACTTTCTTTTCAAGGAAAGTACCCTAAACCGAACTCCTGGGAAAACGAGTTACGGCATATGATTCGACTTATAAAGTACTAATTAAGCGGAGAGTTAAAAAAAATATCGTAGGAGCCGATGTCGAGAAAATCGATATATTAACTTTCTTTTCATGGAAAGTACCCAAAACCGAATTTTCCTGGGAAAACGAGTTATGGCATATTATTCGACTAATAAAGTATTAATTTTGCTGAAAGTTAAAAAAATATCGTAGGAGCCGATGTCGAGAAAATCGATTTATTAACTTTCTTTTCAAGGAAAGTACCCAAAACCGAATTTTCCTGGGAAAACGAGTTATGGCATATAATTCGACTAATAAAGTACTAATTATGCTGAAAGTTAAAAAAATATCGTAGGAGCCGATGTCGAGAAAAACGATTTATTAACTTTCTTTTCAAGGAAAGTACCCCAAACCGAATTTTCCTGGGAAAACGGGTTATAGCATATGATTCGACTTATAAAGTACTAATTTTGCTGAAAGTTAAAAAAAATATCGTAGGAGCCGATATCGAGAAAATCGATTTATTAACTTTCTTTTCAAGGAAAGTACCCTAAACCGAATTTTCCTGGGAAAACGAGTTATGGCATATAATTCGACTAATAAAGCACTAATTTTGCTGAAAGCTTAAAAAATATCGTAGGAGCCGATGTCGAGAAAATCGATTTATTAACTTTTTTTCAAGCAAAGTACCCTAAACCGAATTTTCCTGGGAAAACGAGTTATGGCATATAATTCGACTAATAAAGCACTAATTTTGCTGAAAGTTAAAAAAATATCGTAGGAGCCGATGTCGAGAAAATCGATTTATTAACTTTTTTTCAAGGAAAGTACCCAAAACCGAATTTTCCTGGGAAAACGAGTTATGGCATATAATTCGACTAATAAAGCACTAATTTTGCTGAAAGTTAAAAAATATCGTAGGAGCCGATGTCGAGAAAATCGATTTAATAACTTTCTTTTCAAGGAAAGTATCCAAAACCGAATTTTCCTGGGAAAACGAGTTATGGCATATTATTCGACTAATAAAGTATTAATTTTGCTGAAAGTTAAAAAAATATCGTAGGAGCCGATGTCGAGAAAATCGATTTATTAACTTTCTTCTCAAGGAAAGTACCCAAAACCGAATTTTCCTGGGAAAACGAGTTATGGCATATTATTCGACTAATAAAGTATTAATTTTGCTGAAAGTTAAAAAAATATCGTAGGAGCCGATGTCGAGAACATCGATATATTAACTTTCTTTTCATGGAAAGTACCCAATACCGAATTTTCCTGGGAAAACGAGTTAAGGCATATTATTCGACTAATAAAGTACTAATTTTGCTGAAAGTTAAAAAAATATCGTAGGAGCCAATGTCGAGAAAATCGATTTATTAACTTTCTTTTCAAGGAAAGTACCCTAAACCGAATTTTCCTGGGAAAACGAGTTACGGCATATGATTCGACTTATAAAGTACTAATTAAGCTGAAAGTTAAAAAAATATCGTAGGAGCCGATGTCGATAAAATCGATATATTAACTTTCTTTTCATGGAAAGTACCCAATACCGAATTTTCCTGGGAAAACGAGTTAAGGCATATTATTCGACTAATAAAGCACTAATTTTGCTGAAAGTTAAAAAAATATCGTAGGAGCCGATGTCGAGAAAATCGATATATTAACTTTCTTTTCATGGAAAGTACCCAATACCGAATTTTCCTGGGAAAACGAGTTAAGGCATATTATTCGACTAATAAAGTACTAATTTTGCTGAAAGTTAAAAAAATATCGTAGGAGCCGATGTTGAGAAAATCGATTTATTAATTTTCTTTTCATGGAAAGTACCCAATACCGAATTTTCCTGGGAAAACGAGTTAAGGCATATTATTCGACTAATAAAGCACTAATTTTGCTGAAAGTTAAAAAAATATCGTAGGAGCCGATGTCGAGAAAATCGATATATTAACTTTCTTTTCATGGAAAGTACCCAATACCGAATTTTCCTGGGAAAACGAGTTAAGGCATATTATTCGACTAATAAAGTACTAATTTTGCTGAAAGTTAAAAAAATATCGTAGGAGCCGATGTCGAGAAAATCGATATATTAACTTTCTTTTCATGGAAAGTACCCAATACCGAATTTTCCTGGGAAAACGAGTTAAGGCATATTATTCGACTAATAAAGTACTAATTTTGCTGAAAGTTAAAAAAATATCGTAGGAGCCGATGTCGATAAAATCGATTTATTAACTTTCTTTTCAAGGAAAGTACTCTAAACCAAAATTTCCTAGGAAAACGAGTTATGGCATATAATTCAATTAATAAAGCACTAATTTTGCGGAAAGTTAAAAAAATATCGTAGGAGCCAATGTTGAGAAAATCGATTTATTAACTTTCCTTTCAAGGAAAGTACCCTAAACCGAATTTTCCTGGGAAAACGAGTTATGACATATTATTCGACTAATAAAGTACTAATTATGTGGAAAGTTAAAAAAATATCGTAGGAACCGATGTCGAGAAAATCGATTTATTAACTTTCTTTTCATGGAAAGTACCCAAACCCGAATTTTCCTGGGAAAACGAGTTACTGCATATTATTCGACTAATAAAGTACTAATTTTGCTGAAAGTTAAAAACATATCGTAGGAGCCGATGTCGAGAAAATCGATTTATTTTAACTTTCTTTTCAAGGAAAGTACCCAAAACCGAATTTTCCTGGGAAAACGAGTTATGGCATATAATTCGACTAATAAGGTACTAATTATGCGGAAAGTTAAAAAAATATCGTAGGAGCCGATGTCGAGAAAATCGATTTATTAACTTTCTTTTCAAGGAAAGTACCATAAACCGAATTTTCGAGTTAAGGCATATTATTCGACTTATAAAGTATTAATTTGCGGAAGGTTAAGAAAATATCGTAGAAGCCGATGTCGAGAAAATCGATTTATTAACTTTCTTTTCAAGGAAAGTACCCTAAAGCGAATTTTTCTGGTAAAACGAGTTATGGCATATAACTCGACTAATAAAGTACTAATTTTGCTGAAAGTTAAAAAAATATCGTAGGAGCCGATGTCGATAAAATCGATTTATTAACTTTCTTTTCAAGGAAAGTACTCTAAACCAAAATTTCCTAGGAAAACGAGTTATGGCATATAATTCAATTAATAAAGCACTAATTTTGCGGAAAGTTAAAAAAATATCGTAGGAGCCAATGTTGAGAAAATCGATTTATTAACTTTCCTTTCAAGGAAAGTACCCTAAACCGAATTTTCCTGGGAAAACGAGTTATGACATATTATTCGACTAATAAAGTACTAATTATGTGGAAAGTTAAAAAAATATCGTAGGAACCGATGTCGAGAAAATCGATTTATTAACTTTCTTTTCATGGAAAGTACCCAAACCCGAATTTTCCTGGGAAAACGAGTTACTGCATATTATTCGACTAATAAAGTACTAATTTTGCTGAAAGTTAAAAACATATCGTAGGAGCCGATGTCGAGAAAATCGATTTATTTTAACTTTCTTTTCAAGGAAAGTACCCAAAACCGAATTTTCCTGGGAAAACGAGTTATGGCATATAATTCGACTAATAAGGTACTAATTATGCGGAAAGTTAAAAAAATATCGTAGGAGCCGATGTCGAGAAAATCGATTTATTAACTTTCTTTTCAAGGAAAGTACCATAAACCGAATTTTCGAGTTAAGGCATATTATTCGACTTATAAAGTATTAATTTGCGGAAGGTTAAGAAAATATCGTAGAAGCCGATGTCGAGAAAATCGATTTATTAACTTTCTTTTCAAGGAAAGTACCCTAAAGCGAATTTTTCTGGTAAAACGAGTTATGGCATATAACTCGACTAATAAAGTACTAATTATGCGGAAAATTAAAAGAATTTCGTAGGAGCCGATGTCGAGAAAATCGATTTATTAACTTTCTTTTCATGGAAAGTACCCTAAACTGAATTTTCCTGGGAAACGAGTTATGGCATATGATTCGACTATTAAAGTACTAATTATGCGGAAAGCTAAAAGAATATCGTAGGAGCCGATGTCGAGAAAATGGATTTATTAACATTCTTTCAATGAAAGTACCCTAAACCGAATTTTCCCGGGAAAACTAGTTATGGCATATAATTCGACTAATAAAGTACTAATTATGCGGAAAGTTAAAAGAATATCGTAGTAGCTGATGTCGAGAAAATCGATTTATTAACTTTATTTTCCAGGAAAGTACCCTGAACCGAATTTTCCTCGGAAAACGAGTTATGGCATATGATTCGACTTATAAAATACTAATTATGCGGAAAGTTAAAAAAGTATCGTAGGAGCCATTGTCGAGAAAATCGATTCATTAACTTACTTTTCAAGGAAAGTAAACCGAATAGAAGAATGTGTTGATAAACACCAGGGGTTGTTTTTGTAAGTTTTAGAAGTTAGTCTAGAGTTTTTTTTTAAGGAAGAACAGATGATTCTGTTTTTGAAAAAAATGATCCTTCTATTTTTTAAAAATGTCAAAACAAAACTCATGTAACAATGAATCAACTAAGGGATTTGGCTTACTTTCTTATATGCACCTTCTCGTTTATGTGCCTTTAAGAAAGACGTATGTCGTGCCAGCCTTCTGAGCGTCAACTCGAACGTCGCCAATCGGCACATTTCGGGTGGAGCGCGAAGATCGCGTATCCGCGTATCAAGTGAAAGGCAACAATTCGATTTTTCGCCTGAATTTATAACTAAAGCAATATTTCCTATCGAGCCAAAAACAGCTCGAATATACGTCGGCGTCAAGCGAAGCTCGGGTATCGAGTGAATAAGTAACAAGCGACGATTTTCGCTTGAATTTATAACTCGAGCAATTTTTTTTTAATAAGCGAGTCGGTTATTTCAATAATCGAGCACTCGAGTAGTTTTCGCTCGAGCGATCAAAACACTAAATAGAAGTCCCTTCAAAATGCGAAAAAGAGTGTGCGAGGTTTTTCTTCCTGGATTCAGTGGTGGCACCGACCGACTAGAATCAATAGGTTTTATAATACAAGAAACGTTACAAAACTAATACGCTGTCGCGTTTGTGAAGCCGATATGTATGTAATTTTTCATGTTCCACTTTTGATTTGGGAGGGGGGGGGGGGGGGTTATGACCCCCCGTGACGCCCTCTGGATCCGCGCTTGCTACATAGTTTATTTACAACTTTATTTTCAAAGGATCCCCTGGGTCAAATTTCAACTCTCTAGATCGCGAGGCCCCCGTAAAAAAAATCCGCCCACTCCTCAAAAACTCCATG
Source organism: Barypeithes pellucidus (assembly GCA_963991005.1). Lineage (NCBI taxonomy): Eukaryota > Metazoa > Arthropoda > Insecta > Coleoptera > Curculionidae > Barypeithes > Barypeithes pellucidus. Next base: position 16,878,639 of record OZ022566.1, read on the forward strand.
CGAAACTGTTCTAACATTAAACTTATTGTTATCAAGAAACCGCATAAAGACAGCTTTAAAAATAACATAATTATTGAATTTACGCGATTTTCTGTAAAATCAACTATTACTTAGCCAAAATTGCAAATAAACTATCTTTAACGGTCATGTTTGGACACTGATTATAATTTACCTGCAAATTTTTTTGTGAATTAAATAAATTTAGCTTCTTTATTCTGTGGACGGAACAAAATTTAAAAAATATTTTTTTTATAAATTAAAAAAAAAATTATATTTTAAACTTTATAAAAAAAAAAAAATTTCAAATTTTGTTCCGTCCACAGAATAAAGCAGCTAAATTTATCTAATTCACAAAAAAAATTGCAGGTAAATTATAATCGCAGTGTCCAAACATGACCGTTAAAGATAGTTTATTTGCAATTTTGGCTGTCAATAAGAGTTGATTTTACAGAAAATCGCGTAAATTCAATAACTATGTTATTTTTGAAGCTATCTTTATACGGTTTTTTGATAACTTGGCAACTTTCATGTCCGGACAGTTTGGCATGGATCCGCGCTTGATCTAAAATAAGTTTTAAACATATAGCCATAAGTAATCAAGTAGACCGACTTTAAATAGTTAAAAATGTCTGTTTATAAAGCCTTAGCTATTCATTTCAAAATTAGTTTTTAATCCTACTTTAACATTACTACTCTTCAGAATTAATGCAAAGTTTATTTTAGCTGTAAAGGCAATTTCAGGCGCAATGTAAATCTAGTAATACAAATTAATGTAATTTTGCTCGGCTTTTTAAAGTTCTGTTTGTTAGTAAGGAATTTAATTTTATTACTTCGTAATAGGCTTGATTAAATTCAATGGGATAGGGTATTGAAACAAGCAATGTAAAAAAATGCTTTCTAGTAACTCCTTTTTAATTACAAAATTATTGAAATTTAATTAAAATATCTTAATGCAAATAATGTCTATACAGGGTGTTCATATGAACATAATATATTCTGCAACGGCTTAAATATTTTGTTACATGATTTAGATATTACCTTCAACTTTGTTAACATGTCATTTGGTATTCTTTGCAAAATATGTAGTTTCATATCCGATTAACATACCAATACTTAAAATAATATCTACGGTAATTGCGGAAAAATTTACTATTTCAAAAAAGTATTAAAACATTTATCCCGTTGCGGACATACATAATATGTTCATAAATCATAATAATATGAACTTCTATCATTATAAAACTACCTCACATTCTGAAATATTGGCATCTTTTTAAGGAACACCTTATATAATTGTCACGGATTTACTAAATGCTGTTGAGCCCCAGGTAAGGAAAATAACATATTTTAATTGGCCAATGTGTTTTAATATACAAAACGAAACAAGAAGCCTTCATAACTTTACATGTATTTTTGACTGTGTGGTTTGCAACTATCTTTAACAGAGAATGTATGCCACCCTGTATCACCTTATGTTAATACTAAGTAATTACAAAACTTATCTCATTTTGATATAATAGACAATAAGTATTCTGAACATTCCAAGTTTAAACAAATAATTGCTAAAATTACTGAATAGGGGAAAAGTTCCTTCCCCTGGTTCATGACATTAGGCAAGCAGATATGCTTTTCGAAAGATAATACATTCATCCCTGTACCAACTTAAGAAACATGTTTACATAATTTACCAACCTTTCATGTATATAACACAGAAACAAAGACCATCTTATCTAGAAGAAAAATCAAGAAAACAACGACAAAAGGAAAACCAAATCAGGAAAGGAAAACTTGTGAATTAAAAGCGACACATTGAGGGGAATGGTGGGTAAAGCTAAGTATGGTTTTGCTGATTATAAGAGAACATATTAATGACTGAATTATAGGGGTGTTCCTTAATTTTGTGCTAATAATTCTGAGTGTGATGTGTGGCTTTTTACGAAGAAAATTTAATATGGACATTATATCCGCAGTGGTACGACACTGACATTTCTCTACTAGGATATTTCTTTTAGATTAGCCTGGTCATTTGTACATGAAAATGGGAATGGCGTTTTTCCAGCAATTTTTATAAAACAAAATGTATCATTATCAATGATAAAAATAATAAGTTTCAATTTAAAAATGCGTTTTTAACAGAATAACTGATACCCTTGCTTCCCCTACTCTTACTGTTTGTTATAAATAATTAGCTCGATTTGACTCCCGTACCCTTGTTTCCCCTACTGTTACTGTTGATGGCTTTTATTTCAGACACTTTGATGTTAGGAGAATCGTCATAAAATTCATTGTGGTCCTCACGTAACTTTAATACCATAAAGACATGGAAAAGGATCCATTAACGGGATTATACGACTGACTTTGAATGCATTAGAATCGGAGTGTCTTGGACTGGAAAGGGAAATTTTATCGCTTGACACTTTCCTTGTAGTTTACTGCACTATTTAACTTTTGACTCATTCGGTAGTTTTCCCATCGTATGATCAATAAAACAACCTTTATGTCAACCAATTTGACTAAGAGGAAAAGAGATAGCTGCTTTTTAAACAAAATGTCAGTGGCGCATCAAAAATATACCTGATAACTAAATTCATTTTTTAAATATGTTGTCCTTATCTTTAGTTCATAATAAAACGACCTATAAGGTAGCGATAGGTGTTTCCTTATGCATGAACAGTGCTGTATTGAGTTTACGTCACCAAGGGTTATCCTTAATATTCAACGACTTCTGGAGCATGCGTAAGACGTTGCGGAGCTTTAATTAAAACGTTTTTATAAAATGTAAAATTTGTAACTAACTATTACTGATGTAAAACGTCTGAACGATGCACAAAACAACATTTTTGTCAATCCAACTTTAAAGAAAGTTTTTATACTTTCTTTTCTCAATTTATCATTTCAAAAATAAATCGGTACATTATTTTACTAAAAAGATGTTCATTGAGATGAAAAACGATTTTAGAAACATAGAGTGGGGACTTTCCATAGTCATTCTAGTTATCTGCTACATTAAATTTCAGTATTTTCTTCATTTTGTCACTTCATTTAAGATAAAAACGCGGTCGCTGCGTTTGATACGTAATATATCAAAAGATTGTTATCTTAATGGCACGACAAAAGTTGGCCAGGGCAAGAATAAAACATTTACTAAATGATAATATTATATTTATGAGGTACAGCATGCTATAGCGAAAACCATAGACGTAGTTATAATATTATATTGACAATAATAATATGATGATTATCCATCATTATATAATATCACCATGACCAGCACTAAAATTTAAAAATGGTAATATAACTAGGGCTGGCATTTTTATCAATAAAATTTTTCATGCTCACGATAAGTTTCGTTTTGGAAATTGTACGCAATGTCGTTGGCGTGCTTGTGCTGATTAAATCCCGAGAAGGAAGCTCTAGTGATTTAATCAATGAATAAACATGCCCGTACCGTACATTAGTTATTTAATTCAGGGCCTTTGTCTTTAACATTATCAAACATGTTAGTTGAACTAACAGGTTAAAATTTGACTCAACCGTTTGTGGAATTGCAAAAAAATAACGTTTCTAAGAAATTTCCTATAATGTTGTGCCTGGTAACAGGGCGTGTTATCCTCAACCTATTTCAAAGTTTTCTCCAACACTTTGTAAGTTAAATATTTAGGTAGCGATTGAACAGGAAGGCTTTACACTGCAAGACATGTAGTAATGCAGAGCGTAAAGGCTTGGTAATTTTATTATCGAATTATAGCGCATCACACGGAATTTAATCAAAGGCGTGGGTGTCGGTTGCAGATTACCGGCATTTAGTCCTTTACGTAGGACTAGGGAGAGAATTTTATCACTAATTCCCTAAAAGTCATAAATAGGGGATTATATCCTCAAAGTTTTAACTATACTGAAAAAGGGAACGTCAAAACTCAATAAGAAGTTCATTATACAGTATGTCCACGGATGTGGTTTAAAAGAGGATAAATGGACTAAAAATTGAATGATACGAAAAAAAGTCACTCTTAATAAACGTTTTTGCTTGTCTAGAAAATATGATTCATCATAAGAAAATTCAATTTTTTTTATACAGTGTGGGTAAAAACTGCAAAAATGTTATTTTGCTTAAGAGTCAACATACTTTATTTTGAAAGATACGAAAAAAAGTCACTATTAATAAACGTTTTTACTTGAATAATGAATAAGTGATACTTGTTGTCAATGTCTTTATTTAATGAAGTAATTATAATAATAATAATAATACGAACATTTTTATTAACATGAAAAGAATACGATAACGATTTCATAATTCAAAAACTCCACCCCCATACTCGACACATTTTCCTAATTGCTTTCTCAAATAAGTGAAAGAATTTCTGATTTCTTCCTGAGATATCGATTGGATAGCCTGGATAATTCTGCCTTTCAACACTTCAATATCATTTCGTATTGCGGCTGCAAAAACAATTTGGTTTAAACGGTCCCATAAAAACATATCGGCCCAGGTTAAGTCGGGACTTCTTGGGGGCCACAAAACTGGGCCATTCATGCCAATCCAATCACTTTTGTGAAATATTGTCTTCTCGTCATAATTCTGAATTCGGGATTTTCTAAAGACCAGTACCTAATGTGCTGGTTTGCAACGGTTCCATTTGTTGAAAATGTACTTACATCAGAAAACATGATATATTTATAAAATTCAACATTTCCACTTAAAATTTTGTCTCCTATCCACAGGCAAAAATGTTTCGCGTCGTCTCCCTCTTCCAATCTTTGATTAAAGTGCGGTTTATATGGATACAATTTATTTGCTTTAAGGATCTTCTGAATTTGACTTTTTTCAACTTCCAACTGAGTAATGCGATTTCTAAGGGACGTCATAGGATTTTCTTCAACAGAATGAAGAAAAAATACTGTAGCAGCATCATCATGGTCGTATTTCTTCTTTTCTTTTTGAGGTCCAAAACCGAACCAGTTCTCTTGAACTTTTTTATTAACTTGCAGATTGCCATCCTAGTTATTGGGATTCCTACAAATTTCCCGGTAAATTGTTCCATGACGTAGCGGTATGAAACTTGACCATCCCCATAACATTGTATTATAAAAACTCTTTGTTCAGTAGATAGTATTTCTACTTAAACAATAACTTCATTAAATAAAGGCATTGACAACAAGTACCTATCACCTTAAGTGTCATTATTATTTTAACTACGTTCACCAGTTAGAGGTGTGCCCGAGGATACTTTTTGGGAAATAATTTTTACATAGGTAAACCTTTTAATGAATTGTTCTACTTCGGTTTGTTGTGTAGAAAACACATTCATTAAGAGTGACTTTTTTTCGTAATTATTCAAAATAGTAATAATTCAAAATAAAGTATATTTACTCTTAAGCAAAATAACATTTTTGCAGTTTTTATCCACCCTGTATAAAAAAATTGAAGTTTCTTATGATGAATCGTAATATCTAGACAAGCAAAAACGTTTAATAAGAGTGACTTTTTTCGTATCTTTCAATTTTTAGTCCATTTGTCCTCTTGTAAACCCCATCCGTGGACATACCGTATAAAAAGTGAGTCACTGTTGGTCAGTTTACCCTACTTTAATGCCTGTGTATTCACACACTGGTCTTCTAGCCGTAGGATTTCTTGTTTTCTAATATTATTACCAAAAATATTTGTACATAAAATTGTTATTTCCATTCGTGTATAATATTTCAGCTGCAACAAATTGGTAACATTACATTTTAGCGTTTTCAAAATTAAAATCTGATAAATTTTAATTTGCCTGCCAAACCGATTTAATTAATAGATTGATATATATTATAACGTATTTCATCAAAGTAAAGTTTCCGCAAATATTAATTTTTATATTTGATTTATTAAAAATCATTACAGCGATATTAAAATTTACCAACCGTACATTTTTCTTTGTCATAATTACAATATTGGGTAATTACAATACCATTGCTGGCATCCAATTTTAAAATGTTTTATTACACATTCATTCTATATATTGCGTTGCTTTGTTTTATTTTATTACATTAAAGGGCTTATAAATTATAATTTTAAACTCCAACATATTGCTAATTCCATTGAGCCAACGGTGTTTATAACTTTACTTTATGTCACGATTGGAGTTAAGGATTTCTCGCAAAAAGAACTATCAAGAAAATATTAAATCGGTCTATGATTATCTTACGAGCTATACTAAAGTTTACATTTTACCGTTGATCCCTTGACTTCCATAAAACTTTAATTAATCCTTCTGACCATAAAATGCCCTAAATTTGCATCTTTTCGGGCCGAGCAGGACACGGAAAAAATAATATAGTATATATAAAAGATGTTATTGTAAAATTAATTACAACTGATAAGTTTTTCTTTCAGTGTACATAATCTTATTTACACTGAATCATATATTTTTATTATTTCCTTCGCCCAGTGGCAATGTAAATGTTTATTGAAAAAGTATTTATTGTTATACACGGTGTTCCTTAATGACGTGCTAATATTTCAGGCGGTGATTCCTTAGGTCATTTTATATAGAAAAGTTCATATGAACAAATGCCCGCAACGGCTTAAATTTTTTGCTACAGGGTGTTGAATTTTTATTTTCTAAATGGTTATTTTTTAATATCTCTGAAAGTACTTTAGATATTATTTTCAATTTTGGTATGTATTAATAGAATATAGAACCACAAATTTTAGTTAGAAAAGTTATTCAAATTGTTCCACCAGTGTCGTCCCTGCAAACATGTCCTCTAATATTTTTTACAAAAAAGATGGTACGCTACTGACATTTTTCCATGTGTATACTTTTTCTAATTAGCCTTGTCAATTTTCACCGTTCTTGATTAAAACCACTAAATTCATATTGAAACTCATTATTAACATTAATAAAATAATTAATAATAAATTTTGTTTTATAAAAATTGTTGGAAATGGCCACCATTACTTAAAAGGCATGCTTCCACCCGTCTTCGCATCGAATTGCCCACTTCAACAATTTTTATAAAACAAAACTTATCATTAATTATTTTATTAATGTTAATAATAATGCGTTTCAATATGAATTTAGTGCTTTTAATCAAGAACGGTGCGCCTGACGATAAAAACTCAAGAGAACATTTTCATGTACAATTGACGAGGCTAATCAGAAAAAATATCCACATGGAAAAATATCAGTGGCGTACCATCTTTCTTGTAAAAAATATCAGAGGACACAATTGCAGGGACGCCACTGGTGGAACAATTGAATAACTTTTCTAACTAAAATTTGTGGTTCTATATCCTATTAATACATACCAAAATTGAAAATAGTATCTAAAGTACTTTCGGAGATATTAAAAAATAACTATTTAAAAAATAAAAATTCAACACCCTGTAGCCAAAAATTTAAGCCGTTGCGGAATATGTTCATATGAACTTTTCTTTATAAAATGACCTAAGGAATCACACCCTGAAATATTAGCACGTCATTAAGGAACACCCTGTATAATGTTTCTGTCTGATAATTCAAATGAGGGGGAAAAAATTTAAAGCAGAATAGTGTTTTCTTTCTAAATAATTTTGTGTAAAAGAAAAAGCTTTAAAAAATGTAAATATATATTCAGTAAAGCCCATGGAAAGACAAAAAAATGTAAGATCACGAAGGAAGATTTTAATATTTGTTGGATTAATAATTTATGATTTCTTGGCTGGTTAGAGATAAAACTTTCAGCTTTTATAAGGGACTTTGATTTTAGCCCCTCAAGTTTTTATAAGTCTTTTGAAGGGTTTATATATTAAAATTTTATTGTATGGCTTAGAGAGGCCACTTGGAATTCTAAATCTTTTATTTATTATTGAACGCATACGTCAGGAAAACTTTGGTCTGCCGAATGTTGTATTTTAAAGTTATTGCTTGGCTTCCATTTTATATAAAGTCAAGTCAAGCAGGATGTTCTTGATCGTAATTTTGTTGGGTTATTATCGTATGCTGTTACTATAATGAACCTTTTTTTTGAAGGGAGGGAGCTTTTCTAGTGCGGTTTATATCATTTGACAGAATAACTACATGTACCGTATACGCAGTCTCATACGGTATTTAGGTTTGAATTATAGGTTTAATTCAACGAAACTTTGAATAAAAACAAAAAGGGTTAAATTTCGTAAGTGATAAACTTCCAATTTAATTAGAGCAGCAAAACAGCTGGCATTGGGAGAGTACAAAGTTGCACGATTGAACTAATTTGAATGCTGTATGTCGAGGACATAAATAATAATTTTATCGTATTTGGTTTTGGTCCATACAAACTCAGATTATATTGGTGTTTCCATAAACCAGATACTCGTACAAGAAATATTTCATAGTTCCGATAAGATTCTAGTAATGATTTTCTATAATTGGGATGGTAGGGACTTTCCGAAACGTAAAACGTAAAAACTTGTGTTTCTATGTAATACTGCCCCTCCTTTTATATTTACGATTGTGAATTTGTATAACCAGGAGCAAGCACGCTGGTGTATAAGGACTTAAAATATAAACCGAAAATATAAGCTTGTTTCCATTATAAGTAGACTATACGATAGCAAGTAAAATAGATTATAGATTTATTGTATTATTTATTTATCTCAATATACACATAGATTCAAAAGTTTTCCATCACTCTGATTCTCGAATAAGTAATTACGTCATGGTGGAAATAGACTAAATATTAGTTCATTGATAAGTTTGAAATAAAAATCAATGAGTTTTAAAAATTTTTATTTTACCAAAACATTTTAAACCTTCCAAAAAAAAACCTTAACAGAAGTAAAATTTATTTATATTGTATAATTTGTGAAATTAAAAAAAAAGGCTTCTAATAAAGTATATTTCCTCCTCTTGCCTCAATGCAAGCTTGAAGACGACGCCGCATGCTGTGCGTAAGGTTAGCAATCCGTTCTTGTGGAATAGCCTGCCATTCCTCGGTAGCGGCGACGACAAGCTCCTGGAGAGTTGTAGGGGGATTTCTTCTAACGCGAACTGCCCTAGAGAGCATATCCCAAGCATGTTCTATCGGGTTCATGTCAGTAGTCACAAAGTAGGCCACTCCAAGCGATTGATTCCCTCACTTTCTATCTATTCATCCACAGCTTTAGTACGATGGGGCCGGCATTCTCGCCCATAAATACAAAATTGTTACCAACAGCGCCTCTGCACGTCCTAACATAAGGATGTAAAATATCCCTAATGTACCTGTCGCCAGTCATTGTGCCTTGAACGTGGACTAACTCAGTACGCCCGTCAGACATAATACCTGCCCAAAACATGGCTCTTCCTTCCGCGAATGGAGGCAAGGGGCGAGCATAGGCAAGTCGGGCTGCTGTTGTTGGTTCTCCCCAAACGAATCCGGCGACTATCGTTTACCCAAATCCTGGTCTCGCCGGAAAATAGGACAGAATTCCAAAATTATTCGGATAAGCGAACGTGCGTTTCAGCCCACTGCAGTCGACGAACTCGGTGGTCATATTGTAGTTGGGGAACTCTTACTGGCCGCCGACATCTTAAACCGGATTCAAGAATGCGTCTTCTCAGTGTAGAGACGGATACGCGAACTCCAATTGCATGCGTAATATCTCTCTGAAGTTGTGGGACTGGTATAGTACGATTTCTCCGAATTGTTAAGGTAATATAGCGGTTCTGCTCTTCGTTAGTAACACGCCTTCTACCACTTCGTGGTCTGTTTCGCACAGAATTGGTCTGTAGATAGCGATTCCATATGCGAGATACATCACTTTGAAAAACCCCTATTCTTTCAGCAACAAATCTTTGGGAATGACCTTCCTCAACTAAAGCTAGTATTCTTGCACGATCAATTTCAGATATTACTCGGCGATTCATTTTTACACACTGAACCGACATATTTAACTGGCCAGCGCCAACAAAATACAACACTGAAAATGTTATCTTAAACAAATATCTTGATAATATTTTTTTTGCTACAAAAAATGGTATCGTTTTAACTGATAAACATAAACTAACATTTAGAAAAAAAATTCATTCTTGAAATTATCTTGACATGCCAAAATCAGAGTGATGCAAAACTTTTGAATCTATGTGTATTACAAAATTTAATTATATCTAACAACATAACCAATAATTTAGAACGGGCATACCTTGAAAGTAATTTTGACACAATTTGTTCTGACAATTGTGTTTATTCCCCTGTTTATTAATTCCATATTAAAAAGCTATAAATTAAAAAATATATCGAAAAAATATATTTTATTTATAGATACTTTATTATTTGCATAGAATAAAAAATATGTAATAAATACATCATGTATCAATATATTTTAAATTTTAAATTTACAACGACATCCCTTTTGTCGCAATAATGGGTATTAATATTTACATTGTCAGAATGGCATGTGCCTGGTAAATTTAAATGTGTAAAAATGATCCTGCGGGAAACGTCAAATAGCCCATTACCAATCCGATCAGTTTTAAAAACACGAACTGTGTGATTTTAAAACTGAACGAAACAAATTGTTTTCATATAAAGGGACATTAGAGAAACAAGTATCATACATGTGGGGTGACAAAATAGTCTGAAAAAAAATCATTAAGTGACCTTACGCAAAACATTTTTGTTCGAGCTTAAAAACAAGTTTATTTCAATAGAAATATGTTTTTTTAATGGGTGTATTATAGTGGAAACGATGAATTGGCTAAAACATAATTTAGTAAGTCAGGTTACCATCCAAATTAAATGCAAATTATTTAAAAATATTCTCTAAAAATACATCAAATCGTTTTTTCTCAAATCTATCGATTCTGAGTTGTGGTTGTTTTGCATTTCGATGTTGTTAATTAATATTTGGTATAGTCAGGTAAAAAAGTCATATTTTTTTCTTTAATGTGAATAAAAAAGGGTAATTTAAAAAACAGAAAACCTGAGATATTACCCTATTTAGGTCGTCCCTTTTGAGGTTATTCAGGTTGGGAGATGTGAAAAAAGCTACGGTTCAGGTAAATGACAAAAGAAAAGATATGAAAATGTGTCTGGGAAGATACGCGGTCCCGTTTATACATGTGCTATTTTTGTTATGTCGTATGTCGCTTTCTTACATTTGAATTTGACCCCACTCACTCGGATATTATATAATATGTACAATAAAAGGAATTTTTAAAGCTGTTTAAAGGCAAAGTGCTTCTATGAGAACGGGGATAACTTTTATAAATAACTTTATGTGGGTCGTTAAATGTTTATTATTATTTATTATTGTTAAGAATTTATTAAAACTTTATTATTATTCGAGAAGATTTTAACGTCATTGATAAGATAAGTATTTCAGATTTCATGTGCAGTTTTCAGTGCGGGAGCAAATGCCCTTTTTCGAAATCGCGTCAAGAGTCAGGTAGATACAGCAAGATCTTATAATAAAAATCTCTTCCAAATTAAATAATTTAAAACTTTTAATTTTTCCCATTTTTTTCTTGATTAATTTACTCGTCGGGTGCAAGCGACAAATAAATTATTAGTGGTTTTACATGAAACGGAAAGAGCTGGGTTCGTTCATGATTTTGTTTCGAATAAATATTGCAACACGTTCAAGAAAATCGAGAAAAAATTAGAAAAATTTAAAGTCGAGGTGGATTAATTTTTTCAATTTGACAAAACATATCAGTGTTTCCTGTATTGATCTTTATTAAGCTAAGGTACTCTAATGTTGACTCTAATGTTGATTTCGGCGACAATAGTTTCACAAGACCATCGAAATTTTATAATTTTGAACAGTATTTAATTAGTTTTATACAGGAGGGCGTCTCCATAACAATATTTCTGAGGCAGATGAATTATTGCAAAAATCTTCTTTTTTTTAAATAGGTATTTGATATATGTCAAATACCCATTTAAAAAATAAAAGATTTTTGCAATAATTCATCTGCCTCAGAAATATTGTTATGGAGACGCCCTGTATAAAACTAATTAAATACTGTTCAAAATTATAAAATTGCGATGGTCTTGTGAAACTATTTTCAAATTTTCAGCTTTCTAGCTGTAACCGCTAAAAAGATACGATTTTCTTTTCAGGTCCCGATACGGCGTTAAAAAATCACAAAATTATTTATAATTCAAAAACTCTTAAAGATAGGTATATGATATTATACAGAAAACTGTTCTAGATTTTTATCTAGATTCCAAAAAAATATAATATATAGTGTAATTCATTTAAAATTCCGAAGTTGCTACCACTTTCGGTATGATCCGGCAACACCGCACTATCGAAAATATTTGATAAACGTAGAAAACCATCTCTTATAGCCACAACCAAATTTTCAAAATAAAATATCATTTATTTCTCGAGATACTTCTAATAGGCCACTTTACTAGGGATACCCTGTATATTTACTGTTATCTCTGTATATGTTTTTGATTTTTGAAATATCCTGATTCATTATTTTGTTACTGTGTATTATGTTTATCATGGTTTCTGCCTTGTAATTAAGTTTATCAAAACCTGTGAGGCATGTACTTAAATAAATAAATAAATAAAATATACGAAATAACATTACATTTAATTGAAGTTTCTTTTTGAACCAAATCGACTGATGACTGTAACAATATCGACCCTCTGCGCCTCGGGCGGTCAAATTTGAAATTTAAATTTTAGAGCAGAAATTTCGTTAAAACACTAATTTTTTTATATAAAATAGAAACGTACTAATTGACGTTCCGCACGGCAAAGAAACAAAAGAGCGTACACACGGGAACAGATGACTACGAATCGCTATCGTCACAGCGGCGGGCGTTCCGCCATTTTGATTCATATACATTCGCGACGGAACAAAGGATCGGATACGGGAGCGTAACTGGATTAAGTTTCGCCAAACCAATTTGTATGGCCCTTATTACGGGCCTGGTTACATAGCTCTTGTGCTCGCGAATCAAGCCAATTCAATTAGTTCGCTCACTGGCAAACTTAATATGCTAAGTAAAGTAGTCGCGAATTTGGGGACTTGAAACATACATCGCCACGGATTCAAGTTTACATTGTAATACTGCGGCTTTTAAATTATGTCGCACGTTCCTTGTTAGTTAACAAATTCTAATATAGAGTTCTTAGTGCAAGAACAGGGAATTTTCTCGACCTAAGTCACTACAATAAATAATTTGGCAAACGATTTACACTGAGAAAACTAATTGCGAAACAACAAAATCATTAATAATTTAAACTCGGGTTTAAGTATTAACACACAAATTTGCTTGAAACTTGGGAAAAACAGTAGGAAACCGGCCGGCTTCTTTAAACAGCTGATTTTGGACAAGCGGGTTGCCTATTCTTTTCGCTACGGCAGCGGCTGGGGTTAATATTTAAAAATACAGCGTTGCCATTTTTGGATGTTTTATAAGGTTATATTCATAAATGGCAGAATTTCCTTCTGTAATACTTTTCTGTATTATGATAGTCTCGGAAATGGCAACCGCGCTAGTTGGACAAGACTATTTATTTTGAAGGGGGTTGTCCTGTATATCAACATAATTATTTCATCATTCTTCTTCAGTGAAGGATTAATAAGTTTGATTAGCCCATTAGAAATTAGCGTTTTTATTATTTCTGAATTTCTATTGCGAAATACTTTGTATTCGATAGTGCTGTTGTTTTATGTGTACGGTAGGTTATTTTAAAGTGTAATTATGCGTTAGTATTTATTGCTTTTGTGTAATCTAATAATAAGTGCAAATCTTCAAAAAAACTTATTTGAAACTCGTGGGTGTCTCTTTAAGTGATTTAGTGCAAATGTTCCGAGTGATTGGAAATAAGAAGCCGAATAGTGTTTAGTGGATATAAGCTTATTATGCAGTTCCACATTATCATCAGGGTACGTCTGTGCCCTGGATTACTTGCTAGTGTACGGCACCTGGATTCACTTCTATTTGGATATTAGGTAAACTAAATATTATTTTTATAAGAATCTAAATTTTTACATTTTTTACACAGTTGGCAACATTGTGCCTGAACATCTGTTGATTACACACACAGCTTGGCAATATAATATGATCATATATGAATGTGCCGAGGAGTGACCGGTGGGTTTAGGGGTGAATTACGGTGAATTACCCCACTTTTTAAACGTTCGTTTTAAAAAAAGAAATATGTAGCGCTTCTCTAGGACACCCCAGGAGTCACCCATTTAAAAATAATACGTCATTTCCATAACACCCTGTATATACTTTTCAGGTGATATTAATATCAAATACCAATGTATGGAAAAAATTATTATTTCCCGTTGATAATACAGCGTGAAGTATAGAGTCTTCTCTGATTATACGTATGTACGTCTACCGTACGTCTAACCGTACGAACAAACCCGTACGTCTACCGTGTACTGACGAGAACAAAACAGTTCGAAACCGGTCTGCAGGTGGTGACATCCCATCAATGGAAAAGGCTTCCTTTTCTTGGTAGTACCATTCAATCTGAATTAGTATTTTAAGGTGCTATTGTGTAGACAAAACTACGCCATTATTGTATAAGGTATAATCGGGTGGTCTGGGATATAATAATAATAATACCACCTGAAAAGTAAATAGACTTTTTATTTAAAATATTTTGCGATTGCCCATTTTATTAATATAATTATTTAAAGCTAAATTAATAAGAAGGTATACCGTAGAACTTTTTTCCTTATTGTCGTTGGCAATGAAATTATATTACCAAAGTTTAGTTAAGTTTACTGTATACTGAATAGTTAAATTTACCAGATAGTGTATAGAGAATTTACGAATGAGATGACATAAATGTTCCAATTCTCAGAGTGAGCTGGTTCGACAACTGATGACGATCGATTTGGTTATAACTGATGCATTATTACTATCGTTATTAATTGGTATTTAATGAAATTCCTCTAAGTTTAATTTTGACCCCAATCAAAGAAGCTTTTCGCCTTTTGAGGCGAAATTTCCTCCGTTTGAATACTTATTCATAAGTTTTCTGAAGAATGCTTAAATTATTAGTTGGAATTAATTAAAAGAAAACCGCTTTTACAATGAGATATTTATTTTGTTAAAATGAGGCTACTTGCTTTTGACTGAAAATGTAATAAATTTGCCAATTAAAACAGTTAAAAGCATTTCGAGCAAAATTTATTTTTTCTTCCCTTCTCCTTTAACTCGTTTAAGTATTGAACTGGTATCTTTTTCTACCACATATACACGATATATAAAAGAAACCAAGCGTTGATGTCCAACAAAGAAGAAATAGGTATTTGCGACCGGTTTCAGGTACCGAAAATATATCCTCAAACAGCAGAATTTCTAATGCAATGTGAATTCGTATGTTCTTTACCAAGGAGGAGGTTCCGTGATGGTATCAAGGCATCTTTTAACGTACTTTTGAGTATCCATTTGGATACGCAGGCATTTTATTTGAATACCCAGTAGTCATTTATAAACTACTGAACTGATACCAGTGATGACTGATACCTAAAAATGCTTTAAAATTATCAAAGTCAGAAAAAATATTAAGAAAATAGGGCTGTTTAAAAGACATGGATACGCAGCAAAAATTCACTAAAGACATGGATACGCAGTAAAAAATCATTAAGAGCTGCGTTTAATCACAGATTGCCAAGCAGGCACTATTTTATGTGAACGTTTAGCCAAATATACTTAGTTTTTTCTAATCTAAAACTGGATTCGTAAAGTTAAAGGATTGGAAAAGGCTATAAAAAATTGCGTTAAAAAATATAATGTTATAAGAATAATAATAACAATTTCAAATATGAACAATTTTCAAATTTTTGTCACAGATCTTCCTGAATCTTGTTGATGATACCCCAATCGACATGTCAGACAATCTAAATGTCAATAAATTAACTAAAAAACTTTATTATCAACGGCTAAAACTTAACGGGAAGAAATATTGATCAGCTGATGACTCTCGTCTCTTTCTAACCTGCCAAAAAGCGGCATATTTTTTAATTAAATTGATGCAACAAAGATGGCTCTGATTGCTAATTTGAGATTGTTTTGGGATTATCATCTTAAAAGATGCCTTGGATGGTATGAACCGACGCGACGTGTACAGGGCAATACAAAGTACTGAGGCATATTTAAGTTAATATATTTGTTTTAAATAATATAGCAAATTTAATTTAATAAGCATATTGGTAGTTAAGTTTGTTCCTAAATGAATTTTAAATTAAATCTCGATTATCTGTTATCCGTATTCTCATTCCAACAACAATAATGAAATTATGGAAAATTTATGGTGCATGTATTGACATGAACCCAAAAACAAAATGTGAAGAATAGATGAATCTAAATGAAAACTGGCATGTTGAAATAATTTTACTACTTGAGTATTCTACAGAGTGTTTTAAAATTAAATTAAAAAAAAAATGTTGCTATTATCCCTGTATAATAAACGGAATAATCAATTTTACTTCAAATTTCTAAGAGACACATTAAAACTGATAGTCGTACCAGTTGTACCGTTTTCTAAAAACATCACTAATATCAGACTAAAAATAAAAAAGTAATTAATAGTTAATCAAAATTTTGTAATGATCATTTTTATACACATAAGTGTGTCGTATATAAACAAAACTATATCCGGTTATGTATACAGGCATCATTCTTACACGAGTTTATGAATCTGCGTGTAATTAACCGTTACACAATCTCTATCTACGAATTTTAAAGGGCTTTAAAACCCGTTCTTCCGTTTCGGTTTAAACAGAGGCGTTAAAACCTAATTCCAATTATAGACTGAAACCATATATTTTATCTCCCATACCATTTTATGTTCGAGAATCTAACACGATGATCCGTGATTAAACTGATCAAGCGTATATCATTGATTTTAATCTAGACAGTCAATGGCTATTAAAGGATTGCGCATCTCAGTTGCGGCGGACGTTAATATAGCGGTAAATTGCAATAGTGTCTCATTTAATCCTAGCCTACTTATAGCAAGCCTATTTTGTCTTTATTCAAAATCGATCTAAATCTGCGACAAATGATACACAATTGTTATGAACATCATTCGAAAATACGAAAGCGAAGGGTAAGTCGAAATTTGATGTTTAATAGTGATTCCGCTAGATCAACTTTTTGATGATTCTAAAAAGATATCAAAATCCATTCGACTGGTGAGACCAAAATTTTCCATTTTTATCACGAAAGGCAAAAAAAATCTTTTCTCTACGATCTTATAAAAACTATATTTTTTACGCAAATAAATCAATAAAATTGGTAATTTCTTAACAAGTTAAAAGAGGTATTTGCCTTAACGCATCATTTTTCTATTTTTTCCGAATGCTTGTAATATTAAGTTGTCATGAAGACATCATCCGCGTCGTTCGTCATCGAAAGAAATAAACTGCTGGCCATTTGCTT
Organism: Barypeithes pellucidus; assembly: GCA_963991005.1. Classification (NCBI taxonomy): domain Eukaryota; kingdom Metazoa; phylum Arthropoda; class Insecta; order Coleoptera; family Curculionidae; genus Barypeithes; species Barypeithes pellucidus. The sequence continues at coordinate 16,895,997 of OZ022566.1, forward strand.
TCGAACAAGAAAAATTTCGCCTAAATTTAAAAGTTAATATTTTCTGAACCAGATATGACATCGATCTCCGGTTTTTAATGGTTGATAGATTTGTCCCTTAGGAAACAATTGCCAAAGTTGGATTGTCTTAAACTATCAGAAAATTTTATATACAGGGTGTTAAAGAGGACGATGATTTTTGCTCCAATTTCCATAGCATGTAACTTTCACAATAATATTTTTAAATTGTATCACTGTAGGTCAATTGAATCACTGGTTCATAGCAAAGAAAGTAATTTTTGATATCTGCTATATTTTAAGAGCTATCGATTTTTTTGAAAAACTTTGCTTTTTTTCAACTTTTTGTTAGCTAGATCCCACTGTGCGGTGTTTCGTGCAAACTTTGCAAGTGATTATTATACCTTATGAAAAGCTTGTTTATGTTCAGTAAAAACAATTGTACCTAAATGTTGTGATGTGCAGTGGCGTACTTATAATCACTTATATGTCTATGCTTTATGAGTATCTCACAATTTTTTTGTATTGGACAGTACTCGCCCCTAGATTAGGCAAGTTTTTCCTTATTTTTTAGTTTTCATATCGCGCTACAGGTATATTATACAGTGTCTACAAAATTTTAAAAAAGATAATTTTTGTATTTAATTGTTTGAAAAAATGTATTTATTAATTTCTATCTTTCTAACACGACACTATTCCTAAAATTAAACTTACATTTAATATTAAATATCACTAGCTGCCGTCAAACCAAACCCCGTCCATCCGAGTGTATTAATTTGAATCGAGATTATCACGAAAAAAAAACAATATCAAGTCAGCCATGCTAATGCGTTTAGCAACAAAGCTAACCATGTATCAAGAATGCTAAACAATGGTTCAATGATGTGCAAATAAACTTTTAATGACAACTTATTGTCACAATGCCACGTTTAACGGAACACGAAAGAAATAATTGTGTTAGACTTCTTAATGAAGTGTTACGGGAACGAAATGTAGCCAGAATTTATAATGTAAGTAACAGTACCATTAATTACCTACGACAGAATTTTCGTGCGACTGGACATGTGGCATATTTGCAAAGAGGTGGTAAGCCGAGAAGAATTGAGGGGCGAGTCGCAAGAACCTTATTAAGGGAAGTTCGTCGCAGACGAACATTAAGCTCCAGAATATTAAACGAAGATCTTAGGAGACAAACCGGAGTGTTAGTGTCAAATCGGACAGTAAGGAGAAAATTAAATGAAAGTAATCTAAGGTAAATTGCTGGCTAAGTTACATTTTTTCTTGGTATTAAAATGCAAATACTGATTATTTCAGGGCAAGGAGACGAGCAAAATGTGTTCGGCTTTTGCCAAATCATAAACGCCAGCATCGGGAATGGGCCAGACAGAAATTGGGGTGGTACAACGAGTGGCAAAACTGGATTTTTTGCGACGAAACTCGATTTAACTTAATACACTCGGATGGAAGGGTTTTGGTTTGGAGGCAACCTGGTGAGCGCTACGAGGAGCAGAATATGGCTCCCCAAGAAGCTTTTGGTGGTGGAGGGATAAATGTGTGGGGAGGCGTAATGCATAATGGACAGTCGGAACTGTATATTTCACGGCGCACCGTTAATGCACAAATTTATAGACACGATATTTTAAATAATATTGTTATACCATTTGCTGATAATTTTGGGGAGGAATTTGTATTAATTGACGATAATGCGAGACCACACAGGGCAAACATCGTTCAGGAGTTTTTGAGGGAAAGAAACGTTCAACAGTTAAACCTGCCGCCAAAATCTCCTGATTTAAACGTAATAGAGCATGTGTGGTCTCGGCTGAAATTATTAGTGCTAGTGCGATCCAGAGAAAATCCGCCTCAAACTTTGGAGGAACTGGCAGTGGCCATTGAAGAAGAGTGGCAAAATATACCTAGGGTATTTATCAACCTGTTAGTCCTCAGTATGCCACGGCGATGTCAAGAGGTCGTTAATGTACGAGGAGGGCCTACAAGGTATTAATCCCATCAAAATAAAACTAGCGTTATTTAATATTAAAATGCCTTTCAATGTAAGTTTAATTTTAGGAATAGTGTCGTGTTAGAAAGTTAGAAATTAATAAATAAATTTTTTCAAACAATTAAATAAAAACATTATCTTTTTTAAAATTTTGTAGATACTGTATAATATACCTGTAGCGCGATATGAAAAACTAAAAAATAAGGAAAAACTTGCCTAATCTAGGGGTGAGTACTTTCCAATACAAGAAAATTGTGAGATACTTATAAAGCATAGACATATAAGTGATTATAAGTACGCCACTGTACATCACAACATACTGAACATAAACAAGCTTTTCATAAGGTATAATAATCACTTGCAAAGTTCGCACGATACAACGCACAGTGGGATCTAGCTAACAAAAAGTTTTTCAAAAAAATCGGTATCTCTTAAAATATAGCAGATATCAAAATTTTGACAGATTACTTTCTTTGCTATGAACCAGTGATTCAATTGACGTACAGTGATAAAATTTAAAATTATTATTGTGAAAGTTACATGCTATTGAAATTGGAGCAAAAATCATCGTCTTCTTTAACACCCTGTATATAAAATTTTCTGACAGTTTAAGACAATCCAACTTTGGCAATTGTTTCCTAAGGGACAAATCTATCAATAATTAAAAACCGGAGATTGATGTCATATCTGGTTCAGAAAATATTAACTTTTAAATTTAGGCGAAATTTTTCTTGCTCGAAAGCAAATGGCCAGCAGTTTATATTCCGAACAAGAAAACTCATTTCAATGTGTTCTAGACGAAATAATTAATAAAGCCAATGAAGCAACACAAAATCTATTGAATGAACATAATCTGCCTTTTATTAATTACAAATATTAATTTGTTAATAATGTCATTTGTTTAAGAGTTTGTATTTTGTTCCGATCTTAGATTCGTTAAATAAAACACCTCTACTGTATCGCTGTGGTTCTGTTCATAATTTCTACAACACATTTTGATAAACCCAGTACCGACCGGATCCGGTACAAAATCCGGCCGGACCGGATATTAAAAAGAAAGGCTTTGCCGGATACCAGATCCGGTTCCGGCGGCATGTCTAATGTAACTTGTATCCAATCTAAATACCTTATGACACAACGATATATATTACGTGTCAAGTTGTTAATGGCACAAATATGTAAATGAATAAAAGTGTTTTAATTATAACAAACATGGACAAACAAGTACATAGTTGTTCCGAATAAAGTAAGTTGTAAAAATGAAATGGGATGTATCAATTTAATAAATCAAAGTGTTTCTAACAGCGGGGAACGTTGCATGACTTAATATAAAAACAATTTATTATGACATGGAGGAAGTAATTAAAAGGTTATAATTAAAATTCAACACGACACATGTCACTGACACTGTCCGGATTAATCAAATTAATCAAAATTTTATTAATAATAAAAAGGTCAATTATTGTAAGTGAGGCCTTGCGCGACATAAGCGAGCTTGAATATAGAATTATGTAAGAGACTCTACACACATTAAATGTGTTTAATTTTTTTTTTTAATAAGCAGAATTCACGTTTTTTCTTTAAAATTTTATTTAATAATTAGATTACATTTCTTACATTTCTCTTCTAAGCAAACTAAGATTTACTAAAATTGAATAAGTCGTTTCGGAGTTACAGCAATTTAAATGGTTACACTTTCAATACTTCCCCCACTCTTATCAAGGCCGGTAAGCAATGAGCCTTAGACCATGATACAGAATTATCCAAACTTTCTAACGATATTACCAAAGATGTACCTTAATGTGGTAATATTCGGAGAAATTTAGAATTTTAATATTTATTTTACCATTGTAGCCCCTAGCGCCGAAATACCGAACCAGTAGTTACCGAGATATGGCCAGTGACAGGCCTTAATGAAACACTCTGTATAGCGGCAGATCTCAGTTACATAATTAACAATGAAAAATATGCATACGTAAATATTTCAAATTTATTAATTGATTGTATTTATTACCAATGGTAACAATATGTATCTTCTTTTACTGTTGTAAAGTTTAATATTACTGATTGAATATACAATCGAAACAAATTAAACTAGTTTCCAATAACTTCAAACATGCCTTACAACGATTAGTGGTGTAGATCCGCCATATTGGTTATCATCTCCTATCAACTTGACGTTGATTGATGAATGTGGGTCTGATTTTCTCAAGTCACTCAGTCGATACCGGAAAGTATTCCCAGTAACTAAGGAAACGAAAAGGGCTCGTTTCCTTTTTAACTATAAGTTCCGTTGTCACTTCGGTTTTTTACCTGAACGTCATTGTTTCCATTTGGGACCTGGGATCTATCTAAATCTTTCAAAACCTTTATTATAATTAAAAGAGGATCCAACACCTCTAGCTGCAAATTATAAAATATAAGGATAGGAAGATGAAATTTATAAAATTAACTGTCACTTAGTCCATAACAAACCCAAGCTGTTGAAAAATAATTTTCTAACAACTGTATTTGAACAGATGACAGATGGTGCCAATTTGACAGTTAAACTGTTTATTTAAAGAAAAATAAACTTTCGGGACATGTCGAGTGAATTGGGGTGCTGGGTAAAGTGCACAATAAAGATTAAGACAGCACAATAAAAGAATTTTTTCTATTTGGGTTTCATAATGGCTACATTATGAAATGCAAAAAAATTGAATAACCTGCCACTTTATGAAACTGAAACTTTATTTTTTTTATGTTGGCAGCAAGTAGGGTTCGAATTTTAGGCATACTTCGATTTCGTTGAAATGAGCATTCTAGGCATTATGGATTCGACAAAAAATTTGTTAGAAAACTTTAAAATACTAACCTTTAACCTTGCAAATAGATCATTTTTACTAGATATTTATCTGAAATACCTACACTAGGAAATATATAACATGCTGATGGTGTCCGTCAACTAATTTCTAGTCACAACTATAAAACAACATAACATATGCTCTATTTCTAAAGTTTTATTCAATAAAGTACTATTTTTATTTTTAAATCAATATAGTATTATACATATTACTTTATAGTATATACATATTTATAGTTACTGTAGACATTTACTGGGCATTAATTGTTATTCCTGTCAGATTCTGTGTCGACACAATATTTTGTTCAATAGTATTATTTATTATTTTGTTCAATATTTTGAACTTTGTTCTGCTCGCACCATTACTCAAAGTTTTGCATATTCTTTTTAAAAGTTTTTCTAGATTATTTTCTGCAATTTCTCGTATTTCTGACGGAGTACAACTTTCTTCCTGACTCATTTTTATTAACTTTAATTATATTTTTAATTATGACGGATGGGAAGAAGCTTTGTTGTGTTCAATTGTTTCTATCATGCCCTATTTGATACTTGTAACATTTTATTAAATTGTACAAGTATTGCCAACCCAAAAAGCAAATATTAATTCAAATGGAAAAAATCTACTATATTTTTTTAAGTTTTTAAGACTTTAAAGACCTTAATAGAAAAAGTATTATAAAATACACGGATTATAAGACAATTAGAGCACTTGTACTTTAGAAAACTCCCCGCTTCGCGGGTCGTTTTCTAAATTAAACGCGTGCTCTGAAATAATGTCTTATGAAACTTGTATCTTAATATACTAATATATATTTTTGTCCTCATTTGCAATTATGGTGATCCTTTTAGGTTTAAATAACGAACCACTTTCAGCACTCGTTATGTAATATACTATAAACTTTTTTTTAATACTAAAATTATATTTTACTCTCATATTATTTGATTAAAAATACCCCTAGAAACTTTATCTATTTTACCAACTTCTATCAAATTATCTATTAACCACATCAAACGATACTTTATTTTTTGAAACTTAAAAGGGCCACCGTTAGCGGTAAAAACAATTAAATAGACATTAAGATAAGATCTCCAAATGACTATGCGCTATAATGGCACCTTATAGATCCACTGATATATACTTTTACCTCGGGCACACACTATAGCACTGAATTTTCTGCATAATTTCTTATCACTGCTATTAAAACCGAAAGTGGTATTTAATGCGTCAACGACACCTTTAGAAAAATAATTAAAATGAAGCCCCTTGCTTTTAAATAATATGCATAAGAAGAATTATCTAAAAAAGAAGTTATTGATTTGTTGAAAATTCTTCCCCTAATATTGTAATATAGTAAAATGGAAATAGATAATAAATAACACTGGACAATCTTACTATTTTAGGTGTGCTAAAGCCGAAAATAAACTTTTTTTTTAATATTAGTTCACGTTTAAAAGATACGTGACGTCATGCGCCCCTAATATATTAACACTGTAACCGCAAGAACGCACGTGATATATTTGTATTGTAATAACAATATATGGATCTTACATCGCCAAATCTACATTTTCACCAAGTTAAGAAAATTTACCACGACAACACCGCATGGTGGGTTCCCAGGGATGATCCCCCATATGCGAAGTCCTAACCCCCTATTGCTTAAAATAAGAGCGATAGCCATTTAAACCCATATAATTTCACTTTCATGTCTGTCTTGTACTGAACAGTCTCTGTATAATAAAAATCTGTTCACAAATATAAGAGAGCGACGTAATGAGTGTTAATTAAATTTACCTAAATAGGGATATTGTCTACTAGGATTAAGATAGCAGCAGTGGAACCTATTAGAAGACGATGTCTCTGTAAGTGTTTTTCGTAAACGTCATAAAGGCCTAGCACCATTTTGGCATGGAAATTAACTTGGTTTTCTGCAATAACATTGGCGGTTTATTGGCGGCTTTAAATATAAACTACAAACCAGTGGAATGGAGATTGTTTATAGACAGTTCAACATTGAGTTTAAAGGCAGTACTATTGCATATTGGCAATATTCTTCCTGTCTATTCCCGTCGCATATGCAGTTCATATGAAAGAATCATACGACAATATGAAGTTCCTATTGACAACCAAAATATGATGAGCACCAATGGCAGATATGTGGCGACTTAAAGATTGTTGACTTTTACTTGGGCTGCAGCTAGGCTACACCAAGTTTTGTTGTTTTTTGTGGGAATGGGACAGTCAGGCAAGGTCACTTCATTACAATAGACAATACTGGCGCGTGGACAATCATTAGAGCCAGGGCAAAAGAATGTACAACATCATTGGTAGACTCCAAAAATATTTCGTCACCACCTCTGCATATCAAATTGCGCCTAATGAAAAACTTTGTTAAGGCACTGAATAGATATGGGGCAGCATTTCAGTACCTACACCAGAAATTTCCGAGGCTTGTGAAGCAAAACTTAAAAAAGGTGTTTCTATTGGGCCACAATCGAAATATCGATCGAAATATTCTGAAATACGAACACTTTGATAGCACTCTAACAGATATTGAAATAAACGATTGGAATGACTTTCGCCTCGTGGTCACTAATTTCTTGGGAAATAAAAAAAGCTGACAATTACGTTACTCTTATTGAAAATATGCTGTCGTCGTATCAAAAAATGGGTTGCAAAAGTTAAAGATCCATTTATAGGAAATGGCCTGGACTTTTTTCCCGACAACTGCGTAGCTGTAAGTGATGAACACGGCGAACTCTTCCATCAGGATATATCAACAATGAAGGACAGGTACCAGGGAAACTGGAATGCTTCCATGCTTGCCGACTACTGTTGGAAATGTGCCAGAAACAATTATTCACAAAAGAATAGCTAAACGACAGCGCATTTAGTGACTCTAAAAATGTAAAATTATCTAGTTTTTATTATTTTGTTAAAAAAAAAAAAATTTTTGAAAACTGCAACTAAGTTTTTAATTTCATTATCATTTTTGTATTCAGCATTTCAAAATTAACAAGGAAAATGCATTTTGATACAAGATACAACCAATAACCTAAAATTTATTGTCCAGTGTAACCCATACCTATGGGATTAAGTTAACTTTCATACAATTTCAACTATTTAGGAAAATTCCATTAATAGTTCTCGTCAAAAGTTTCAAACTTTTCTCTAAATGTATTATAATAGCCAATTGAAATTTAAAAGCCAGATGAAAAGTTCGAACTTAAGATACCGGATTAACTTCATAATAATATTCCATAGTATAGCATCCTTTATAAGTTGCCCTTTCGCAACTATTGTAGAAAATTAAGGCACTGTTTATGCGCTGCCGCAGGCCTTATTTGTTATGCTTGAGGACCGTAGTTTAGAGACCCCTGCTCTAGACCACCAAAGACCACCTTATGACTATAATAACCCGGTCATGACGTCATTTATTGTCAATAATGGACATTCCACCCTTTTTCCTGTTCCAACAAAGACCTGAAAGAAATTTTGGCTTAGGGTGACAGTAACCAAGTCGAATTTAACGCTAAAGAAACCCAGGCAGCATTTTTCTCTAAAAAAGTTAACATTACAGAACCGGATATAGTCATGGACGGACACGCAATCCCATTGGCTTCATCTATTAATTTGCTGGTCGTCAATCTGGGAGGAAATATGTCTTAGCATAACCACGTTGTGGCAATCGCCAAGATAGCTTCTCAGAAACTTGATGTACTCTTCCGAACCAGAAAGTTGTACACACCTCAACAACTTTTGACACTATACAAAGCCCAGATTCGACCATCACTAGAGTACTGCTCTCATGTCTGGAGCTCTGCATCCAAACATACTCTTCGGCTACTGGATTCCATCGAAAGGAGGGCCATTCATCTGATTAGAGACCACGAGCTGAGGAAGAACCTCGACAGCCTAGAACATCGAAGACAGGTTGAGGATTTGATTCTCTTTTACAAATATTTTCATGGAAAGTGCTCGGCTGACCTTGCCCTCTTAATTCCGCCCAGAGCGGCGAATATCAGAAATACACCACTGCCGCCCATCCATGTGTGGGTTAAGCTTAGTACTCCTCGAACTTCATTGTTTAAGAATTCTTTCATCTGGAGGACTTCATCCTTATGGAACGACCTTCTCGAGGTCGTCCAACGTGAATCGCCTTTTGAGCACACGCACCACTCCCAGAGTGCCCTAAAAGATTTTTCCTATAGTGCTTGTGGTTGATCATAAAAAAAAAACATTTCAATCTATCGAATAGGGTAATGTAATTAGCTTTCGTAAAAAGTACAAAATCTATGATAATAAGCTTTAAAGTATTGATGACGCCTTGGGGTATGCATTTATAATTTCATCTATTTTCTTTGATGGGATGTAGCGAATTTGCTCCGTATTTCCTACCTTTAATAACCGACATTTTTGTATTTCCTTTTTATAGAGTTCATAAAATAAAACCTTCTATAAAGCTAGTGGCCTAGTTTAGAAGTGGTATAATATCTTTAGACTCCGATAGGATGGCGAAATTTCTTCATATATGAAAATGACCCGGTCTCGGCGTACTAAACGTTTTAATAACTTTAATATGTGAAAACCAGTTAAAGCTTGATCACCCAGTGACGGTCAACAAAAAGGGTATTTTATTAGTATTTTATTTTAATATAGAGGAAGCTTACCAGAAGTCCGGCATAATTGATGTTTTTTACACCGTTCTAATGTATTTATGTAATAACGAGTATTGAAAGTACTAGATTTCGAACGAGGTATTTAGCACGAAGCGCCAGTCGAGTGCCGATTGAGAAAATTACTCTCGCGCAATTAATGTACAGAATTTTTATTTGGACCACAAACCAACCCAATTATTTGAACATTTTAACTTACTTACCTGGTTGTAAATAAAAATAATAGCCTAATATTTATAGAGATAGAGCTAGATATCGTCATGTTGTTAATTATGAAAGTATTGAATGAGATTTGCTTAAGACAATATTCAAATTATTATTTAAACAAATATAATTACATAAATCACGTTTACTTTCCTCTTTATGGATATTCTATACTTGATAATTATAAAAATCGAAAAGAAATCGGCACTTTTTATATATATATGGATTTTAATTTTGATACGGAAGTACACTCATTTTACATAGGCATGGCAAATTTGAGCGAAATCGGTTGAATAATTTAGGAACTATCCTGGGGAGAGACATACAAAACTTCTTTTATTTCGCTTTTTGATGGATTTTAATTTTGATACGGAAAAAATGGCATCACCGCGAGCCCAGCGGCGGATATAAATATTTTTCTCGCAATTCGACACTCATTTTACATAGGCTTGGCAAATTTGAGCCAAATCGGTAGAGTATTTTAGAAATTATCCTATCCGTATCAAAATTAAAATCCATCAAAAAGTGAATTAAAATATGTTTTATATGTCTCTCCCTCGGATAATTCCTAAATTATTCAACCGATTTGGTTCAAATTTGGCCAGCCTATGTGAATTGAGTGTCGAATTGCGGGAAAAATATTTGTGCCCGCCGATTCGCTGGCGATGATACCATTTGTTCCGTACAAAACTTAAAACATATCAAAAACTGAATTAAAAGATATATTCTACGCCTGGATAACTCCTAAATTATTCAACCGATTCGGCTCAAATTTGCCGTGCCCACGTAAAATGAGGGTAGAATTACGGGAAAAATATTTGTATCTACCGGTTCGCTCGCGGTGATGCCATTCATTCCGTATCAAAATTAAAATACATCAAAAACTGAATTAAAATATAATTTGTACGTCTCTTCCCTGGATAATTCCTGAATTATTCAACCGATTCGGCTCAAATTTGGCATACCTGTAGGAAAATGATACTTAACTTATACAGGGTGGCCCATCGAAAACACTCAGTCAGCAAGGTTTAGGCTGTGTACGTGAAAATGAAAAAAAACCTCTGACCCGTAAACTTGTGTTTTCAGGGGGACACGTTTCACTATCAATTTCATCCCTGTAACCGCAACCCCCCTAGTGGGGGCGGCTACTGCCCTTGTTTTTTCAAATGGGAAAGGGTATGTTGTGATACATCTTTTTAAAGGGCATTAAATTCTCTTTAAAATGTTCGCAGAAATAACGTATGTAGATCTGGATTAACCACTTTACTGAAGATAAAGTTAAATTGACTGATACTTCTTACTTAAAAAAAAATTGTTTACGCGCAAATCTGTGTACTTGATAAGAGGTGCAGTGAAATGTTTCAAATTCCGTTGCTCGGCGGCGCGTAGCTCAAATTTACAAAACGAAGCGCCATTTTAAAGAAAATTTAATGCCCTTTAAAAAGATGTATCACAACATACCCATTCCCATTTGAAAAAACAAGGGCAGTAGCCGTCCACGCTAGGGGGGTTGAGGTTGCAGGGATGAAATTAATAGTGAAACGTGCACCCCTGAAAACACAAGTTTACGGGTCCGAGTTTTTTTTCAAATTTTCACGTACACAGCCGTAAACCTTTCTGGAATGTTTTCGATGGGCCACCCTGTATAAATACTATAAGCAGGAGTGCTATGTAAATATGTCGATCTTGTCAAGTTACACTAATAACCTGCCGGGAAATATTTAATAAAACTTAACAAAAACATCAGTATATAAATATTAATATTGTTCAAGTTATTCACAAAGAAATTTAAAAACGAAAATATATAACATAGTTGGTTTAGTGTTCTCCTCAAGTGTTACACTCAATTCACCAGGGATAAATTAACTTAAAGAGATAAAAAATAACACTACCTAAATTATATTTCATAAAAGGATAATAAAATTTGAAGTCGTGAATCAATAATAAAGACAAAGCAACGCTGAAAACTTCCCAATTAATTTGCGTTAATTGATAAAATTAAGGCCTTGATCCGAGATACTGCAGGTGAGGTTATTAATTATGAAGAGTTTTCAACATCAAAATTATTTCTAGCAGTTTACTTAGAAATTTGACTGGTTTGTTCAAATTGGAATTCAATCGAGCATTACTTTTCGAACTCTTAGAATAAAATAAGTATTGAGTGAAATTCTATAAAGACGATAAAGAAAATTTAATAAACTTAGTTAAATTAAAATTAACCCAGTACCAAACTGATCGTCTTTTTCGAACATAATAACTATTTTCATACAAAATATCGTACGGTGATTATCTAGACTTCTAACTACAAAATTACATATAAACGTGTATTTTTACGATAAAATAAATTCCTGTAATACAATTTTACAATGCAAAAAGTCTCCAATTACTCATCAGCGGTATTTTTCGCTTGTAATTCCGAGCTTATAGACTTTTAGTCAGGAATAATTGTTTCTTAATTTAGAAAAACCGTTATTTTTAATTTGAAAGCATTATGAATAAGATTGGCGCTGTAAGATCGTCTGATGGAGACCACGAGCTGACAAAGAACCTCGACAGCCTAGAACATCGAAGACAGGTTGATGATTTCACTATATTTTACAGATATTTCCATGCCAATCTACTGACATTACACGCTAAGTGACGAATAGCAGAAATACACGACGAGCCACTGCCCACACATCCATATGTGGTTCAGCTTAGTACTCCCCGAATTTCATTGTTTAAGAATTCTTGCATCTAATGGACGTCATCCTCGTTGAACGATCTTCCTGAGGTCTTTTTCCCAACGAATATAACCTCCAACGATTCGAGACCAACGTGAATTACTTTATTTGCACACGCACTACTCCCAGAGCGCTTTAAATTGATTTTTCCTATAGTGCTTGTGTTTGGTCATCAAAAAAAAATTCTTTTAATTATTAGATATTCTAAGTAGGGTAAAATATATATTTTTTTTAAGACAGTAATATTTCAAAGAATAGAACAGGGATACATTCGAATGTTCAATAATCTGGGAATGACTCTTAACGAAATCAAATAGTCGAACACGTACTACATGTAACTGCAAAACCGCTGAAACTAAAAGTTCGTTTGACTCTACCATCCATCAGAATCTCTTTCGATTTTTAACGTCACGTTGCTCACTGTTTTTAACTTTAAAAACGGTTAGTTTCGTGAACCTGAGTTTTATAACGATTTTTTTTTGTTTTTTCTTCAACTTGGAGAGTAATTTATTTGGATCAACTAAATTTTGAATTGCGTCAGACGTTTGGAAAGTTATTGGTGCATATTTTTTCAGGTATTCTTTCTACTAGAGTCACAGAACCTCTGTTTGTACTCGATTGAATGTATTTCTGTTACCAAGAAAATCTATTATTTGGTTGAACGAAATGATTTATATACAGTATGTCCAATGGTGGAGTTTACAAGAGGAGAAATGGACTAAAAATTGAAAGATACGAAAAAAAGTCACTCTTGATAAACGTTTTTGCTTGTCTAGAAGATACGATTCATCATAAGAAACTTCATTTTTTTTTATACAGGGTGGGTAAAAACTGCAAAAATGTTATTTTGCTTAAGAGTAAACATACTTTATTTTGAAAGACACGAAAAAAAGTCACTCTTAATGAATGTGGTCTATACACAACAAACCGAAGTAGAACAATTCATTAAAAGGTTTACCTATGTAAAAATTATTTCCCAAAAAGTATTCTCTGGCACACCTCTGACTGGTGAACCTAGTTAAAATAATAATGACACTTAAGGTGATAGGTACTTGTTGTCAATGTCTTTATTTAATGAAGTTATTATTTAAGTAGAAATGCTATCTACTGAACAAAGAGTTTTTATAATACAATGTTATGGGGATGGTCAAGTTTCATACCGCTACGTCATGGAACAATTTACCGAGAAATTTGTAGGAATCCCAATAACTAGGATGCCAATCTGCAAGTTAATAAAAAAGTTCAAGAGAACTGGTTCGGTTTTAGACCTCAAAAAAAAAGAAGAAATACGACCATGATGATGCTGCTACAGTCTTAGTTCTTCATCCTGTTGAAAAAAATCCTATGACGTCCCTTAGAAATCGTGTAACTCAGTTGTAAGTTGTGAAAAAAAATCAAATTCAGAAGATCCTTAAAGCAAATAAATTGTATCCGTATAAACCGCACTTTAATCAAAGATTGGAAGAGGGAGACGACGAGAAACTTGAGTTTTGCCTGTGGATAGGAGATAAAATTTTAAGTGGAAATGTTGATTTTTATAAATTTATTATGTTTTCTGATGAAAGCACATTTTCAACAAATGGAACCATTGCAACCCAGCACGTTAGGTACTGGTCTTTTAGAAAATCCCGAATTCAGAATTATGACGAGAAGACAATATTTCACAAAAGTGAACGTGTGATGTGCGATATCCATCCATGGCATTATAGGGCCATATTTTTTTGATAACACGTGCAATAGATTATCATATTTAGAAATGCTGGATACATTTTTCAATGATGAACTCGAAAATCTATGATTAAATTTTCGATAAAATATGTATTTTCAGCAAGATGGTTGTCCAGCCCATTTCGCTCGTGAGGTTAGAAAATGGCTTGATCGCAGATTTGGTCCAAGGTGGATTAGCAGGAATGGCCCAGTTTTGTGGCCCCCAAGAAGTCCCGACTTAACCTTGGCCGCTATGTTTTTATGGGGCCGTTTAAAACAAATTGTTTTTGCAACCGCAATACCAAATGATATTGAAGTGCTGAAGGGCAGAATTATCCAGGCTGTGCAATCGATATCTCAGGAAGAAATCAGAAATTCTTTCACTTATTTCAGAAAGCAATTAGAAAAATGTGTCGATTATGGGGGTGGAGTTTTTGAATTATGAAATCGTTATCGTATTCTTCCATGTTAATAAAAATGTTCGTATTATTATGATTATTATAATTACTTCATTAAATAAAGACATTCACAACAAGTATCACTTATTCATTATTCAAGTAAAAACGTTTACTTAAGCAAAATAAATTTTTGCAGTTTTTACCCACCCTGTATAAAAAAAATTGAAGTTTCTTATGATGAATCGTATTTTCTAGACAAACAGAAACGTTTATTAAGAGTGACCTTTTTTCGTATCTTTCAATTTTTAGTCCATTTGTCCTCTTGTAAACCCCATCCGTGGACATACTGTATATAGAGTGTTCGAATAATGCTTCCGGATACTTGACGAGGGATTCTACATATCAAAATACCAAGTCATATAACAAAAAGTCTACAACTCGATACTCTTTTTTCTTACTTCTTCCAGCTAATAAAAACCATAATTCCAGTTTTGCGCCTAAACGATTTGGTTTATCGACTCGAATAAAAAGCACCTTTTTCATTAGGTATTTTTTGTCTTTAACTGTCAAAAGAAAAAAGATATGCCGAAAAACAAATTTGGATTCCAGGTAAAGTGGCATCTGGTGGCATAGTAGAGAAACATTCTTATAATAGAATTATAGAAGTCATTAATCGTAGTCCCTGTACCAAATATCAACTTAATAGTTTCAAAACCAACCGCCAGATGTTAAAAATAAGAAGAAAATAAGAATTTTGACATTGTTTTGAATTTATAGTTATGAATTGCTTAATAAGTTTACTCCAATTCCTAACTAGGCATAACGAATCCCATATAAATAAAATATTAATATCTGAATATTCTAATGCAAAAACTTTTTTTATAAAGGGATATTATTGTATATTTTTATTTTAGGGATGATCTGGATTTCTAAAAATCCCTGCAAAATATTCCGAAGCATCAAAAATCCAGTTATCCCTAGACCCATATCACCATATTTTAGTCAGAACATAACTTCATTTGTTGTTTCTTACTTTAGAAAATCGTATTATGTTCTCCCTTCTTTAAGATTTTCATTTTAGCTGGCCAAACCCCAGTCACTTTTTTGTATTATGTTGGAAAATATGATTTTCTTAAAATTCCCTTCCTGAGCACTCTCGAATTTTTTTATTGAACCCTTAGAAATTGCACCTATTGATAGAAAAAAATTGGACATTGGTAAGAGTTTTATATAAATTGAATTATGGAAGGTTGGAACATAGAAGTATACTTGTTTGTTAGGCGGTAGTATATTATATATAATTATGCAAAGAAAATTATTTTTAATCATCTAAAAATGCCTTATACGATAAAGAATAAGCAAACAAAGCTAAGCAGTTGGTCTCACGGATGTAGACCCCGCGGAGCTCAGAATTACTAACCAAAATGTACCGTATTCTGTTGTACATGTTACACACATCAATTATGGATGATTAGTAAAATAATTAATACATGTATAGGCCGCCATTTATTTGGGAGAATATTTGTTATTCCTTCAGCACAAATGTTGCCATATGAATAATTTTTTAAACTACGCCATTTGAATTTCAAAGAGAGATGGAGTGAAACTTTGCCATTTAACTAAAAGTTGCAGCGGAAAAAACTTTCCGGAGCTATTTCCAAGTATCTGGAAACCCAAGAATACGTTAGAACGCTATTTAATAGTTGAAATGATGGTTTGATATATCAGTTTGCATCCGCTGTGAAGGATTTTCGAGCTTGCTTACTCTGCATTTTTAATCTTTTGAAACCATCGCGCTCTGGCTGATATTCCTGAAAAGATGGTCAACGTCTTGTACAACACAGTGCTTGCAATAAATACTATTTTCACTTCTTAAAAGTGAGAAGGTACCACATCTTCTAAATGAGGCAGTTTTATAGCTGAAACAAGGTTCTCATTATACTCAATTTAGAAAGCGCGACATTTTTAACTTAAGTTACAGCAGACGAACAAAAGTAATTTTTTTTTCAAGAAGAGTTTTCTTTTTCCTGAGGATTTCTCAGTATTTTTAAAATGATCCCGATTTTACGAGCTATATACAAAAAGAGACAGCGGAAAACAAACCAAAAAATACCTCCATACCTATTTATTTTAAGTAATATTGATTAGTATGCTTATTTGTATTTTAATGGTATTCTACGGTTGTAATGCCAAATATGCAATAATTTCATCGTAAATTGCTTCAATGTCAAATAGTTCTTGCGGAAACAAATGTGAATAGGATTAAAAATAATTTTTGGTCAATAAATCGAAAAATGTAATCCACTGATGTCCGAAAATCTAGATTTAATTTAAATAATAACGGTGCCAAAAATTTCTTTATTAATTGGTTTATACAGTGCGTCTACTTAAGTTGGAATCATATGAAAAACTTTTTTATTATTGGTTTTATGAAAAAAAGTTATTATGCATGGTCTAAAAGTCGAAATCCTACCTTCAGTTATCAAAATTTCCAAGTTATATACGAAGTATATCAGATATTACGAATTTTGCTCAAGAGTGTAAGTACCTTTATTTTTGATAATGCAGAAGAATGTTATGAGAAAAAGGTATTTTGAATTAAAAGTTATATTTAAATATGCAATTACAGTTATTTAGCCTGAAAATTTAGGTTTTGTGATTATATTAATTATTAAAACAATTTCTATTTTTTCTTCACAACTTAGTAAAGCTGCCATTTCTAATGTATTTTATAAATACCAACGCACTATGACATTCCGTGTCAAATATTTCTTGTCAGTGCATCCTAGATTACGTTAAATTGTATCAAGCCAGAATAATTAATACGGAATGATTAGTAAATAATCACAAAATCTAAATTTTCATGCTAAATAACTGTAATTGCATATTTGAATATAACTTTTAATACAAAATAACTTTTCTTCATAACATTATTCTGTATTGTCAAAAATAAAGGTACTGTACTCTTGAGCAAAATTCGTGATTTCTGATATACCTCGTATATGACTGGGAAATTTTGATAACAGAAGGTTGTTGCATTTATGAGTTTTAGAACATGCAGAATTTGTAATGAAGAATAACTTTTTGTCATAAAACCAATAATAAAAAAGTTTTCCATATGGTTCCAACTTAAGTAGGCACACTGTATAGCAGCTTCGGATCCGCTATATTAGAATTTTTCTTCGTTTGGCTTAGCTTCGATTAAGAGAAATATTTTTGAAGGAACAATATCCGACTATGCACCGCCTCGAATGTCAAATTTATTTTATACTTTAAAAATACGTACCAACTTTGAGAAAAAATAGAAAAAAACATACTATCTTTTCCGCTAACGAAATAAAAGATTACTGATGTATAATTTTGACGTTGGGCGACAACCACGCATTAAAAAGCCCGCTATGTTTAGGACGAACCACATAATGTGGGACGAACGCCGATGCAATTGCAACTATCAAGAAGAAATAGAAAAAACATACGAACTACCTATCTTTTCCGCGAACGAACTAAAAGATTTTTGATGTGTTATTAAGTTATCAAAATTCCATGAGGGGGGGGACTGCCCCCTCTTGCCCCTTATAAATGAAGCCCATGCTTCTAGGTAACAATGTAACTATATTTCGTTATTATTCCGGTTTTGACCACGTTTTTAGAATAATCGGTCAGTGCACATACGAGAAATATTTTTGAAATTATCTCAGACTTTTACCGGTTAAAAGATTACATTCTGACAAAAGCATTTTATGTAAAATTTTTAAATTTATTATATGCGAATATTTAAAAAGTTAAATAACTTTGTCTTCTCATCTAAAAATACAAGCGCCGAAATAAATTTCCTAAGGCAATATAAAAACGGTGCGTGATGAAAAATAATTATTAACGTCGGTATTGTATACCCAAAGGTTAAATTACTTAAAAAAAAAACTTCTTCTTGTGGAACTTACCGGGGGCCCTAAAAAAGTTTTCTTCCAAATAACAACATGTTTTCAAAAAAACCTATTTAAAAAATAAAAGCTCTATGCTTTTCAGGTGATATTAATATCAAATACCGATTGTATGGAAAATTATTATTTCCCAGACCATCCGATGATCCTTATACAATAAGGGCGTATTTTGTCTACACAGTAGCACTTTATTTATTTTTTTTATGATCAAACACAAGCACTATAGGAAAAATCCTTTAGGGCACTCTGGGAGTGGTGCGTGTGCGCAAAAAGCGATTCACGTTGGTTTTGAATCGTTGGAGGTTATATTCGTTGGGAAAAACGACCTCGGGAAGGTCGTTCCACAAGGATGTAGTCCTCCAGATAAAAGAATTCTTAAATAATGAAGTTCGAGGAGTACTAAGCTTAACCACATATGGATGAGCGGCAGTGGTTCGTCGTGTATTTCTGCTATTCGTCGCTCTGGGCGGAATTAAGAGGGCAAGGTCAGCCGAGCACATTCCATGAAAATATCTGTAAAAGAGAGTCAAATCCCCAACCTGTCTTCGATGTTCTAGGCTGTCGAGGTTCTTCGTCAGCTCGTGGTCTCCGATCAGACGAATAGCCCTCATTTCGATGGAATCCAGCAGCCGAAGAGTACTGTTTACTTAAAATACTATTTCAGATTGAATGGTCATCTCTGATGATAGGTATGTACACCTACCCTGTACTGACGAGAACAAATGAGTTCGAAACCGGTCTGCAGGTGGTTGCATCCTATCAATGGAGAGGGCTTTCTTTTCTTGGTAGTACTATTCAATCTGCAATAGTATTTTAAAGTGCTACTGTCTAGACAAAATACGCCCTTATTATATAAGGATCATCGGGTGGTCTGGGAAATAATAATTTTCCATACAATTGGTATGTAACGTATTTTTTGATACTTTAATATTTTAACGCCTGCGTATTGTATTTTTTTTGGTCAGTAAAAAATTAGATCGAAAATTTTTTGATAAACACTCTGATTTCATTTTCATTCACTTTAATATAATAATTTAAAAACCGCTCTTTAATTACTCGGTAGGTAAAGCATTAATAAAGAAAGTTTTAAGTTGAAAACTTAACTCATTTTCTTTAAAACTAAATAAGAACTTTTCTTGTTACTTTGAAATTAATAATCTAACCTGCATTATCCGGTATTAAGACTATAAAAATAAATGTGTATAAAGGGTAAAACAGAAAATCCTAAAATAAAAAACAGGTTCTTTGAAAGAAGACTTATTAGAAAAGTTGGGTCTTGGGAATAACGGCAGTAAATCTTAAATTCTTTCGTATATTGATTTATAGTCGCAAAAGGATATGATGCATCCTTTAGTTTATGATAAACTTAAGTAGAGAATATAGGTTACATGTCTTTAATCCAAATTACTTTGTTTGTTTTAAGAATTTATTCAGGTCAGTAAACACAATCAATTACTTTAACTTTACATCACTTTATTATTTGTTTTATAACTCGTTAATTTCCGTATCTATAGCGATAGGTAATTGTACGAATTAGTGTTGTATCCAAATAAATGCAGTGTGAATATCCAGAAAAAAAAAATAATTTCCCTAGCTATTAATTTTTAGAAGTAAAATTTTAAATTTATACTATAAAATATGCACTATTTTCCATAAAGAGTACTTCTGGCTTTAAAAATACGATTATAGCATAATTGACACAATAGGGTGAATTTTTATTCGCCCGTTTCGACAGCTCATCACCACATTACTGTTAACAGCGCTGATGACCGCGTTTTTTATAAAATGTATAATTCTCTCGAATTGTTCATCGAATGAATCCAATTTTCAAATTTAAAAGTGACTATTTCCATCACCTGTCAAATATACCGTATCGACCTGATTGGTCGATTATTATTTCATTTACACCATTCGCATGTGATTATACTGAAAAAATTTGCATGTTCCTGATAAGTGATAACACTGTCGCATTGGGGTGGGTTTAGGGGTGAATTACCCCACTTTTTAAACGTTCGATTTAAAAAAAAATATATGTTGCGCTTCTCTAGTAATTTCCATAACACCCTGTATACATTTTTATTGCTTTTCCTAATATTAACTTCTATTATTGCCTTTATTTGTATTAAATACTCCGTTTTCTTATCTTCATCTTTAATGGGGAGAGGTGGCAAATGGCCCCTCTTCTTACATTGATCTGGTTTATATGGTTAATTTTATAATATTGCAAGTTTGATTAATTTTTTCCTCTTCGCCTAATAAGGGCATTCCGAGGGCTCACAGCTTAACGTGGGCTCCGAACCACGATCCTCGGTCATACATACGGTCATTGGTTTCTAGCAATGCGGTATAATCTACCGATTGTGGAGTACGTACCGTCCCACGTACCCCACGAGATATCCGATCTTATTCGGCCTGATTCACTCTTCTAACTAACTCTTTTAACCTGCGGAGCTGTTTGTATTTTAAACTATATATAAAAAAAACTGGATACGCCGCTGTAATACATACTGCGTACCAACGCAATATCTGGGCACAAATTAACATTACGTCTTTATCCGTGTCTCAACCCTAAGTGATGTCAGCTGTCAGTAAAACTTTTGTTTGCCTCTTTTATATTCGACCATTGAACCTTGTTTTATGAGGATCAAGACATTTTATTTACACATATGTGGGTTAAAAATGTTAAATTTGTCCTGAAACTTTAGTAAAATGCATTAACCCATATAGCTGGTTTTTCTTTTTACGATTTTAGGAGGATTTCCTAAAGATTTTCCGTGAAGCGCCTGGAGCAGTGTGGCTAAGGATAGTAAAGCACAGCGGGGTAAAGGTTGCAATAAATACGACAGATGGCGTTGCCGCTATTTGTTAGGGAAACTCGTTTCTTCGCTTACGTTCGTACGTATCAAGCTGGCTGATGTTTGAATTTTTCTCCTTCGAATTTACTTTGGCGTAAAATTTATTTTCATTTATTGGCCTTTAAACTATTTTATGGGTTGCTTTTTGATAGTTCCTTTGCTTTAAATGATACGCAGATTATTGAGATGGCTTCTTTGTTAAAGCTGTTATTTATATGTATAAATTGAATTGCTAGAGATGGCGGCAATGGAGAGTCCTAGCGTCAGTCGACGGGATATATAGTTTTACAACCCAATTATAGTTACATAAGGTATGAATAGGGATCAGTATCAGACACCATGTGCGCCTCCGAATCCTTAATTTCAAGAAAATCTCTATAATTAATCTTCCAAAAAGAACTGTAATGTGTGCTTTAGCAGATCTGTATGGTTTCGTATTGGTCGCGGTTGTATTGGCTTGCCTCCAAGATATCCAGACCTCAGAGAAGAACAACTGGGGCCCTTTGTAGATTTAATAGAAATTGTTTAGAGGTCAATAGCGATATTTTTTAACACTTATTAAAATAAGACTATGATTAAAAACAATGTTAATGTATGAAACTTTATTTATAATTATGAGTATAAATATGAGTTTCTTTTACTTAATTTTCACTTGAAGAGTCATAAAGTTTGGTCCGTTCCTCCCGACTCACCCTGTATATACATCAAGAGTAAATGCGTTTCCTTTTGTGACAAGGAAATTGCTTACTGCATTTTATCTGTGTCCAGCAAATGAAATTCTTTCCTAAGAATATTATTTATAGGTTTTCATGCTTTAATAAAGAAACACGCCTGTTATTTTGGATTTCAAAATGAATATAATCAGAGTTTCGCTTTGATAGGAGAACTTACTTTACTTTATAAAGTAAGGAGGTAAATTATTAGTGACAATAAATCAGTGCTGTAATAATAATAATAACAAAAGTATTTTATTGAAAAATAAATATACACAATCAGACAATATTTATCCGGCAGGGCTATTAATTCTTACTGTTGTTGTAAAATTTCGATGTCTTAAAAACATCGCTGGACAACGCTCACGACAACGTATTTTGGACTTCATTTAAGCAGTATATTTTCAAATTGAAAAGAGTAGGTAATTTCACGACGAATAATTCTTCCATGTATGTAAATATTACACAAAGAATAATTTTATTTTGAACGGAAAATATATATATATATTTATAAAAAGAACCATATCAAAATATTATTAACGTGAGACATTGATATGTATAGCGCCTTACATATTTTTCTCTGCAATGCATCCTATTTATCTACTATACCGAGTTCTATTGCATTTCTATGATATTTGAAATATTCATTTCATGTCGATTTAAAAATATATTTTTACATTTTGCACCTTAAACAGGCAAGCGGCCGTCTTTTATAACTATTTTTTTCAGAGACCTACAATATGATGTAGGTAATATGGACTAAAAATAAATCAAGATCTTAATGATCAGAAGTCAGAAATATCGTTTAATAACACCCTACCCAGTCCGACATAAAACTTTTTCTATTTTAAAAAAACTTGTCTGCAAACGGCTAGTCACATTTTCAGTTATACTATTAAATAAAGAGATATTAGCACAGTTCTCGAAATACTGATTTAACTTAAACTAGTTTATACCACAAGCCATTTGAAATTTGGGTAATGGAAATGTTCCGGCATTTTTGGCACTTAATTTTCAAAAACCGTACAAAAGCAACCGTTGATGCGATTACGCAAGTTGAAAATGGTTTCACAATTAATAACAAAATGAGCGATTGGCCGTTTCAAACAGGCAGCGGTGTTCGGGAAATACGATCGTTTGTTAAGCATCCCGTAAAAGAGTTAATCTCGTATTGAATATTACAGGCAAAATGACAGGTGAAACGTTTTTCGGCTTTAATTCTACAATACCACTATTCAATTAAAAGCAGAAATAAAGGAATAAAAATGCGGTAAACCATTGTTTTCCTTTAAAATAAAATCAGAAGCATTGAAAATATTAACTCCATTGTTCAGATGATTGAGCGCTTAATAAACCTTTTTTATAAATGATTTTGAAGCCAGAAAACATTGTTCGATAGAGGGAAAGTATCTGGGATTAACCTTGGACGCCAAACTGACATGGAACCAACAATTAAATAAAAACCTAAACAGAGCAAAAATGTGCCTAATGCGATGCAGGAGCTTGGTTGGGAAAACCTGGGGACTCAAGCCCCAGATGATGCAATGGCTCTATGTCACAGTTATCAGACCCCTGATGTCATATAGGTCTGTAGTCTGGTGGACAAAACACAGCAGATTACGACAGCAAGCAAACTTAACAGTTTGCAGAGGCTGGCCTCCTTGTGTATCAGTGGGGAGATGAACAGTACCCCCACTGTATCAATGGAAGTCATACTGGGACTAATACCCCTAGACATCAACATCAGAATGGAGGCTAATTGCAGCGCCTCAAGGATGATCACAAATGAGGAATGGACACAACACCCCGTAAAAATTGGACGCACAAGCCACGGATCTAATCAACGATGAGCTCTTGGATATGCAATCTGATCTTATGAAAGCAACATACGATTTCACAAAGCCTTTCAAGATTGACTGGAACTTTGATAAATGGACAAACAGGGCATCCCCGTCATTTGACAAGGGTCTAGTTTGGTACACCGATCGATCAAAAACCGCTAACGGTGTAGGCGCAGGTATATTTGGGTAAATGCCCATGAGCATTCCTCTGGGGACCTACGCCACAGTATACCAAGCGGAAGATCATGCCATACAAGCATGTGTACTACAAAATCTTGAGGGGCTACCACGACCAAAAGATTTACATCCTTTCGGACAGCCAAGCTGCTCTTAAGGCTCTAAACTCCAATCGTTTTACTTACACTGGAGTGCCATACCAACCTAAAAGTACTGGCGGCCAGGGGGAACAAGGTGGAACTCTTGTGGGTCCCTGGTCACTCCGGGATATTAGGAAATGAAAAAGCGGATGAACTAGCGAGAGCCGGATCTGCCCAACGTCTCAGAGGCCCCGAACCGGCCTTTGGAATATCAAAACAGGCAACAAAAACAACATTAGATAGATGGTCGAAAAAACAACACCTATCTCGATGGCAAGAGTTACCTGGTCAAATACACGCACGGGCCGTAATTGGAAAACCATCGAAAATACTATCGAATGGGATGCTAACCCTGACGCGGCCCCACTTGATGGGCCTGCTAACAGGCAACTGCCACTTGCGAAAACACCTTTAACGGATAGGGATAAACAACGGATCCATTGAATGTAGACTCTGCGGCGGAGAGGATGAAACCGCCTCACACATAACATACCGGTGCGTAGCGCTGTCTCATAGAAGACAAAATATCTTCGGGAACATACAACGTGGTGACAACCTCCCACATGACAAGCTTGGTAGAAGGTTACTGGACCTTATAGACTGAACAAACATCTTCTAACAAGATCGGGGTACACAATAAGCCGAAAGGCTGCTGTGATTTGAAGTTCGGGTCTTTAAACCGACCCCCGCCTTTAACCAACCAATCAACCAACCAAAGTCCTCTAAATTTCTATGCTGATAAGTTACATAATGAAACTATAAATATAAGACTTTGTTGAATCACCGGTACTAGACATGCTGTTATTGAAGCTGTTGCACCGGGACGCTTCTGAAAAATTCCCCTTATCTGTATGAGGACCTGGAAGCAAACTGCCCTCATCGCTTCTGCTTGGTACGAATGAAAATAATAATTTATTAGCCTTACTGACGAGCCGTGATATGGCGAAACGCGTCTAAGCATGAGTTTGACCAAAGAATGAAGACAAATATTCTATATTTGTGGTTGCTTTATTTCTATTATTTTAACCTTAACCACTATGAAATGGACCACTTCTTGATCCTATAATTCGCCAGTCTGGCATATTTGGTGAGCCGATTAGTAACAACCACCCACCCCATCTGATCTTTTCTAAGATACTGCTTTTGGTTGGTGAATACGCCACGAGATATCACGGCTAGTATTATACGGACGTAAACATTCATTTTGAGCAATTGAGAGCGTTGTAGAAATCCTTCTCCTTTTGTCAGACTCTAGCCTTATGGATGAGCCGTGATATGACGAAACGCGTCTAAGAATGAGCATAACAAAAGAAGAAGGACAAAAATTATATATTTGTGTTTTTAGACAGACCTTTATTTATTTTAATAATTTATTGTTTAAGTTTCTCCCCTTCTGTAGACTACCAACGAAAAGTTACGACATGTTCATAACTGTCACGTCGCAATATAGTTAATAATAATTAGACGAAACTAGTTTATCATTCTCTCGCAAGCTAGGTTAGGAGCTGACAAGTAAACAAGTGCATAATCAAGACGAGCAAGTGAACGTTCCGACAAGTATAGGAGATGAAAAATTATTCAGACAAAAAGAAAAAAATGTATTCGTTCATAAAGGAAAAGAATTTCGAAAAATAATATGTCTTTCTCTATGAAATAAAGCTCGTGGTTTTGTAGCAGATTAACAAAAAACTCAGCCGATTCTTTTGTTTGTTTGCGAATATTTCCGTTTCACTGGCGTTTTAATCTATTTGCCTTTCCCCCAAGATAGATAAAATTTAATTTGGATTCTGGCTGAGGCTTCAAATATATACGTAAACAATCCATTGTCTTTATATTAATTTTATGTAAACTTGTTGAGTTGAAATACGAGTAATCATGCATTAAAAAGACATTTACAGAGCGCCATATTCACATTAGGAAAAAATTATTATATGAACTACTAGCATTATTTTGACCTACCCTGTATGCTGACGAAATATTGCCCTATACTTGCCGTACACCCTGTATAACAGAATATCAGCACCGGAAACTTTAAAACTCGAAATGACAGCAAAATCAAGCCCCTAAGAAATTAAAACACCATGCAAATTAAAGTTGAGGTATCGTTGACAATTTATAGCATAATTAACTATAATGGAATTAAATGCTTAAGTAAAACTAAACCACCCATCACACTAAAACACATTTGCTGGAATTAAACAATTGCCTTATTTTAATTTGAATGAGAACGATTCCACAAACTCTCTCAAACTCGCTAATAAATGCGCCTAATGCAAACACTTGCTGTAAAAGCTGTTAGCGTAAAAAGACTTGATTGTATATTCCTTAAAATAATTACTTCTCTTGACTGCAAACTTTTGTAAACATTTTAGTTTACAACGCAAGAGGTTTGTGTTCGCTAATCTGATATAAGCGCTCAGGCCGTTTTTTTTCGCTCTAATATAAAAAGTTATCTCCATTTAGGCTCGATCACTTATTATTTTCGCATAGAACACATGAAAATGTGTGCTCTGCAGTGGTTCAAATTCACCGAAACTTTTCCAGAGCTGTGGTTTTAGAGCTGGATAATCGTGACTACTGCTCGAGCTCAACATTCTCTACCCCTATAGCTACAAGCTGGTCCAGACATACATAGACATGATGTTTTACAATAGAATTCTATACTCTAAAAGGCAATTGATAAATGCAACTATGACTAGCATAGTAACATGTTGTTATAAAAGCAACATTAATAAAAATATATGTATATAAGTATTTCTCACATCCAACAGCTTACTTTTTGTATGTGGAATCCTTTGTAAATGTATGTAAATGTAATTTAATAGACACTCAAGCAGAACTGTCTGACACTTTTAAAATAATGGCGTAGGAAGTAGTACAAATGTTTAAAGAAAATAATAGAAAATAAATAATTGTACATAGAAATAAAAGAATACCACGAGGGTTCGATTTTTCCTCCTTCTAAAAATCGATTTTCGGGCGCATTTCATCGCTCCTAACTGAAGCTAGGATCTGAAGCAAAGAAACATTGCAAGTATTCAGCAATAAGGTTGAAGTCAACCAAACACTGAAGCACCGGGATATGTCATAGTAAAAGAGCTTGCTTTACTTCAAATCAAAGTGCAAGCGCAAAACAAAGTTTTTCTCGAAATGGAAAATAAAGTACAATCAGCGGATATCGAAAAAATATTATTTCTCGAGGGTATTAAAAAGCTTCTTATTTTTTCACTTTGGCAAGGGAACAATGCTAATGAAAAATATTTGTATACAAAGTTATAGACTTAAGGGTGTTTAATAAACAAGGCAAGGAATATCGCTTATAAACTGACTAAAACTTGAGCATGAGGGGAAAGTTTTGAGGCAGTGAGTTGGAAAGACCCAATCTCGAACTCGAAGACACTTTAAACAATTTCTGGTTTACCTAGCGAACGATTAAATTTTCGATGTGTTCTATAAATCTTTAGGGGTGATTCAACTAGTACAGGACACCTAGGAAAATACAATTGCGCATATTCTGCCAAGTACAGGATTATTAGACAGGGATCCTCCCGGCTATAATTTTAAAACTACGAATTAAATGTCGAGGAAGCGAAATTTAATCCGTTAGAAATTACAACCCCATCAAATTAAAGGTTAAATTATATACATTGTTGCCCAGAAGTCCGGAATAAAATTAATATAGCCTTAACCTGTAACTTTTGGGGAAAACGCTCGGACACGTCAATTTAGTTTTATATATGCTCATATTTTGACGTTATTCGTTTGTTTTTTTCTATACATTTGTCAAAGATATGACGACATCGATCTTTTTTTTAAATAGAAACATACAGCTTGTGATACATCATTTGAAAGCTAATATCTCGTACAGTATGCTCATAAATTTTAGCGCGATTCTGTCAAGCTATTTCAAAATGGCGACAGTTAAAAGTTTTTAAAAAATCTCTATTTAAATAAGCGGAAATTATAAATCATTAATATTTTTTTACCTTTCAAGGTAAGAAATCTTCATTGTGCCGCGTTCAGAAGATTTCTTACCTTGAAAGGTAAAAAAACATCAATGATTTATAATTTCCGCTTATTTAAATAGAGATTTGTTAAAAACAGTCGCCATTTTGAAATAGCTTGACAGAATCGCGCTAAAATTTATGAGTATACTGTACGAGATATTAGCTTTCAAATGATGTCTCACAAGCTGTATGTTTCTATTTAAAAAAAAGATCGATGTCGTCATCTCTTTGACAAATGTCTATAAAAAAACAAACGAATAACGTCAAAATGTGAGCATATATAAAACTAAATTGACGTGTCCGAGCGTTTTCCCCAAAAGTTACAGGTTAAGGCTATATTAATTTTATTCCGAACTTCGGGGCCACCCAGTATTCCAGTATTGTGTCCCAAAAAAACATAACACATTTTTTTTAATGGAACGCTTAATATGGTATGGTATATTTGAATGCTGCTTAAAACTCTACACGTAAATGATATTCTATATAAACCTGTTTTAATACAAATTGTTTTTGACATATTGACAGAAGCTAAATATCGTTTCTTAAACGTAGCACAGCAGACAGGCTATAGTAAAATCTTGCCATGTTAATCAGTAATAGGCAAAATTTACGCAGCATATGGGAACTTTTTTATTTTGTTAGATTTCAACAAAAGCCGCTGGAAATTAAAAAAAAATTATATAGCAGAAACATTTTTAATTTCGTTTGAGTAGTATTCAAAAAGTTTTGTAATTAGAACAAAGGTATGTTAATAAACAAACAAGCGGGTATGTATTTTTATTAATAATAAATTGATATGAGAGTCTCGCATGCAATGGCATAAAAATATGGAGTACAGGCCAGAATTGAACAATTTTCTTTTTCTTAATAAAAAATACAACTATAATTTTAGGGAACGTGATTTGAAGTAATTGTTTCAGTGTAGTTAATAGTATTTTATTACTCATTTCTTAAAAAAAAAATTTATATATTTACATTTTATGTAATTTCGATGATGCAGACACGATTGCCAACATCGGGTTTTGTTAAAATATCACACTAAAAAAATTTATTTAATATGATGCGTAAATTCCTATGCCTATCACTGTATATCAGGAAATACCTCATACTTCTTTCACGGATAATTGCTAGGTGGTGTTCGGATTTCGAAGAACTTCCCCTAACATTTTAAGGCAGGTTCTTCTTGTCTGCTATTAGATCTGATTAAAATTCCTCTAGAGTCATTGCAAGTTCGCACGCGACCACATCGCTGAGATAACTAGGACTTTTAGATTTCCACTTACTAAGTCACATCGAGTGGCCTTAAGTTATAGATTGCTCTATCGTAGTTCTAGTACGTCCTACATATGAATTGGTTCATTCGTTTCAGGTGCATTTTCCGTGATCGTTATAAAGAAACTTTATTATGAATAAAAAATTTTAAGTCGGACTGTCATGTCGTGGTGTGCTTAAAAATAACTTCAACGAAATTATTGTCTGGGAGAGTTATTTACAATTTTTATGGTTCATATTGTTTCATTTCGTTCATTCATAAAATGTCAAACACGGAAAATTTATCATGCTATGATAAATAATTGGATAGTATTTGTCGCCGAATTGAGAAAAAAAACACGAAGGATTTTTTTTCAAGCGGAACGTACGTACATTATACCATGATATTAGTGGAGTACGTAGCCCGAAACGTCCGTCCGTTTTGCGCTTAATAAATGATAGATAACTCTAAATGTTCTCCTTATCTGCGCGTTTCACGTAAGACGTTTTTTGATAACCCCCGTATAACCAAGTTTCCCCTTAAGTTTGATTTGAATTTAATTTAATCAGATTGTTAAGTAGATGGCTATTTTATGAATTGTAATGTTGTCCCCATTTTTTGGTTCCCATCCAAAGGTGAATTCCCCACCCAGGAATTAGTTATTAAAGCCAATCTAACTTTTTGAATCATTTTAAATTTTGAAAATGTATGATTGCTGGTCGACACTATCAGTTATGTTGCCAGTCTTGATAATTAATGAAAAAGTCATCGCAACCGAAGACGTTCCTACTTAATTAGATTTACGGACGCTTATCTTGGTCGATTACGATTTTTCGTTGTTTATGGTCAGGGCTGCCAGGCATAATGCCATTGCCGACTTGACACGCGCGTGTCAGTCGGTCTTGGGTGGGCCCACCACCTTTCCCCGCTAACTGGAAGCTAACAGCAGTCCACCAGCGTAATTGAAGGAGATGAGGGCAAGAATTTTGTCTAAGAAGTAAATGACTGATTTTAATTTGAAGTATAGTTGTTTGAACGTAGGACGAGACCTAACTTTTGTTCAAGTTGTTATATTAGAACACGGAGGGCTTTTTATTTATTTAATTTTTTGTCCTTGTCTTTGAGGGTGAATTTAAGGGGCTGTCCTTGCGTATGTCGAGTAACGCGACCCGAAGTACTCGTAGTTAATTATGTACATTTTATATACAATCAGAATTAACCTGAACAATCATTCAATTGTTTCAACCAACCTATCATTCATCGTCACTAACTCTGCTTAAATTTAGATTTATTTTCGTTATTTACAATATAAAATAAACCTAAGCTAGCATTTTGTTCCCAACTAAAGGGATCTCAACTACCCTAATAATTTCCAAAAGAAAATTATAACTCGCGGTAGTGACTGCTAATACTAACTTAAGATATTTTAGCACTTACTTTTGATGTCACGATCGGGTAATTTTTTATTTCGAAACTTATTCTAGGCTTTTGGCACAAAGTCTTTATAGAATAATTTTCCTCGCACTTAATATTTATTTATACTTGTTACCAAAAACGAGTCTTCGAAGATCAGTTTTAGGTGTTATTTATACTCGCACCAAATACATGAGTGTTTAAAGATTTATTCATAAGTCAGCTTTATTTATACTCGCACTGAAACATACGAGTGTTTGAAAATAAAATCCCATCGAAAGGAGAGCCATTCGTAGGATCGGAGACCACGAGCTAACAAAGAGCCTGGACAGCCTGGAACATCGAAGACAGATTGGTGACTTCACTCTCTTTTACAGATATTTCCATCGAAAATGTTCGGCTGACATTGCACTCTTAATTCCGCCCACAGCGGTGAATAGCAGAAATACACGACGAACCACTGCCGCCCATCCATATGTGGTTAAGCTTAGTACTCCTCGAACTGCATTTTTTAAGAATTCTTTCATCCGGAGGACGTCATCCTTATGGAACGACCTTCACGAGGTCCTTTTTCCCAACGAGTATAACCTCCAATGATTCAAAACCAACGTGAATCGCTTTATGAGCACACGTACCACTCCCAGAGTGCCTTAAAGGATTTTCCTATAGTGCTTGTGTTTGAACATAAAAAAAATACTATTTAAAAAAAAAGACATTCTATCGAAATTTTACGAAATTAGTCCGTGGTTTATGTTGGTAGGTAGGAGGCCTAAAAATTGTGAACTATGCGCAGACAAAAATCTTGAAAAAGAGCATAACGGAAAAATATGCGATATTCCGCTGGACAACTCATTCCAGAAGCAGTGCGGAGGGAATTCTATAAATAAACGCCACAGTCTTGAGCGCAGGGCCGTACATAGACATTTCTAAGGGCGCGGAGGGAACAAATAAAACAGTAATACAAATAATGCTAAACCAGACTAATGCTAAATAAACAAGTAAAAATATATCAAAAAGGGGTGTTTGAACCCCGCCACCCACTGAATACGGCTCTGCTTGAGCGACTGCTCGCCAGTTTTTTTTTTATGATCAAACACAAGCACTATAGGAAAAATCCTTTAGGGCACTCTGGGAGTGGTGCGTGTGCGCAAAAAACGATTCACGTTGGTTTTGAATCGTTGGAGGTTATATTCGTTGTGAAAAATGACCTCGGGAAGTTCTCCAGATGAAAGAATTCTTAAATTATGAAGTTCGAGGAGTACTATGCTTAACCACATATGGATGGGCGGCAGTGATTCGTCGTGTATTTCTGCTATGCGTCGCTCTAGGCGGAATTAAGAGGGCAAGGTCAGCCGAGCACCTTCCATGAAAATATCTGTAATACCTCCTACCTGTCTTCGATGTTCTAGGCTGTCGAGGTTCTTCGTCAGCTCGTGGTCTCCGATCAGACGAATAGCCCTCCTTTCGATGGAATCCAGTAGCCGAAGAGTATGTTTGGGTGAAGAGCTCCAGACATGAGAGCAGTACTCTAGTGATGTCGGATCTTGGCTTTGTACAGTATCAAAAGTTGTTGAGGTGTGTACAACTTTCTGGTTCGGAAGGGTACCCCAAGCTTCTGAGAAGCTATCTTGGCGATTGCCACAACGTGGTTATGCCAAGACATACTTCCTCCCAGATTGACACCCAGCAAATTAATAGATGAAGCCAGTGGGATTGCGTGTCCGTCCATGACTATATCCGGTTCTGTAATGTTAACCTTTTTAGAGAAAACTGCTGCCTGTTTTTTTTTTAGCGTTAAATTCGACTTGGTTACTGTCACTCCAAGCCAAAATTTCTTCCAGGTCTTTGTTGAGGCGTGATACTTCATGCTATCTGCGAAGATGTGCGTCGGCAGCCGATGTTTGCGAATTCAAAGAGAAAGATGAGATAAGTGTGCTATCGTCAGCAAAACTAAATATCGGATTTTTAGTTTTCACTAGAAGGTCGTTAAAGTAGAGTAAGAAGAGAATGGGAGACAATATGGACCCTTGAGGAACACCGGCATTGATGGTGAAGGTGTGTGAGAGAAATCCGTCAATCGCCACTTGCAGAGAGCGGTCCTTAAGAAAGCTAGACAACCATGCACAGAATCGACTGGGCATACCATAGGATCGCAGTTTACTTAGAAGCCCCTCATGTCAGTCTTATCTAATGCACAGAATAGATTAATAATAAAAATAAAATATTCTTAAAATCTTCTTGTCTGAATACTTCCGGCCCAAAAATATTTGCCAATTTTTTCACTGTGTATTTTAAAACCCATAAAAACCTAAAATGATTCAATATTGTATGATGGAATACCTGCACTTATAAAATATTGGCGCGCCCTGGGCGAGACATATTCCCATATGCTCCATAAAATTTATTAACTTAGATAATCAACAAAAAAGAGAATGATTTGTGGTGCGTTTTCTGTGTCACCAGGGTCGCTAACAAAAAAAAGCAGCAGCATATTTGAAATTTATTTCCCGAAAGAGTTTGCTTGATATTGATTTAAAACCTGGTTTGAACAGAATAAACGGGTTTAATATGGGACGAAAATTTTCTTGTAAATCACTTGGGGAATTTACATTTTTTTAATTTCAATTATATTAAATTTTAACTAATTGTCTACAGCGAGTACATGTCGTCTATTTATATTTATTAAAAATAGAGAGTGAAATGTGTTTTATTTTAAAAAATTCCTACCTATCGATGGCTTTTTGACAAAACATTTGATCGAACATTCATTCAAGAAATTTGTCGCTTACAATGTTTTGTCAAACATCCATCGATATGCCCCTACAAAAATCTACTCTTCATATTTAAATAATATTATTTTTGTTAATTTTTTCTTTTCCTTCGCCTGATATGACCATTCCAGAACGGACCTACAGGTTAACATGGGCTCCCTACCACGATACGTGGCCATACGCTACTCCCCAAAAAGCTATCAACCCTTTGTTTCTCGCATTACGATATGACCTACCGATTGGCCCCCATACCCCACGAACAAATCCGATCTCAATGGGGTAGGGATGGGGATGATACATTCTTCACACTTCTCTATTTTTTGCATGACCCTGTACAATAACGCCATGACTTATGCCATGTAGATTTATACAATTTGTGTAAGTATTGGTTTAAAACAATATTTAAACAAAATTAATAAATCCCAATATACAGCCTAAAGTTTCTTGTTTTTAAACTGGGAAATTATATTAGTTGTTTGTTTTGGATAAAGTTAAGTTTAAATTGGATACTGTTTTTTGTGTTCTTCAGTGCCACTAACTTTATAATTTTGATATTTATAAATAATTGTATTAAAGTAAAAAAATAAATAAATGAATATTATGGCATCGTAAAAGCTATTAGTAACGCCAAAAACTAAAATATATTCGATATTAATAAAGATGTTACAAACTACGATGTACGTTTCTTGCCTACGCAACGAATACAAGCAGTATTTCCCACCTCTTTCGGTCGTTATTGCAACATAGCCAGATTGACATATTTATCGCAAAAGTATCTTGCAAAATCACAATTAACAATATTTTAATTTGGCAAATACAACTGGTTTAAGATTGATCCGCCATTGTTCTTAAAAAAAATTATTTCCCAATAATTTCACTATAAACTGTGAAAAGGCGATAAGAGATTCTTTAACAACTCGGGCCCAAAAGATAAGCAAGAGATGGATGAATACTAATCTCGTAAACATTGCGATGTTTGTCCTTTGATCTAACGGATTGTTATATATTTTGGTTGATTTGTTTTTTTTTGTGATTATTGGTGAAAAATCGTCTTTATTATAAACAATCATGGTACATTCATGTGTAGTTTGTAAATTTAAACAAGGATTGATCTTTTCATCGGTAAGTATGGTTATGTTTTAATATTTAACCATCTAATATAAACATTGTTGCCAGTCTGCCAACAAACATGTACATCTCTCTTCCACCCATTACCGATCTTCAATAATATTTCAAACAATCACACAGTGGCGGTTCTTCCACAGGAGCACATGAGCACGTGCATTCCCAAAACAAAACGATAAAAAATATTAATTCATATTCATTGAATATTATTTATCGTATAAAGTCCGACCCTCCCTAATATTTTATCATACCGTCAAACTAAAAAAGTCCGACCTTCCCTAATATTTTATCATTCCGTCAAACCAAACTGTATAGATCCGGCAACCGTGCCTCGGTCGAGGTAAATGACGATTATGACGAGACTTGCTCGCACGTGCGATTAAGTAGTGCAGTTTCTCTGTAGTAACAGGTGGCGGGTGGCAGCGGGGGATAGCGGGGCTATGGCGATTTAATATGGAAAAGGCGCACAGTTTTTGTGTGTACCGCGCTGTTGTCTGTTCGTGCATCTAGTTAGAAATTCGAGCGTGTATGTTTTAATATTTTAATATTATATATTTATTAAGTTAAAATGAATAGTTGACGGTGGACTATTTAAGAAATAACTTTAACTTTTTGAGCTTGGAGCAAAAAATTGAAGTGAAGAATGCGGGAACACCTAAACCCGTAATTAATTTAACGCAGACCACAAAGGGCAAATATAGGGACTTTAAAAATGAAATATATGAAAAAAAAATATAGAGGGTATTCCAAAGTTAATGAGGCTGTTATTGATCAATTTTCTACAATTAAGAACCGAAGAATGGACTTTACGTTTAAGCACTATTGTGTAGAGTCGATAAATGTTGTGTATTTCGATAAATGATACTCGATATGATTTTAAACCATTTTACTTAAGGATTTAAACTAAAAAACACTGAAAATATGAAGAATGCCAACTTGTCAGTCTCGTGGCTCGATTCGTTCTCGTCATGAAACAGATAACTATTGTTCTCGTCTTGGTTGCGTCTAATGACGTAGCCGTAGATGGCGTAGTGGTATTAGAAATCATTCGGTTTTCTTGATAACTCGTAGATGGCGGTAGTTGTATTGGACATCATTCGGCTTTCTTGATAGCTCGTAGATGGCTTTAGTAGCATTAGTAGTGGACTGTATAAATATTGTTACGAGGGTTGCATGCGACGACGTTAAGATCCGACAGCTATACACACTAAGAAAACCTTTCTTATTTTCAAAAGTTATACTTCCTTGTGTAAAATTAAAAAATAAATAAAAATATGTTTTACATAACGCATTTTCTTATTACTTTTTTTCTTTCTACATTTAAAACGCCTAGGAAGTAATTGTTTGGTCGTTACACAAAAATAAAATTTTAAAAATAAGTTTACCATACTTGTGAACCCCCTCCATCATAGGTCACGAGCCGCCACTGCAATCACAGCTTCACTTTTCAAGAGTTTTATGAATGTATTATGGGATCCGTAGTTTACAATACCTTTGGATATTAATTACAATTTATTTTTGAAAAAATTATTAAAGAGAACTCAAATATTCTTAAAATTAATTGAAACAAAAGGCAACAAATAAATAAAATTTTAAGAAATGGTGGCAACAGAGCATTGTAATAAGCAACAATTTAGAATGAAAACATGTATTGATATAAATTTTAGATCTGTTAGAATATCTAGAATTACAGATCTAAAATATGCTAATTTGCTTCACAGTTATGTTATAAAAACATTTTAAAAAGGGAAACGATATTGGTTAAATTTAAAAAACCCTTAACACCATCTAAAACTAGGAAGTAAATACGTGCAAAATAAAGCCGGAAAATTTCTGGACACGTTGGCAAAGTTGCTAAATTGTTTTAAACCTCCGCAGTTCCGACAGATTGGGAGGATTCGGATTTGAAAATTAAATTATTTTGTGAATTTTTTGTTGGATTCTGGGACTAAACCCTTGGGAGGTAACGGATATAAACAGATCTGAATATCTGTAAAGTTTTAAGCAATTAAAATGTTGAAATCGAGAATGTAATTTATTTATCGTTGAAAATTCCAGCTCGTTTTCTGTTTTTGCCAAAATTACATTATGTGATAAAGCAAAAAAAAATAAACAGGAAGCCGAAAATTAGTATAAATCTGCGTTTTTTCGATTTTGAAAAATTTAATTAAAATTCCATCCGATCCAAATTGTCAGTAAAAAGGTTATTTACTGTTTTTGTGCTCGCATTCTAACAGCAGATCGGTTTGAAATGTATTAGTTAGGAAAAGTAAAATCGACGGACGTGACTCAAAATTCTATATCTTTAACCAGTTTACGGCACCCTTGGCACAGTCTTAACATATTGAGTTAAGAATTACAAGCAATTCCTGAATTTAACACACAAACACTGGAAAACAACAAAGAATTTTATTGAACAATAACGACAAATATGACAGCTATTGATTCGGTAGTGTCAAGCGTGCAGGTATGAATGACGGCCGTTCCAATAAGGGTTTTATAAAAAGTAAGTTCTCAACGCTCGAAGGCGACGCACAATTATATCGTTTATCTCTTGACTGCAATAAAACCCCATTATCCATTCGACCATAAAATAAATAAGGAAATCCCAAATTTTATTTTCATTAGGAAATTTTCGAGCAGAGCCGGACCAGGTATACACATTCAATTTATACCTATGCCTGATG
The DNA here is from genome assembly GCA_963991005.1 of Barypeithes pellucidus. Taxonomy (NCBI): domain Eukaryota; kingdom Metazoa; phylum Arthropoda; class Insecta; order Coleoptera; family Curculionidae; genus Barypeithes; species Barypeithes pellucidus. The sequence goes on from OZ022566.1 coordinate 16,933,466, forward strand.
CATATATAAATACAAAGTGATTTTTAATAATTTTATCTTTAGTGGTTTTGCGGCGAGTAATTTTTAGTTAGGGTTATTAGTGGTAGAATGTGGCGTCCTTGGAGTTGTGCTGATAGGGGGGCATCTTCAAGTGTCGGGAATGGAGACTTAAATATTTAACAGCTGTTAAACAATTTAGAGAAGAAAATCGCCCAATTATTTACCTTGACACTCCAAGAAAAGGTTGGGATGATTCCAAAAAATGTCAAACCAAGGCACCATCAAATAAAGGCAAAATAATCACAATATTACATGCTGGTTCAGAGAACGGGTTTGTTCCAAATTGTCTGTTGCTTTCAGCTAAAAACATAGCAGATTCTTCTTTAGATTACCATCAAGATACCGACGCACAACTTTTTGAAGATTGGTTAAAACATAAACTCCTTAAAAATATACCTGAAAATAGCGTCATTGTAATGGACAATGCTAGTTATCATAGTCGGCAAACAAAAATCATTCCCAATTCTAATAATACAAAAGCAGAAATTCAAAATTTTATGATTGAAAATGATTTATATTTTGAAGAAACTTACAAAAAACGAGAACTGCTAGAAGTATTAAAAGCTTTTAAAATAAATAAGGAATACGAGTGTGACAAACTTGCGGCAGAAAATGGACATACAGTGTTGCGTCTTCCTCCGTACTATTGTATATTCAATCGTATTGAGCTAATATGGCACCAATTAAAATCCAATATTAGGAGAAATAATATTTTTCCTACATTAAATGCATCTGTAGTAGAATTAATTAAAAACGAAGTAAGAAAAATTTCTGCAGACAGCTGGAAAAACTGTGTACAGAATGTACTTAAGGTGGAAAATTCTTACAATTGTATGATTACAAATGTTCAACCCTTAATTATAAGTTTAGGCTTAGATAAAGATAGTGATAGTGATACAGAGTTAAATTTTGAATAAATTATCAATAGTTTCTTAGAATTTAATTAATTTTTATTGTACTTGTTATCCTAATAGTTATACTTTAAAATTATATTATTTTCAATTATCATTAATTGTTATCATTATTTTACATATTTATTATAGGTACCTAAAACTAAAAATACCTATCTATTTATTTTAAATTATAAAAATAAATCATGTGGTGTGGTATACATTTTCAAGCCGGCCCGGATCCCATTTATTGAGCTTTGAAGAAGTTCAGGCGTATACAATAGGGTTTAATCAGGTAGCTTATTTATGGCAGTAAGAATCAACGGTATAATTCTGCAACAACTATACACCCCATTTTTAAATACTTAATAGATTTGTTTCCTTCTTTTCATGCATAAACGTAAGAAACTGACATCGACGTAAATATATTTAACCCCTAAGAAGGTGTGACATTATCGATAAGCGACGTTTTCAAGAAGATGCATTAACTAACGACAAATGAAATGCTTAGCATAGACATCAGTCAAATCAAAATAGCTTGCAATGTCGCTGTTTTAGCAGGTGCATAATTTTCACAATACATGACAAGAAACGAAACATACGCGTTTCGAATTTATCAGAACAATTGTAATCAATATTTCGCTTTAATCATTCGTCCCTGGTAAATGTCGCGCAGTATCTTTGACAATCAAATTTTATGATTAATAAAAGTCATTTTTATTCCATATAATGTGACAGAACAATACACCCGAACGCCCACCAGCTCGGTAGATTAACAGACGTAAAACAATTTTTATTTGTCAATATTTTATTCATCGACAAAAGTACGGATTTAATAAATTTTGATGCATCTATCTTGAAATAAATATTCTTCAGGTTTTTTATAGGTTGTAACGTAACTGTTACTTGAAGGCACCTACAGAGAGTTGCGAAATAATCATTCACTTACTAATTGGTGAAAAAATAGTTTCTATATACAGTGAAACCTGTCATAACGGATACCTCTAATAAGCGGACATCTCTATTAAGCGGACATTTTTTCGTAGTCCGGAACTAGGTATATGAAATTCCATGAAAATCAACCACTCTTGGGCGGACTCTCCTTCGGGGGGACGCGGACAGGCTGTTTTCATACAAAGAGTGCAGAAACCCTCCTTTAAACGGACAAAAAATTTCTGGAGACGAATAAGTACGGTGCAAAAACTCTCTGAAGACAGAGACCGGCAACCAATCGCGTATGCGCGGCAGAGCTAAAGGACTTCGCCGAATGAAAGTATATGTGATTCCCCGACAGCAGTCCGCCCTTTATTTGTGAGTTGTAAGGTTAAAATCGTCAACAATGGCAGAAAAATGTCGCGTTTTGAGACTGAAAGAGAATATTGATGTTGTGGAAGTTTACAATTTGATAACAATGATTTGGGCGAGTTCATTCACATAGATGCTATTAGAAGATGATAGTTACCCCATCCTTACCGATTATGTAGTCCAAGCTGAACCCACGTCACTATCTGATGACTCTGATGATGGAGTTGAATACAGTAATCAAACAAATGTCACCAATTATCAACATTAGTATGGTAAAGGAATTATAAGAGTTTGTAAAGAATAGAGGTGACTCTACAGCAATGGAATTGTTATCAGACTTGGAATTATATTACAATACAATTACACATGCAAACACGTCAAACGACGTTATTAGATTTTTTTAGTACAACATCCTAACTAAAAGTAGTGTATTTTTGTTATGTTATGTTTATTTGTACATACATATAAATAGTAATAATTTTGCTTCTGTTGCATTTTAAATAGGGAGACCAATAGCATGTCTACATACGGGCCTTTTAACATACAAATTAAGTTAAATTTGAAAAGTTTCGGGCTGCTAGTTACTTCCGAAAGCTAAATATACTTTTAGAAGTAGCTGAATAGGTAAGCCAGAGAAAGTTTCGAATCCTAAAATTGGCTAGTGAACTAGGAAGCCCCAGGAAAAGTCATTTTGAACAATTTGTGGTGTACCTTGCTAGCGATTAAAATTTCATTAAACACTAATCCTGGGTATAAATAGTTAACCTTAGAATAATCTATAAATTTAAATCTAGATAAGACTTATTTGTTTTTAATGTTTCTTAGTCCAATGTACTAAATAAGATGTTAAATTTACCAGTTGTAGCACTATCGCTTTTTGTGAATTAATTTATAATAATGTTGGGATGTGATGTCAAATTTATGTGATATTTATTTCTAGAATTTGCAAATAACTGACCTGGTCCAAGAACCTTTTGTTGACGCAAACTGACCACGTGGTTGTTCGCGTTTACAATTCTTCGTGCTGCAAAACATTTTTCGCTGTTATTATTATAACAAGAAATGTTCAAAAAGGTTTGACCCCGGGTAGGAAAGTGTTTAAAGTGTAAATATGGACACACACTTTTGAGATTGGATCTATACTACAATTTTATTGATGGTCTTCCATGTGGTTTTTCGGGTCTGACATAAGATGACTTATCTCGCTTACTAATTTAAAGCGCCATTTATGATCTCTTCAATTTCTCTTCATCTCAGGAATTGCGGGTTTAAACATAGTCATTTCTATAATACCCTTTATATTCATATTGGCAAAATCAGAATTAAATTTATATTTGAACAAATTTACATACACGGTGTTGAAAAAAGGTCGGTACCCCGGAATAACTCTGGTGTATTATCGATTGCAGCGGAAAATATTTGGGGAAAAAGATTTAACCAAACAACACCCCCCCCCCCCCCCCCCCAACACCCGGGCACGGGTGGGGTTAAGTTAAGATTTTCAAATGGAACCCCATATTATTTAAAGGCGCATCGTGTTCAAGTTTTATACCGGAAATACTCTTTTTCTCTGTCTTGTATTAAAAAATTCCACGCCAATAAAAAATATGAGGTTCCATTTGAAAATCTTAACTTAACCCACCCGCGCCCGGGGTTTGAGGGGGTAGGGGTGGTTTCAATTGCAAACTATTCCTTCTTCAAATCCAAACAACTTTTTCCCCAGACATTGTCCACTGCAATGCGATGCACCGCAGTTATTCCGGGGTACAGACCTTTTTTCAACACCCTATATAATATAACGGCTTATGAAATAATTATTCAATATTGTAAATTACCAAAGACGCAGATGTCATGAATGTTCCATCCATTATTAACTTGTTTTCCTGTTTCTTGGTATTTTCTTTGTTGTGCCAAATACTTTTTTAAAAATATCTTTACAGCATCCATAATCGTAACAAAAACAAAATTAGGAAATGCATTAACAGAAAAAATGGCAACTGCTAATCGGCCACGCATCAGGGCTATTATCGTGCTGATGGAAGGCATCGTTTGCATAGGTTATAAAAGACATCAGGGATATTGATTCCTTATATTAAATTTAAAAGATTCGTTTGAAGTAGCCGTTCTAGATATATTATACACGATGTGTAGAGATTTTCACAAAATGCTTATTGTACCAAATACCAACTAATTATATAAATGAACTTACCACTAAACAATTATAATGTTTTTTAGAAGTCTCTAGTTATCTCGCCATACCTGCAACAAGAATAGCTATTTTAACAAATTTATATTACAAAACTGAATGGGAAATTAAATCTAATATCATATTTTTAGTTATAAGTATACTTTCTAAAACTTGTTGCAACTATAATAACTAATTAATCATAGCACCAATAACAAGAAGCCCTATTATAGTTGCTAAAGTGAAACAACAGCTTATACAAATAATCAAATAGGAACAATTAAACTTGGTGTAAGTTTAACAGGAGTTTCACAGTACCCTAATCATCTCAGGCCAATGTTAAATTTACTTTTAAACAGAATTTCGCTCGAAATATGTACTTTTGCAGCTGGCAGTAAAGTAAAAATTGATTTAAGCTATGTATTTGTTCTGTAAGAAGAGAACTTAAGCAACTATTACAAGTTTTAATATATTTAATACACAAATTAGAATTTGTTAAATTGTTACACTGCAGGACTTTTGGTATGTTCTTGGTGGGCATAGGTTAAGAACTAGATATAATAAACTCAAAAATAATTACAAAGCAATGACTAACGGGTTTTTCTGTATTAGTAAAACCCTGTGCTGTAAGATGATTAAAATAATGTTTAAAATTACAGAAAATTTATTATTAAATCCCTGGTCCATATTCGACATTAAAATCATTTGCTCCAACATTATCGCGGCATATATTATATCTGTGTTTAATAGTCAATTTGCAGTTACAGAATGTAAATTTAACTTACCTAAATAATCACTATTAATGCATCATCTGTATGGAAAGCCATGCAGATATGCTCGCTTTAATTAATTTTAAATCTAACAAATTCATAGGCGATTCAGGATATTTGATTTCAGCTTTAAATTGGCGTTTCATATATAGGAATGGCAATGTCTAACGGAAGCACATGTCCCAATAGAGGAACCCTGGCATTAGCCTCTCAAAAATATCTTCTTCTATACAAAAATTTATAATGCATTCGCATTAAGGTAACGTATGCCGATTTGTAAAATTTGCGCAAAGAAACTAAATTTACTTACTTTAAGTTGTACGTATACCTTAATTCGGGTAGACACTTTTAGATTTAGATAAGAATGCGCACAAAAATGGATTTTTATTTAATCCACCAATGTATTCTTATCGCGAATGGACTATGGATTTCTTTTAACTTTTTATTGTGGATTTAATTAGATCAGGTATTTAAACCATTTAATGATGTAAAAGCGCTTAATTACCGTAATTAATGAAATCAAAGAAGAATTTCTTTATCCATTTAAAGCTTAAGGCATAAAAGTTTAACAAACAAAGTTATAAATTGGTCGTTAAAAAGGTTAAGAAAAAAATTAGTTGCCGTCGTACTTTTCGGCGATCAGGCCGACTTCTTAGAATATTTACAAGACTGTTTTTAACAATAATTGTTGGGATATTTACGGGAGTTTTCGTAAATTACATAGTAGAAGTATAAGAATTTGTTAACTGATAAAATATAAGGGGGGAAGGAGGGGTGGGACAGCCAGTTATTCTTGACATAGGTCTTGCCGTGTAAAGAGCGGGTACAGCCCAAATAAATTTAATCAACAAAAATTAAATTTCGGTGAAAAGACATTAAATCGGGCCCAAATAACAAAATTCAATAAAGCAAGCAACACACACAGCGAGAACTGGCAAAAAATATAAAAAGGCTTTCCCGTTTTGATTAAATTAGACGAAAAACACCCATTTATTCTGCATTTTATTTCCTAATTTAAAACCGACGAACCGTTGGCAAATAAAAAAATATAATTTGCAATTAATTAAACAAAAAAAGGACAAAATTCACGACATCTAAATACAGGGTGTCATATTTTTGCCGTAGTTGTCGTTTTCCATTTGATTATTTGATTCTTCAATATGTAGTAAAGCTAAGTTAGAAATGGTCTTTTCACGCCTCATAGCCGAAAAAATTTCCATTGACTTTAAATGACTGTAAATTATTTTGCACTTCGCATGGGTCCTAAACCAAAGTTTACCGAATAATAGAATTTTCAATAAACTGTGCCTGGTTAACCTTTTTTTTTTGATTTATGGGTACGAATTTTGGGCCCCACTAAGCTACCGGGCCCTAGGCGGTCGCCTAGTCCGACTATGGTTACATCGGTGCTGGTTTATCGCTGTTTCGTATAGTTAAACAAAAATATCCACTAAAGCGTGCACTAAACTGAAAAAAAGGTTCTTCTATTTCGATTAAATTAGACGAAAAAACAGTCATTTATCCTGCATTTTATTTCGTAATTTAAAACCGACCAACCGCTGGACAAATAAAATATAATACTGCAATTAATTAAACTAACAAAGTGCCAGGTCCACGAGGCCCAAATCCAGGAGAATATAAATTTTCGGCCGGACTTCTAGGGAGTTTGACACATCGGTAAGGTAAAGGGCATGTTTTTCAGTAAAAGCCGTTAATGGCGTGATAATTGTATGGAAAGGGTGACTTTTCATTCCCATAAATCTTTTTCAAATAAAACTATAACTTTTTTCGTCCTTTTAATATTTATGCCTTTCGCTTAGTGGATTTTTTTTTACAATATTTATAACAATAAAAACAATAAATTACATATTACTAAATTAAAATTACAATTCTAATAAATCACGGACACGTGTGACAGCGTATGAGCAGTGAACTGTACAGTAAGAAAATGTTACTGGGAATTACCATAAGCCTCATTGCTAATGTAATGCCCTTGATTTTCAAGAAAAAAATTCCCAGGAATCACAATTGAATTTTGTTTAACTGAATAAAGCCTGTGAAACATTTTTCTACTGTACTTACGTCAATTTATTTATTTAAAAACTTTAATCTAATTTATTTATATCCGTGATTTGTACTTCGTAAAACATTAAGCAGTGAAATTATGTGATATTAATTTATCGTTATTTTAATTAAAATTTAATTATTGCACTTCAATTCTAAAACACTTGCATTACCGATATATACATAATTTATGACGAAAAATAATTAGTAATTAAAAGCATTACCTCTGTAGTATTAATAATTGGATTATACGATTAACATAATTATTCGAATCAAAAATCAATTATTAGGGGAATTATATTTTATAGTAATGTCAAATAAACATTTCAATATAAGGGTACCTATAAATCAACCCAGCATTATATTACTGTTTCCCAGACTTACTACACAACATCTTACAACTTTACATTTGGGAGGGCTTATAATCTAATCGATTATAATTGTTCTTTATTTCAAACTATCAACGCAAAAAGTTTAGGTTAACACAGAAAACTTTCTTCGGACTGCCTCATGCTTCACTGGTCAACGGAATATAGCGGCAAAATTGCCGAGCAAGTTGGATTTGCTGATGGAGGCAGTTTTTTTTTTGTTACATCGTGAAGATCAGCTTTTTGAATTAATTTATTCGTAAGATACTTACTCTTAAACACAACGCTATAGTGTTCGATAACCAACTTTAAAGTTTTTCAGTTTGTTGAGATTCTGTCATATCTTCCCAAGTTGGAAGCAAATCTTAGACAAATATTTGCAGCTCTTTGAGTTTTATTTTTTGTGATCATCTATCAAGGAAAAAAGCCAACTTTAACATAATCAAAAATGCACACAGCTTTTTTCTAAGATTCAAACTCAAAGCAAGTTTGTTATTATGCAAAAAATGTAAGGTATAAATATATTACGTTTATAATAATAAAAAGATTTCGAAGGAACCTATACTTGTTATAGCAAAAAATATATATTTTTATGAAAATATACGACAGGTGTTTAAAATAAACAGCTGGAAGCGGTATAACTTTACCCTACGTGTTCTATATAGCAGATACTTCTAACTTGAAAGTTTTGTCGAATCCCTGTTTGCTTGAATCAGGATAAATCGCACATGCATGAAACAATTGAATTCACTTCAATCGTAAGAAATGTGTTTCGTGACATATTTGACACGCTTTACAACTCAATATAAAAGGAAATTATTTTCTACTACCAAATGCATAATGTTTTTAATATATTTATTTATTAAATCAACTTCACAGCCATTTTGCACGAACTGTACAACATCTATATCGTATCAGAAAAAAACGCCCTAAAAATCCCTGTTATCCTTCAAACTGGGTATTATTATCGTCCTTCAATTACCTTTTTGATAAAAACTAACTTAGAAAGAAATATGTTATTAATATGCTATTAAATTGTGCTCAAGACCTTAAGATATGCGAGTCATAATTTAATGAATTGTGTGTTGAACAAATTTTAGACGTTAAGAAGTTAATAATAATATATTAGAGGAAGCAATAGCCGCTAGCGGGTCAATGTGTATGTACGGCCGTTTCCCATGACAAAATATAAACTTTTTCAAACGAGTAATCACGTGACAACTTCTTGTCGACCACTGTATATAAATAACAACAGATAAACATTCGTACCCAGCTATAAATCTTTGATTTTTAATAACCGGTGAATTCATCGTTCATACAAAGCTAAGATTATTAAATAATAATTGGCATACTTAGTCCCAGGAGGCGCTCAACATCAAGCTAATTTGATTACGTTCCCGGAGTTTTTATTTTTAAAGGTATTATCTTTCAGGACTCCCAAATAACATTGCCTTTTAACAGCTGAAACGGGTTAAATTTTAATTAATTTTATTTATACTAATCCAAGAGGTACACAAACGGAAAATATACTTTGCTATTATTTATCTAAAATGGCATTTTTTAATTAATACTCTTTAATTTATCACCCTAAATTAATTAGCGTAAGGAATGAAAAATGTATAAAGCAACAAGAGTATTCAATTTGTAATTTAAAATGTAAAATGGATAGGTAATACGAACGAAAGGAAAAGATCCCTTTTCAAAAACTCTAGCAAAATCAAATTAGCCTTTCGAAAGGAACATAAAGAATTAGGCCAATTACGTTTGTTGAATTAGGTATATTGCAGTGTCCTATTAGCATAGCCACTGCCATTATTAGATACTGTGAACAATATGAATTTAAATTTAACAGTACTAACCACGGCAAATTTTTCTCACCTACGCTATCAGAAAATATCTAGAAAATTAATTATTTTCATCTACCTTAGTTTTATATATTTCGCTGGTAATATAATGTGAAGATATCTAGCAAAAAACGATAAATTCATTAATGCCATAAACTACATAATTGTTCTATAAATAAAAATACGAACTTATTGCAGTGATATATTCTATGAATATCTATCATAATTTACTAGGATTGGCTTGTGTCCAAAAGGTCACTGTGTAAGTAGCAGTAAATTTTGAGAGTTCAGTAACGTATTCTTTCATAGTGGTAACCAGATAGCCGTATTATATTTTATATGGAGATATTATTCACATTATATTAGATATTCTATGTATATAAAAAGGCAGATTGCCAAGGCGTCTCTGACAATGAAACGAAGCTTACCACAGAAATATATTTTTTCTACTACTTGCGAAATGAAAGGAAAAGAACATAATACAGTCATAAAACTTATTGAAAGTAACTGTTTGTGCATCAAGATTTTGCGTAGGAGTAGAATAATAAGAGGATTGAGTAAAGAACAATACATTATACCAAGTGAGCACTTGGGTAGAGCAACTCATTTTTATATACCTGAAATATTACAGAACATTAATTAAAAACTTACGTAACTTTTATTGGCATAATACAGATATTATATAGCGTTTTAGCCATTATTTGAGAACTGTTCAATATATCGACCTTTAAAAAATTCATTATGTATGTAACATTAATTATATTCGATAAACCCACATTTATTAAGATTTTTTTGATTAAAAGCGATCAAATTATATTTGTGTAAACTCAACAAACTTTATATTATAGTTTGCGGTACATAAAAAGTGTTGGCCTTGTTTCATTAAAATTTATTGATATCGGTGAAATTCGCTTTCACCAGTGAACAATGCATCGAAAAGTCTATGTTTATATATCGCTTTGAAAACTTGATCACAATTTTATTTTACTTTAAATATTTATTATACATATTAATGAATATACAACAAGAACCGCTAAATGGTTTTGTTCCACTACCAATAAAAACGTATCTTTTTAAACTATTGGTATTTTTGTACCAAATTGCATAAATTTCGAAAATACATATATTTTAATACCTGAAAACCTAAAGGAATTATTTATCATAGCAGCTAAATAATATATGCTTAAACAAATTAAACTATTGATTCACGTAGGTATATAATTATAAATTTATTCTAAGAGAAATTCTCCCAACTTACAAAAACCAATTCAAAATTTTCGCCAACTTTCATAATAAATCGCACTTCCAAAACGTCGCAATATATTAATTCGGCAAGAAAGGGTTAAGTGACCTTAAGAAATATGAGGTTGGTGTTGAATAAGGAAAGAACCGTTTGTCAGGTTTTTCGCCACATTATTTCTCCTTTATATTAACGAGAAACTTTTCTTAATCATTTGTGGAAGCCGAAGCACATCCAAAACTTCGTATTGTTTTGATTTTCCTTTCCCGTTTGGTTTCCGTTCATAGTTACTTGAAGCAGTTTATCGTTTATTATTTTTATAAATTAGGTGGAAGTTAAATACGAGTAAATAATTGCTCAGAAACTGTGCGGGAAAAGATCTGTTGAAAATAAATGTATTCTTAATATTCTTATAGAAGTTTGAGACTTATTATACAGGGTGGCCCATCGAAAACAGTCCAGCAAGGTTTACGGCTATGTACGTGAAAATAAAAAAAAAAACTTGGACCCATAAACTTGTGTTTTCAGGGGGACACGTTTCACTATTAATTTCATCCCTGTAACCTCAACCCCCCTAGCGGGGAAGGCTATTGCCCTTGTTTTTTCAAATGGGAATGGGTATGTTGTGATACATCTTTTTAAAGGGCATTAAATTCTCTTTAAAATGGCGCTTCGGTTAACATTTCACTGCACCTCTTATGAAGTACACAGGTTTGTGCGTAAACAATTGTTTTTTTAAATAATACGTATCAGTCAATTCAACTTTATCTTCAGTAAAGTGGTTGATCCAGATCTACATACGTTATTTTCTTCTGATTTGATCGTCACATAAAAAATGGTTTATTCTATTGAGGAGAGAGTAGAAATTATTGAATTGTATTTTATAAACAATCAATGTGCAAGAGTAACGGCAACTTTGTTTAATGATAGACATCCAGATAGACACGTACATCATGGTTATATCCTAGAATTAGTGGCAACATTTCGGCAAACTGGTTCAGTGCCAAATAAAAAAAGGATCATTGAAAATCCGGTAAGAAATGAAGCAGTAGAAGTAGCTGTTCTGGGCCAAGTTAGTATGAATCCAACATTAAGTACCAGAAAAATGTGTGATGTAACGGGAATTTCGCGGACCACTGTACAGAGAATTCTGAGACATTATATATGCACTTATACAAAATTCAACTTCTCCAAAAGATGATAATGACCGCCGTTTACACTTTTGTGAAGTAATGTCAGAACAAGTATTAAATTATCCGAACTACCTTTTTAACGTTTGCTTCTCAGACGAATGATCCTTTTTTCTTAATGGCGCTGTCAATCGACATAACTGTCGTTACTGGTCCGACACGAATCCAAGGATTTACCACGAGGTTCATACTCAAAATCCTCAGAAATTAAACGTTTGGGCTGGTATTTTCGGTGATCACATAATTCGACCAAATTTAAATGGAGATACTTATTTAGACTTGTTGGAGAATGCTGTCAACCCAGCGCTGATGGAAATTATGGAAAACAACCAACGTTACCAGGAAGAAAATCCAATATTTCAACAAGACGGGGCTCCCCCATTACGCATTACCCGTACGCCACTTTCTGGATGAAACGTTTCCTGGTAGATGGATTGGGAGGAGGGGTGCTATTGAATTGTCCGCGAGATCGCCCGATTTATCTCCACTTGATTTCTTTTTGTGGGACATCTAAAATCCAAAATTTATGCCACCCAACCCGAATCCTTAGAAGATTTACGGAACCGCATTACTAATGAATGTCAACAAATTACACCAGAGGTTCTTCACAATATCCGAGAACACTTTGTACAGTTGTTGTACTATTGTATGGAGGTGAATGGCGGACATTTTCAATATTTAATAAGATAACATGTAAGTATTACTCAATAAAATTAAATTTTTTAAAACGCAATTTCTCGGCGGCGCGTAGCTCAAATTTACAAAACAAAGCGCTATTTTAAAGAGAAATTAATGCGCTTTAAAAAAATGTATCACAACATACCCATTCCCATTTGAAAAAACAAGGGCAGTAGCCACCCCCGCTAGGGGGGGTTGAGGTTACAGGGATGAAATTAATAGTGAAACGTGTCCCCCTGAAAACACAAGTTTACGGGTCCGAGTTTTTTTTTTAATTTTTACGTACACAGCCGTAAACCTTGCTGGACTGTTTTCGATGGGCCACCCTATGTTAAAAAATTAAGAATGCGAGTCATAGTTCAATGAATTGAGATAATACATTTAAAATGCCTGATACATTTTTTCTTTTTACGTATCTACGAAAATAATCGCAACATTATTAAATAACAATTGGTTTGCCGATTGATCAATATACCGTTATTTTTTAATGCGCGAAAACTATCTGTGGCATTTAAATACACGAAGAAACATAAACAAAATTACATTTCATTGCTCCAAATTTCCTAATTTTCCTTCAGTTGGACGTTCGGAAAACTCACAAACAAAACGTATAACACTATTCCCATTTTCCAGTTTTACATTTAATTTTCTTTAATTATTTTTGTGTTGCCTAATTGGAATTCTACGCCTAGGATTACAGATAAATAAACCAGCGAACCATTCTAAATTGATGTTTAATCCGCTTACAGGATCCAGTCAGTCAGCTTTAACCGGCATTGGCCCATCTAGACAACAGTAATGAGCAAATCTTATTTATTTTTCTTGTGTTTTTAACGATTGGATTTAGAAAACAATTTATTTAAAAAGAGGCAAAGGTTATTTAACATTGATTTTCCACAACAACAAGGCATTTTTATTAGGTTAATTTACTGGTAAATAGCAAGTAAAAGATTACCAATCATTGTGAGTGTACTTACGAGCAGTGTTGGGCTGAAAAATCCCTCGAGTACTCGATTATTGAAATAACCGACATTGCATTGATTTTTGGCAAATGCCAAAAGAACGATTGACAACGATGTAAAATAAACTTGGCTCGGCCTCATTGAGTTTGATGTCGTATCTGTGAGTAACTTCTTACTTTAATAAAATAAATATCTAAGTGGTTTGAATGCTGCAGAATCAATTGAAGCGATGAATCAAAAGATATCGTAATGGGGCCCTTGGTACTTCAGCGTTATTTTTGATAGAGTATATTACCTATCATCAAGCGTTATAAGGCAAGAAAAGTTGAACCAAAATTCTTATTCATTGTCGTTGAACATTGTGCCAGTTCACACAAAACTGGAAGGGACGTTATTGGCTGAAACATAATGACATTCCGCTGTAAGACTGGGAATCGATAGAAAATGGCGGTTAACCCTTTACAAAAAGCTCCGGAACTCAAACCCTGGACCTTTATTACATTCTAAAAGGAAACATAACGCTGCTTACTTTTTCCGTTGATTGAAAATAGCGCAGGGATTATTAAACGTAGTCGATCTTGGAAAACCCTTTTTACAAAGATCTTAGTTTGCTTGCACTTAACAACATGCTAATGTTAAGGAGGTTATTCTTGGGTCCAATTTGAGAAAAAAACTTCATATGAACATATGTCCTAAACGTCTTAACTTTTTAGATACAGGGTGTTAAAGATTTTCAAAAAATTTCCGTTTTTATTAATATCTGTGATTCTGCTCTTAATGTTTTTGTGAAATTTGGTACACACTTCATATTCATCAAGAGGCATTTTATGATCTATAATATGTTTTTTTGACAGTTGTCTACCTAGTCTAGTAGTCACGTATTTAAGTCATATACCTTAACAAATTATTGAAAAAACATGAAATCTTTAACACAGTGTATCTCAAAATTTAAGACGTTTAGGACATACAGGGTGGCCAATTAGTGCGACAAAGCTCAATATTTCTTTTACCGCTAGGGATAGCGGAAAACTTTTTTCACGAAAGTTATTAAGCGTTAAGAGGTGCAGATTTTAAAATTATTTTCGACTATACAGGGTGCTCCAAAAGGGCGGTGTGATAAAAATTTCATATTTTTTAAATGGGACACTATTTATGTTTTTACATATTTGAATTCACCGTAAAATTCTGTACATAGCACCGTAATTATTTGTACACATTTTTGCAACGTTGCCAAATAGATTGGAAAATTCCTAAAATTTGTGCAAAAACATGGTTCAATGAAATGTGTAATATTTCTTAACTTATAATAATTTGAAATAAAATATTTTTATGTCTGAAAGAGGAATGTTGACAGAAGTCCCCTATGATAACACATATCAATATTTTTATACAGGGTATTTTCTATGGATATGCCAACATTACGAACTTGAAACCTGAGTTTCGTAAGTTTTTTAAATGGAACACCCTGTATATGATTACTTTATCTTGTAGATATTTTAATCCTCTCTAATTTTTATTAAGGTCTTTCTATGCCTATCTCTACCAATCTTGGTGGTATTTCAATTTTTATTTAAACTCAAGCAAAAAAAAGTGGATGTATTTTACCATTGTCCTTTTTCTAGTCACCTATGACAAAATAAAAACAAAATGTATGTAATTTAAAAAAATATATATTTATTCATACGGGAGGATACGACACAAAAATATTTTAACGATTCAAGCTTGTGGACAATTTCTAAAGTAAATTATTACCTAATTATTTGTTCATATAGTAACCCCCACTAACTTGAACACATAATTCAATACGTTTTTCAAAAGAATGAGTCATGTTTCTACACATTTGGAACTGTTTTCCAAATATTGCCTAATTATTTGTTCATAGTGACCCCCCCATTAACTTTAACACATATTCAATACGTTTTTCAAAAGAATGTTTCTAGACATTTGCCGAGTAATACTTTGAAAACAGTTGAAAATGTGTAGAGACATGACTCATTCTTTTAAAAAACGTATTGAATTATGTGTTCAAGTTAGTGGGGGTTACTATATGAATAAATAATTAGGTAATAATTTACTTTAGACATTGTCCACAAGCTTGAATCGCTAAAATATTTTTGTGTCGTATCCTCCCGTATGAATAAATAATTTTTTTTAAAATTACAACATTTTGTTTTTATTTTGTCATAGGTGACTAGAAAAAGGACAATGGTAAAATACATCCACTTTTTTTGCTCGAGTTTAAATAAAAATTGAAATACTACCACGATTGGTAGAGATAGGCATAGAAAAACCTTAATAAAAATTAGAGAGGATTAAAACATCTACAAGATAAAGTAATCATATACAGGGTGTTTCATTTAAAAAACTTACGAAATTCAGGTTTCAAGTTCGTAATGTTGGCATATCCATAGAAAATACCCTGTATAATAATATTGATATGTGTTATCATAGGGGACTTCTGTCAACATTCCTCTTTCCGACATAAAAATATTTTATTTCAAATTATTATAAGTTAAGAAATATTACACATTTCATTGAACCATGTTTTTGCACAAATTTTAGGAATTTTCCAATCTATTTGGCAACGTTGCAAAAATGTGTACCAATAATTACGGTGCTATGTACAGAATTTTACGGTGAATTCAAATATGTAAAAATATACATAGTGTCCCATTTAAAAAATATGAAATTTTTATCACACCGCCCTTTTGGAGCACCCTGTATGGTCGAAAATAATTTTGAAAGCTGCACCTCTTAACGCTTAATAATTTTCGTGAAAAAAGTTTTCCGCTATCCCTAGCGGTAAAAGAAATATTGAGCTTTGTCGCACTAATTGGCCACCCTGTATATTTATATGAAGTTTTCTTCTGAAAATGGACCCAAGAATAAACTCCTTCGATGTATGTTATTAAGAAACACCCTGTATATTATGAGATGCCTCTGGTTTGTAATTTAGCGTGTTTTGTTAAAGATCGTAAATTTATTTATTTTTCTTTCTCTTTATAATTCTAGTGGGTTCATTCTCTACTGTAGGAATCGGTCAGAAGAATGTGAATTGTACTAATTTACCATTTTCCTGTTGTTTTATATTTTGTTATTTATTTTTTGTTTCGTATTCCTCTTTTTTTATGCTCTGACTGCGCATAGTGTGCAGTTAGAGTATATCAACTTATAGCGTTTGTATTAAACTTTATAGCTAGGAAGCCCAACCTCAACTTCGCCTTTTGTAATCTTTTACAATAAAGTAATTTATTATTATTAATATTGTCGTTTTTAGGATTCTGTATAGATCATTAAGGAAGCCTATTATTTTCGCTCAGTCTGTCAGTGTCTTTGTCAGTCAGTGAATATTTTCTAAACTATAATTTTAAAGAAATTGGCATTTATATGAGAAAGCTCTACCCTAAGGCAGGGGTCGGCAACCTGCGGCTTGCGAGCCACATGCAGATCTTTGGATGTGAAGCTGCGGCTCTTTAGTTCCATACGCAAATATTATTTATTTCGTCGAAAAAAAAAACATTAAAAATTCGTTCTGAATCGATTTACGAGGATTAGGCACCGATTCTATCTCTCGGTCACTTGTACTCGCTTTTCACCGCACCCCTCCCCCGTGACACGCGTCGTTACCGTCGTCAGTCCGCCGAAAGCTCTCGAATGACGTCGTCGTCGGATGTTTCCATGTAGGTTTTAATTCGTTTTCGACCCAAAACAATTTGGCGTCTTCACCAGTGCTTTGGTGGTGACCAGGGTCGGCATCCTAGGGCTCGCAAGCCGCATGCGGCTCTTTCGATATGAAATTGCGGCTATTAGTGGCTCTTTAAAAACTGAGAAATTGTGTAAATTATAACTTTCGGCTCTTCCGTCTCAAAAGGTTGCCGACCCCTGGCCTAAGGGAAAGAAAATTTTGATGTTGCTGCAAACATACTATGTTTATTCAAAAAAATAGTTCTTAATCCAAAGATTTGTAAAATTATAATTAGTATTTAGAGATTTTCTTTTAATTGAGGAAGGAGTAGTATTTAGTTCCTATTAAAATTATAATTTCACTAGAACGTTTCAAGGACTAAGCGAACTTTATGAAAATAAGACCGAGAAACTTTTCCCGATTCTTTAGCGTTCTTTACGATAGATCAATCAATTTTCTTCAAAGTTTATGATGGTAAAATGCGAACTGGAGCAAAAGTCAAGTTAATTTTAAAGTTATACACCCCATTACCGAGCATTCGCCATTATAAATTTTATATTGGATACAATATACAAACAAATAAATACAAAAATATTAAACTCTCCATGCAGGCTGTTTCAAAAAACACGTGTCACCGCTCGTGTGGTGACTTCTTACCCAAAAATAAGACTAGTAGTTCCTGTCAACATGGGTCAGAAGATTTACAGTTGCATTCATTAAATGGGGACAATAAATTTGTTATAATGTAAATCGGTCTTCATTGATTTTGACTTCTTCAAAAGTTTATGGTTGACAACGCTGTCACTGTCAGAATTCTCAAAATGCCTCGCCATTTAGCAGAACTTGAAAAAGTTCAAATAGTAGCCAGAATTGAAGATGGGTGGTCAATACGGGCACTAGCAAATTTATACGGAAAGGCAAGAACAAAATTTTAACAGTAAAGCAACTTTGGGAACAAGAGGGGTCTTTGAAAAGAAAAACTGGTACTTGTCAGACCCGCATTTCCGACCCAAAAGAATCGGAGCTAAAAAACCGGATGGCTACGTAAAAAAATAATGCTCACAGATGAACGTAGACAGTATCGGATAGTTTTCTCCTTAAATTATATATTCCGCGACTGTCAGTTGTGGAACACGGCACTGTTCACTGACGAATAGGTTTATCACTCTAAATATAGGTAATAAATTCGGGTACCTATACGTTATTAGTTATGTTACATTTATAGTTATCACATTTAATTATTTTATTTTGTTTACGAACCTAATGCGTATTGCTCATAACCTTAAAAACAATAAATCAATCAGGAAAGCCTGATTTACGCAAATATGGCAAAATTAGTCATAAGACTTGTCCCCATTTTCAATGAATACAACTGTACATAGCACATAAGGTATTCTAGAGTATATTTTATTTTTCTAGGAGTCTGTTTTCTATTAAAAACTCGTTTAATAATAATGAATTCAACAGTGAATATTTTCTAACTTGATCAGAGAACAATATCGAGCACCGAACCGACCGCGAAGCTTTAATAAATAATGAGATACACTTAAAAATAGAAGGCATACTAAAATATGAATATCCTACAATTTTTCTTCGGCCCAAAGCATCTTTTATATTAAAAAGAGTACGTAATATTTCGTGAGAAGCAAGCTTGCCTTTCTCTTGAAGTTTCTACTACGCCGTTTGATTAAGAGCTTATGATATCGTGCACATCTTGTCGATCCCAACTTTAATCCAGAACTCGCTCATAGCAAAAAGCGGAATATAGCGGCATTACGCCGTGAACGAAACGCGAACTAGCGAAATTTGGGCCATTGTTATATTACACATTAAATTTCCGGTTTTTTGAATTCTAATAATTTCATATTACGAAGAAAACTAGAAAAGTTATTTTGCCCTCAAAGTAAGATACAAATAATAGGTGAAGAACTTAACAGGAAACATATAACCGATCGATGAAGTCAAGCGACGTTTGGCACGGTGAGTACTTGTATGGGTATACTAAATATTTTTGTAATTTTTACTAAATATGTAGGTAAAAATGGTTACCGGAGTTAATCGGGTGGGGATGATACATTTTTCACTTTTCCTTCCCTATTTTTTTATTACTACGGACAGCAACGCATTGACTTATAACACTAAAATCCACCATGCTTGAACAGGGCAGTGGGATGCTATAAAGTCGAGTAAGAATATTGTCAAGAACTCTCTGATGGTTAATTTTAATATTTTTTAACTAAAGATATCGTAATATGTTTATTGTTGGTGATTTAATAATTAGCTTTTGACGAACGTGGGCGTTAATTACTTAAAGTCCTTTTCCAAATGTAGGCGTTCAGCGTTTTATGTCATTTGAGTACAAAATACTATTTTTAGAAATAATTTAATTATCTTTTAACGAGGAAAGATAATACAGCTTACCTGAAGTATTTTTTTTCATAAAAGATCTTTTTAAATCTACAAAAAAAATTGTTTGCCCATTTCCCTACTACCCCTACATCAAGACATGCATTACCTTTTTGAATCCTCTAACAAGAATTTAATAGAAGGAACGCTATTTTACCCTATTTATACGATACTTATAAGAACCTATAAGATATAATATACTCATTCATTATATCTCGTTTAACTTACGGAAATACGGCCGAGTAATATAATCAGTCTTTTAAAGCCAAAGATAAAAACAAGCGTCAAAGTTTGTCATGTTATTCTTCGCTACTCTTAAATTAAAGTCAGCATCTAATAATAGTTTGTGACCAAATGGTAAATACTTATTTGTTAAAATGGGCTAATTTCAAATGGATTTACAAAATCAACAGTTAGACAATGGTAATTCGAATTTAAAACAATCGAAGGGAAACGGCAGAAAGAAAATGTTTGTAAATATTCTTAGATTTACCGTAACATTTGGCAGCCATGTAATATATACATATATATATATATACCATACATAAGCTTTGACTTGCTAAAACCGACAATATGCCTACTAACAACAAAACTATGCTTCAAGACATTTATGTGGCTTCAAGCTTCAGCAGTTACATGCACTTACACGAAAGTTAAAGGAAGGTTAAAGTAACTTTATAGAAAATTGATTTCTTGCGGTGTTTGTCTAGCGTTAACAAGCTTTGTGAAGTAATTTGTGTATGTAAACTATCTAAGTCCCGGTTATTTCAAAGGAAAATATAGGAATTAGGTCCTTATAACACTTACAACGCGTTAGAAATCTTGAAAATGTGTTTTTACTTGACTAATATCATATTAATGCAGCAAAACACACACTCATATTTTTCAACAAAACCCTTTTTTATCTATCGACAAAAAATATGGGTTTAAACTATTTTTCTAAACTTCTTCACAATTTACTCTTACATGTTTTAAAAGGAATTATTTGTTCTATAACAATTTTTGTACGGCTGTTGTTATAAGTTTTCTTTGGCAAAGTTCGTTTCGAAATATAGAAGGGAACGAAAATATCAATAACTAAAACGGAATTAATTCTACACCATACAACATACAAGAAAGGACACTCTGAGAACGATTCGAATTTGTACCATTTGAACCATTTTCTTAATAAGGCTTTTAAGCCAATTTGACCGATTTTTACATAATTTTTGAGCTCCGGTTAATAAAACATTATTTGGAGTTTTATCCAAAATAATACCTAAATTGTTCAGATATATTCATTTATTATATTAGGTACTTTTTTTTATTATCAAACACAAGCACTATAGGAATAATCCTTTAGGGCACTCTGGGAGTGGTGCGTATGCGCAAAAAGCGATTCACGTTGGTTTTGAATCGTTGGAGGCTATATTCGTTGGGAAAAACGACATCGGGAAGGTCGTTCCACAAGGATGAAGTCCTCCAGATGAAAGAATTCGTAAATAATGAAGTTCGAGGAGTACTAAGCTTAACCACAAATGGAGGGAGGCAGTGGTTCGTCGTGTATTTCTACTATTCGTCGCTCTGGGCGGAATTAAGAGGGCAAGGTCAGTCGAGCACCTTCCATGAAAATATTTGTAAAAGAGAGTCAAGTCCCCAACCTGTCTTCGATGTTCTAGGCTGTCGAGACTCTTCGTCAGCTCGTGATCTCCGATCAGACGAATAGCCCTCCTTTCGATTGAATCCAGTAGCCGAAGAATATGTTTGGGTGCAGAGCTCCAGACATGAGAGCAGTACTCTAGTGATGGTCGAATCTGGGCTTTGTATAGTCTCAAAAGTTGTTGAGGTGTGTACAACTTTCTGGTTCGGAAGAGTACCCCAAGCTTCTGAGAAGAGAGGATTTTTAGTTTTCACTAGAAGGTCGTTAATGTAGAGTAAGGAGACAATATGGACCATTGAGGAACACCGGCATTGATGGTGAAGGTGTCTGAGAGAAATCCGTCAATCGCCACTTGCAGAGAGCGGTCCTTAAGAAAGCTAGACAACCATGCACAGAATCGACTGGGCATACCATAGGATCGCAGTTTACTTAGAAGCCCCTCATGCCAAACACCATTAAAAGCTTTAGAAATATCCAATGCAACAGCCCGAGACTCCCCATGATGTTCGATTGCATTGTTCCAAATATGGGTGAGATAGGCTAGAAGATCTCCAGTTGATCTGGACTTCCGAAAACCATATTGATGATCGCTGATAATGTTGAAGCCTTCCAGGTACTTTAGAAGATGTTGGTTAATAGCTTTCTCCATTACTTTTGATATAACTGAAAGCAATGCGACTAGTCGATAGTTGTTAGGCAGGGTATTCTTACTTAAAGTTATCAATAGACTATTTTAAAACGACTAGCTCGTCATAATACTGTCACCAATACCTAGGAATGCTAAATTCATATATTACATAGTTTTCCAATACTTTACAAAGAAGTCTAATTGTTTCTAAATGAAGGTAATACATGTAAGTTTGAGTAATTTAAAGTACGTATAAAACGTAAGAATCCCCCCTTCTATCACAACAAATAGTGTTTTTTTAAATTTATGTGTACCTGCACGTGTTGTTTAGAATTATTATTTTGTTATTATTATTTTGATGTTTGAATGGCGTTAAGCAGCTTTAACGTCTTTTATATCAAGAATTCTTAGTAATACAAGTGTAGCATCGTAAAAGACGTTGTTGTTGCCAATATTCCGAGCCTGAAGCCATGCATTACTTTCAATTTGATGTGATTTAAAAGCTTCACACTTATAGTCGAAAAAGGAATTGAAACGAACGTACCAAAACAGAGTTTCATTTTAAAGGAAATGGCAAAATATATACTACAATTGCCTACAAATACTACTTTAGCTTTAGCAAATTGAAAATCCTTGGAAAGTTTTGTATGAAAAGAATATTTAAATTAGAAATAATCGTCAAATGTACTAAGCACTAAATCTATAATGAGTGAATAAAGAAATAATTTATATCACAGTATCCAATTAAAACCAACATGGCCGATTATTATATTTATTTGTATTCTGATATTAGATTAAATATAAAATTTTATTAACCATCTGTTTATTTTATAAAAGTATTTAAATTCTGTTTAATGAGTAAGATCCTTAATTTAAAAGCTTTCAAAGCCAATCAAAGTAGAAGGATTAGTTAATTAGTTTGAGAGTAAAAAACAATTTATAAAGATACTCCCCAAAATATACACACCTGCTGTTCCTTGGGTAAGGTAAATAAAAAGTTAATATTAATTTACGACTGACAGTCAACAGAATGATTTAGAATTAAAAAGATAAAATTACCTGAATATCGCAGGAATGTTTAATGCTATTTCCTTTAAAAGAGCTACCGTAGAACTTATTAGATGTTACATAAATATATATATTTATAAATAAAATGTGGTGCCAGACATAAACCGTATATTAAATAATTTATATTAGTTACTTCGAAATCGCAAACTAATTCTCATTTGTATGAGCGAGCTCCCCTTTTTTGTTATGATCAAACACAAGCACTATGGGAATAATCCTTTAGGGCATTCTAGGAGTAGTGCGTGTGCGCAAAAAGCGATTCACGTTGGTTTTGAATCGTTAGAGGTTATATTCGTTGGGAAAAACGACCTCGAGAAGGATGAAGTCCTCCAGATGAAATAATTCTTAATTAATGAAGTTCGAGGAGTACTAAGCTTAACCACATATGGATGGGCGGCAGTGGTTCGTCGTGTAGTTCTGCTATTCGCCGCTCTAGGCGGAATTAAGAGGGCAAGTCAGCCGAGCACTTTCCATGAAAATATCTGTAAAAGAGAGTCAAATCCCCAACCTGTCTTCGATGTTCTAGGCTGTCGAGGTTCTTCGTCAGCTCGTGGTCTCCAATCAGACGAATGGCCCTCCTTTCAATGGAATCCAGTAGCCGAAGAGTATCTTTGAGTGCAGGGCTCCAGACATGAGAGCAGTACTCTAGTGATGGTCGAATCTGGGCTTTGTATAGTGTCAAAAGTTGTTGAGGTGTGTACAACTGTCTGGTTCGGAAGAGTATACCAACTTTCTGAGAAGCTATCTTGGCGATTGCCACAACGTGGTTATGCCAAGACATATTTCCTCCCAGATTGACGCCAAGCAAATTAATAGATGAAGCCAGTGGGATTGCGTGGCCATCCATGACTATATCGAGTTCTGTAATGTTAACTTTTTTAGAGAAAACTACTGCTTGGGTTATTTTTAGCGTTAAATTCGACTTGGTTACTGTCACCCCAACACAATATTTCTTCTAGGTCTTTGTTGAGGCGTGATACTTCGTGCTGTCTGCGAAGATGTGCGTCGGCAGCTGATGTTTGTGCATTCAAAGAGAAAGATGAGATAAGTATGCTATCGTCAGCAAAACTAAATACCGGATTTTTCGTTTTCACTAGAAGGTCGTTAATGTGGAGTAAGAAGAGAGTAGGAGACAATAAGGACCATAGGATCGCAGTTTACTTAGAATTCCCTCCTGCCAAACACGATCAAAGGCTTTAGAAATATCCAGTGCAACAGCCCGAGACTCCCCATGATGTTCGATTGCGTTGTTCCAAAGATGGGTGACATAGGCTAGAAGATCTCCAGTTGATCTGGACTTCCGAAAACCATATTGATGATCGCTAATAATGTTGAAGCCTTCCAGGTGCTTTGGAAGATGTTGGTTAATAGCTTTCTTCATTACTTACTACCCAATCGGTAGTTCATACCGCAATGCGAGAAACCAAGGGTCGATACTTAGCTCTTGGGGGAGCAGCATATGACCGAGGATCGTGATTCGGACACCCCGTTAAGTTGTAGGTCCCCTCCCCTATAATAGCCGGGGAATGCAGGGGAAAAATTGAATATAAAAAAAATACTCTAAAATTTGTTATCCTTATAATAGAGGTAAGAAATAAGTAAATAAACCAAAATCCAATATAAAAGTAATATTGCCTTCAATCAATCACAATTCCCATATATTAGTCTTAAGAAACTTTCCTTCTGCGATCCATTTTCAAAAAGTTGGTTTGGATTATTTTTTGATAATTTTTACCAGTGTTTCCTTCATGTTTTCCTTACGAAACTTTTACGAACATGTTCCAAATTGATTGTGTGATATTTAATCAAATTCTGTCATGTTTTTTTAAGTTATTGGTTTTTCTGATTGTTTTCCCGTTCGTTCTATTGTTTTTATATTTAGAAATTATACTAAAAATAATTAACCTCATACTACTACGATATTTTTTGTAAATAATGAAATTCTACGCCTTGTGTCGTTTTAACATTATTAAAGTCACATTAAAGGTCCCAATATGCATCGATCTAAGTGAACCAAGCGAAATTAAATATATTTCTTCAAAATCAAGTCTCTATTGCTAAAATTTAACTCAATTTGTAAAAAAACTCTATCAATCCCTCAAAGTTAAGTGAGGGTAAACTAAATCTATATCTAGGCGATTTATATTATTGAATTTCTTTGGTATTTCGGCACTAAAAATGTAAAAACCACTTAACCTGTTGGTATTCATAAAAGATAATAAAATCATTAAACTTTTACTAATTAACGTCAAAACGTCAAAAAAATAATTGGCATGTTTACCGGATTTTATATATTTTTAGACAAAATGTTTAAATTACAAGTGTAAAAACCGATAATTTATCCCTTTTATTGGTAATAAATGAGTACTAAAAATTTAAATATTTTATTTGTACTACATACAAACCAAGCAGCATGCAATCAAAAACGTGCTATAAAAGCTATATAGACTGAATAGGGTTTTTAATATTTGTACTCGACAAAATTTGGAAAAATTATCTAGGCTATTGCACTGAAAACTGTAAATAACAATCAATCAATCAATACAATTTGTATGAAGTGATTAAACTTCATTTTTGTATGTATAATAATTGTATTGTGTACATTCATCGATGGTGCGTTTTTAATTTAAAATGTTTGCAGTAAGCTTTTTTCAAATATTAATTAAAATGGTTTTGCAAATAAAACAAAGTAGTAAAACATTTTTAAACAATTAACCGGATAGAGACAAGACGTATCAACGATTTCAAGGAACCAGGGGAAAATAATACAAAGATTTTTAACAATCTCTATCCGTAAAATAGACAACATATTTATTCATATTAATTATTCCTGTCATAAAAAGCAGTGGAACATAAATTAATGTTGCGAGAACTAAATTTTATAATTACACTCTATTCTGGCTGTAAATGTTTCCTCTGTTTAGAGGCAACTCTTACCAATTCAACTGTGTATTGTTTTGAAAATTCGATTAGCTCAACTTTAAAGTTTTGATTTTCAATTTAGGTAGTCCGAGTGGGCATATTTGAAATACATTATTACATTAGCAGGAAGCAAGAAGAGAGAATAAACTTTTTTTGAGAAAACCGCCTAAGATTACGTCATTTTGCAGGTATTTGAAATACAATTATTTGCACGAAAAAAAAAAGAATATAAGTAGTACAATTATTATAGTAAAGATTTTATTGTAAAATTTCCAATAAAATACAGTTTTAATTACATTTTTTATTAGTACATAATCCGTACCAAAATAATATTGTAAACATAATTTATAAAGGACGTATTAGACTAGGCAATTTTTTCTCTTGCGCCGGCAATTATAATGGCACGTATTCATGCGCAGTAAACCGTTTCCGATCAGCTGGAGCATTGTCAACGGTCAGAACAGCAGTGGGTACTGTCGAAATCCCTAAAATATCCCCAGAATTAGAGATGTGCAAACCTGTTCGTTTTGATCATCAGTTAAAGCAGCTACTGCTAGTTACAAATAGGAGGTGCAAAAAGTTGCTGAATTAGCAGGCCATAAGTTTAATAAAGAATGTAATCTGCTAATTTAAGTACCAGTGGGTTGAAATGGCCATTACCTGTCCATACCTGGTTCGGCCAAATAATAAACAGTTAAAAATAACAGAATAATCCATGTCTACCCAATTGCGCCGGCAAGGGCAATTAAAATGGCGCCTGCCCCATTTCTGGTAATGAGAGACAGCTGATCGGGAACAGTGTACTGCGCATGAATCCGTGTCATTTTAATTGTCAGAAGAGTAGAATTTCTGACTGTACGCCTGAATCCTTGAATTATAATTGCCATTGCTGGCGCCATAAAAATTCCCAAGTGTAATAAGGCCTTAAAAAACTATAGCAATAATTTCTAATAAATTTAGTAAAATCAAGTAATTAATAAAATATATTTTACAAGCAAATTTTACAACGAATGTATTGTGAACATAATTTATTCATAAGTCTGTTCACTGGCCATTATTTAAATATTTTTTTTATTGTAAAAATGATCAAGTTTAAAAGAAGTGCCGTAAAAATATTTTTACAAGAATAAAAGGCATAACTGAGATGCAATGGATTCCTGAGATTTCGATTTTCATAACAAATAATCGATCGATGAAGTCAAGCGACATTGGGCACTGTTAGTACTTGGTTGAGAGACCGCTTGGGAATACCGTGTACATATCCAGATCGGGTTTGTTCATGGATGTAGATTTAAAAAATCTATTAAAGATAAAACTTAAGATTTTCAATTTAACATATAAGTGGTGTGTTCAAAATGCATTATCACGTGACATAACGAAATTTCCGGCACATTTATCATGCCCTCCTCGAGGAAAAAGTGGAGCGCGAAATGATACGGTTTCTTTATATCTCGTCATAGATTGATATAAAAAATAAATGATACAACCTCAGCAGATTTGCATTTACCGCCGTTGCCGACTTGATTTATTATACACTGTTTCTATATGCTATTCATACAATTCTCCTTTTATAAATTTGTTTCGCCCAAAAACATGTTCATATTTTACATATTCTCTACCAGTGCAAGATGTATGAGGTTCCGAAATAATCTCCTATGTGACATCGGTTATATACGAAAAACACCCAAGTTTGAAGAATTGATCGTGTTGATAGAAAAAAATATGCCCAATCCCAAGTTTTAATACAAATTAATATTTAAACAATATTGTGAAGTAAAAATTAAATAGCAATTAATATATTTTATCATAAAATTTATATAACATCACAATTTGATATAATCATGTGTAAACATATTGCATTCCGTTTTTCCTTAATTACAGGCGAGACCGTAAAAAAATTAATAAAACTGCCTTTGTCGAACACTTGAATGTTCGACAACTTTAGCAAGTCACGCAATGCGCGTTTGTAAAATAGAGTCGACGACAAATGAGATAAGTAAATAAAAAAAATTATATAAATTTATTTGTCTTACATAAATATTTCAGAATAGAATTACAGGACAGGCTGTTTTCATACAAAGAGTGCGAAAACCCTGCTTTAAACGGACAAAAAATATTTTAAAAGTATTTGGGAGACGAATAAGTACGGTACAAAACTCTCTGAAGACAAACCGGCAACCAATCGCGTATGCGTGGAAGCGCGAAAGGACTTCGCCGAATGAAAGTATGTGTGACTCCCCGACAGCAGTCCGCCGTTTGTTTGTAAGTTGAAAGGTTAAAATCGTAAACAATGGCACAAAAACGTCGCGTTTTGAGTCTGAAAGAGAGTATTGATGTTGTGGAAGTTTGTAACTTGATATCAATGATTTAGGCGAGTTCATTAACGTTGATAGACCGATTATGTAGTCCAAACTGAAACCACTGACGACTCTAATGAAGAAGTTGAATGCAGTAATCAAACAAATGTCACCAATAATCAACAAGCCATTAGTATGGAAAAGGAATTATAAGAGTATGCAAAGAATAGAGGTGACTCTACAGCAATGGAATTGTTATCACACTGGGAATTACATTTTCTAGATTGCAAGTATAAAACGCAAACACGTCAAACTACGTTATTAGATTTTTTTAGTACTACATCCTAACTAAAACTAGTGTATTTTTGTTATGTTATGTTTATTTGTACATACATACACATAGTAATAATTTTGCATTTACATATTATCTAATAACAAATTTCCTATGGGCGGACACCTCTATTAGGCGGACACATTTAGACGGTCCCGTAGGTGTCCGCCTAAAGAAGGTTTCACTGTATTTTACTGCATTACAACTTTTTAGAATGGATTTTTCTCGCTCTGAAATGGATTAAAGAATGGATTTATCGACTTGTGCACAGTCAATGAGGGGATGTGAAAGGACAGGAGGTGAGATGTCCATAAGTTAGTATCTTTCAGGAGGGCAAATTTAAGATAGATTCAAAACGGTATTGAACTGATAAATTGGTATGTGAATCATTTATTTTAAGTTCAAGTTTATTAAATAGCTTGTGAACAAACTCGACTAAACTATGGTTTATATACTAGCCAATTCACTAAATGAAATAATTCGGAATTGAATTATTCTTATTAAGATGCTGAAAAGAATTGTAGAAAGGGCTTATCTGGATAACCCGCTAGTGCTATTGAATTAAATTTTATAATAAACCTCAAATATTATTTAACCAACTCAATTTAACAAAGAAATCTGTTCAGTTGAATTTTCGGTTTCATTACAAAATTTCAGATAGTAAACTATTGGATTTTTAAACCATCTTAAATCAAAGATAAATGTATTTTCCCCCACAGGACAATAAATTTCTTGCTCGTGATTGCAAAAGTAATTGAAACATTATTGCGAGCTAATAGCTCTCCGGTTTTTGCAAACAATTTTTAAAAATTGTTGAATTTATGTATTGTATTTGATGATTTAATAATATAAACGGGAAAAATCGTATCGCAATTTAGTTTATTTTATTATTTAAACGTACAGTTCTATTCATTGAAAATGGGGACAAGTCTTATGACTAGTTTTGCAGTATTTGCGAAAATTTGGCTTTTCTGATTCACTTATTGTTTCTCAGGTATGAGCAAAAAGCATTGACGTTGCTAAGCAAAATAAAATAATCTAATTAAATGTGATAAATGAGTTAAATATATAAAAATATTTCTGTAATAGCATATTTTTTACTCAACGTAATATAAATAATAATCGCGGAATATATAATTTAAGGTGAAGGACTATCCCATTGTCCGCGCTCATCTGTGAGCATTATTTTTATACGCAGCTACCCAGTTTTTTAACTCCGATTCTTTTGGGTCTGAGATGCGGGCCTGACCAGTATAGTTGTTGCAGAATTATACCGTTGACTCTTACTGCCATAAATAAACTACCTGATTAAACCCTATTGTATACGCCTCAATCTCTTCAAAGCTCAATAAATGGGATCAGGGCCGGCTTGAAAATGTATACCACACCACATGATTTATTTTTATAATTTAAAATAAATAGATAAGTATTTCTAGTTTTAGGTACCTATAATAAATGTAAAATAATGATAACAATTGAAAATAATATAATTTAAAAGTATAACTATTAGGATAACAAGTACAACAAAAATTAATTAAATTCTAAGAGACTATTAATAATTTATTCAAAATTTAACTCTGTATCACTATCTTCATCTAAGCCTAAACTTATAATTAAGGGTTGAACATTTGTAATCATACAATTGTAAGAATTTTCCACCTTAAGTACATACTGTACACAGTTTTTCCAGCTGTCTGCAGAAATTTTTCTTACTTCGTTTTTAATTAATTCTACTACAGATGCATTTAATGTAGGAGAAATAATATATTTTGTCAAAGTAGACGTCTCTGCTAAAGCATCCATCGAATTAAAATTTCTACTCAACAACGATTGATACACATTTTTAATTATTAGTTTGGCATCGGTAGATAAATGCTTTCTTTTAAAACCAAGAAAACCACTAAAGATTAAAATTATTAAAAATCAATTTGTATTTATATATGCATCAGGCATAGATATAAATTGAATTTGTATACCTGGCCCGGCTCTGCTCGAAAAGGTTTTAAAATATGGGATTTCCTTATTTATTTTATGGTCGAAGGGATAATGAGGTTTTATTGCAGTCAAAATATCAACGGTATAATTCTGCAAATACTATACCAGTTTTTCTTTTCAAAGACCCTTCTTGCCCCCAAAGTTGTTTAACTGTTAAAATTGTGTTCTTGCCTTTTCCGCATAAATTTACTAGTACCTCTATTGACAACCCATCTTCAATTCTGTCTACTATATGAACTTTTTGAAGTTCTGTTAAATGGCGAGGCATTTTGAGAATTCTGACAGTGACAGTTTTATCAACCATAAAGTTTTGAAGAAGTCTAAATCAATTAAGACCGATTTACATTATAACAAATTTAGTGTCCCCATTTTCAATGAATGCAACTGGTTAGGTCTGAAAATATTTCTCCGACTTTAAGTTCTAGTGTAGAATTAATACGAAAATGCTTTAATGATATTCCCCCAGGTAGTTGGAAAAATTCAGTCCGTCACGTAATAACTGTAGAAAATTCGTATATTAGTCTGGGTCGTATAATTAATCCAATTATAATTAATTTTGATGAGGATAGCGATAGCGAAACAGAACTATCTATAGAATGACATTATAAATGTAAATAAATATGACTAGTAATATTTAAAAAAAATGTTATTTCATTTGATTACATTAATATAATCATATCATTACTTGTTTTCCTGAGTCCGTCCCTTCATACTTCACTTGTTTATTGCCAAGCTCTTGTCGACACAATGGGACCGACCCAGGAAATCATTAAGTCGTACCCAATTTTCGTGAAACGTACTGTACCTGCACAATTCGTTAAAAAATTTGCTGTTTAAAAATTGGGCCGGACAAAAAATTTACTAAAGTAAAGTCATCAGAACTTTACGAAGCTATCACTTAAGTTGTCAGTTTTAACGTACTCTTAAATCGGGCACACTCTCTTATAAAGCAAAGTTATTCAAGAAAAAAAAAACGATTAGTGAGAATGAAAAGTTCCTTGGCTCAATTTATTCTTTAATAAAAATTAAATCAATAACATCAAAATTTAGAGCCCTTCTTAAAATGTAGATTTTTCCCAGTTAAAAATTAATTTTAGAGATGGAATTTTTAGAGTTATTCCGAGCTAGTCTGATATTTTTGCTGGAGAATGTTTCTAAATTTCAGCTTCTTGAAAATATACTTACAGGGTGTCCCAGAATATGTGGGCAATCTCCCGGGTTCAGATAGAACACTTAAAAATAACAGGAGAAGTTCATATAAATTTTTATTCCTACGGCCTCTCTGGAAATCGTCGATTTTTGAATAATTTTTTAAGTACTAGGTGTAATTTAATAATTTTTGAGTATAATATTTACTTGATGAGTATCCTTTAAATTCGCCCTTCTAAACACATTTGGCTTATTTAGTTTGACAGGGACGGACTAGACGTAACACAAAAATGCTTTTTTTACACAATGTATGATGAAGGAACGACAATAATATTTTTTTTGGATACTCTAAACCTTATAAACCTTAAGCTGAAAAAGGTACTCTTGATCAATGTCGATAAAATGAACTGTTTTCGAAAAGAAAATATTTTTGTATATATATTTGTAATTCCATTACTAAGTTAGTAACTAATAAGGCAAAGGAGAAAAACCGCAAATTTCAAGACACTACCATAAACTGACACTATATTTAAATCGGTATATGTGAAAAGACCTTAGCAACAATGAGCGAATTTTATGATCATAAAACAACAACCAATGCGAAACACCACATTGAACAAAAATATTTTTTTTCTCGAAAATAGTTCATTTTATCGATTTATTGATCAAGAGTATATTTTTTCAGCTTAAGTTTTAGAGTATCCAAAAAAAAATTATTGTCGTTCCTTCATCATACAGGGTGTAAAGAAAGCATTTTTGTGTTACGTCTAGTCGGTCCCTGTCAAACTAAATAAGCCAAATGTGTTTAAAAGGGCGAATTTTAAGGAGACTCATCTAGTAAACATTATACTAAAAAATTATTAAATTACACCTAGTACTTAAAAAATGATTTAAAAACCAACGATTTCCAGAGAGGTCCGTTATGGGCCCGTATCTCCGTATGAAGAAAAATTTATTTGATATCTGAACCGGGGAGATTGCCCACATATTCTGGGACACCCTGTATATGCAGGAAAGACCACGCGTAACGAACAAATCCGAACAAACACAACCTTTCGAAATTGAAAAAAAATTTAATCCAATATTAACAAAATATTTTTAAAAAATAGGCATTATTACTTATGGTTTACAATATTTGGCTTTAATGAAAAGATATAGATGTACCGTATTATATCAGAATTACCCATAAACTCTGTAGAGATATATCAGCACAGCCCTGATTATAAAAGGGCATTAACGGTCCGGACAAAAAGTAAATGATGTTCGAGTTAAACGTCTTGAGATTTCGGCCGTTAATAACGGAACTAGTGGCGCCACATAGTCATTAGTTGCACAGAAAGCTACATAGAAAAGAGACCAAAAAACGTGTCAGCCAAAGTTTGCCGCTGTACAGTAACTTTCTAGTTTTGTTTTAAATGCGAAATCTTTGGCCTCATAAAATGTAGCTTCTTGTTATAGATTTAAGATGTAACAATAGATATACTTTACGCTATGATTTTTTCACATACAATTACATTGTTGTATGGTATACAGGGGGGCATAGAAGTTCGGCAGCGGCCATTTTTCTCAACAAGCCCCTGTCTCAAATTGCTTCAAATGTGAGACCTATGGGTAAAAAATGGTTTTGCATTAGTTGGCGATATCTGTGACGTTGTCATACCTACCGGTTGTCTGGTATTGACGCTACGTTTTGATTTTCTTATGAAACACCTTGTATTATTTATTAGATTCATTTAAATAGTATTTTGAACACAGCAGGGTCCCAGGAGAAGCTAATTCAATTTTGTAAATGATTAAGGGAAGCCTCTACCTGTGTATACCTTACTAGAAGTCACCAGTAAATTTTAAATAATACATGTCAAAGCGCCAGTGTCGAGTTAGCTGACACTGTCGATGCTAACATTTTGACATGCCATTATTTAAAATTTACTTCTAGTAGGTAGAGGGTTCTTTTACAAAATTTAATTACCTTTCCTAATACCCTGCTGCGTTCAAAACATTATTTTTTCGTTAAAACATACTTTCAATTGCTCAAGAAATCCGAAAAAAATTAAAAGATACATGGTGTTTCATAAGAAAATCAACACTGTGTCAATATATGAGAAGCGGTAGCTCTGACAACGTCGCATATATCACCAACGAATGCAAAACCAATGTTTACCCCTACGTCTAAAATTTGAAACACTTTGATAAATTTCTGTGTCACACTGTAAACATTTATGTTGTAATGTAATATTACATGCTCCACACTATACAGCTGTAAATTTACCGGTATCTTTAAGTAATTTTTAGGATGCAATACATTTATATTATGACCAATGAAGGTCATGGTAATTTAAAAGAAAATCTGTCAGTTGGAATCCATTTAGCTTTAACAAAAAATTAAAAAACGATTTCGTCATAGCATGGTACAACTTTTCAAAAATGCATTTCGAACTTTCTTGCTGACGGCAGGTTTTCCTTATAGCCCTTTTTAGAAAAATGTTCGCATATATAGAATCGCCTAAACGCAACTTAAAGGCAAATTTAAAAGTGGTTTAGAACTTCGAGGTCTTATGTATTTGTAACTTTAACTTAAGTGATTTCTGAAACATGCAAGTTTAAAGTTTTGCATTATATATCCTACAGTAGTTGAGGCATTATTTATATCTAAGTAAATACATAGCTGGTTTTAAAGTAATTATTTGATCCATGTAGGTAGAATAGGTATTTTACCACAACCAACGAAGAAATTAGTTTGCTCGTGACAAGGAAGCAAAATTAGAATTTTAATTTATTTCTCGACGGTGGTCGGTGAGCTTTTAAAAACAATGTACACAATATTAAACAGTTTGCTAGGTGAAGTGTAGACAAAAAATATACATTTAAATTTGTCTAATTTTATCACAAAATACCTTAATTTTGATATATTTTGTACTATGACGATAATGTAAGCAATTATTTGTTTCAAATATGTTGCCTAGAAATAATAAATAAAACCTACAAAATGCAAAGTAGTCACATAATTTTTGAAGACTTTATACAAAACCATATTTTACTGTAAATCCGGATAAAATAAAATAACTTGGCTTAAAGTGGTTGTTTTTAGTTTTGGGTATCTAAAAATTCATTTTTGGAACGCGTAAACCCCACTGGAATAGGAAAAATGGGAAATGGTCACAATAACGTGAAAGATCAGTGGAAAGTTACATTAGATTTTAAAAAAACTCATGGACAAAATTAACGCAACATCATAAATTTCCCATATTTTTTATGTTATTTTTTTTCTGAATTTATGATCCGATTTGAATGATTTTTTTTTGCATTGTAGGTTGGTTCCTTGACAATGTCATAGTTTTCGCTGTTTATGACAAAAATGTAATTTTCGATTTATATTGGGTTTACTAAAAATGCTAGGTTTTTTTCCGAAAATTCGTATCACCCTGTGCAACCGAAGCATATTGCAGTTGACATTAAACGGTAGGTCCATCTTTCCCCAACATTTTCTTTTTTGGTTTACTTCATTATCTCTGTTATTAAAGGAGATACACCGTTTTATAGCGTAATACGTTTTTAATATTCAACACATTCCTTGTTAAATGTTTTCAAGTAGACTATGGACCTTTTCTGACATTGCAAGCGATGTGTCAGCACATGTTGTGTTTTAAAGTTACAAAGGTCAAATAAAATTCGCCATACTGATAAAAACTGTTCGGAAACTGCTTATTAAACGTTCGATTCGTATGCCCAGTTGCCCGACGAGTATTTTAATCTTGAAACCTACTTGAAAACATTTGGCAATGAATGTGTTGAATATTAAAGTCTATAAAAACATGTTACGCTATAAAACGGTACATCTGCTTTAATAACAGATAATGAAGTAAACCAAAAAAGGAAATGTTGGGGAATGATGGACC
The DNA here is from genome assembly GCA_963991005.1 of Barypeithes pellucidus. Classification (NCBI taxonomy): domain Eukaryota; kingdom Metazoa; phylum Arthropoda; class Insecta; order Coleoptera; family Curculionidae; genus Barypeithes; species Barypeithes pellucidus. Next base: position 16,969,017 of record OZ022566.1, read on the forward strand.
TACCGTTTAATGTCAACTACAATATGTTTCGGTTGCTAATATACTCCACAGGGTGATACGAATTTTTACAAAAAAACATAGCATTTTTACTACACCCAGTATAAATCGAAAATTCAATTTTTATCATAAACAGCGAAAACTATGACATTATCAAGGAACCAACCTACAATGCAAAAAAAAATCATTCAGATCGGATTATAAATTCAGAAAAAAAATAGTATCAAAAATATGGGAAATTTATGATGTTGAGTTAATTTTGTCCATGAGTTTATATTAAGGCCGTCTCAGTAACTACTGGACAAAGGAAATAAAATCATGGTTAATTTTCATGAATATTTTTTACTGTGTATCTTCTCAATAAATTTCACTAGATACCAACAATGTAGAGCCCCCTCATTTTCTCCCAGTGCAAACAAATAGCAAATAAACAGCAACAAAGCAAGATAGTGGTTTAGGTTATCTCCATTGAACCTTTGAAGCATAAGCAAACAAAGTTAAATACCCACATATTATTTGTTGGCACAGATTATACATGATATTCCTGTGCTTATAACCAGGTTAATCGCGATAAAACAAGTGTTTGTTTACACTAATTTAAATTAACTATATATGATGTTTTATATAAAAACATACCCTAAATAGGACACAAATCCCTTTTAGGATGGGAAAGATGAATGTAGGAACGTTAAATTATATATGAAATATTTACAAATGTTTATTTGGAATATTGACTTATCCATGAACCAGCCCTGAACCAGCCCAATGTCTTGAAAACTGTACGAGATATGTTTCCTTTTTTTGTGTGCTTTTTAACAACATACAACAAAAAAAGTGTATTGCATGCCCAGGCGTTTCTGACATCGGAAAGAATGCGAACAAAAAATTAGGTTATGCTGCCGATATGTGTTTTGTAAAAGTCGTTAACAGAAAAGAATCATTTAATTTCCAAGATTTTTTATAGCTTTAGATTAAGCTAATAAGAAATAATTAGGTCAAAATTGACTCAAATGTAAATAAATTCAAGATACAGTGAAACCTCTCTTAGGCGGACACCTACGGGACTGTCTAAATGTAGCCGCCTAATAGAGATGTCCGCCCATGGGAAATTTATTATTAGTTAATATGTAAATGCAAAATTATTACTATGTATATTGATGTACAAATAAACATTTATTAAACATAACAAAAATACACTAGTTTTAGTTAGGATGTAGTACTAAAATAATCTAATAACGTATAACTTCCAGAACATCAATTTTCTCTTTCAGACTCAAAACGCGACGTTCTTCTGCCATTGTTTACGATTTGAACCTTACAACTCACAAATAAACGGCGGACTGCTTTCGGGGAATCACACATAGGTACTTTCATTCGGCAACGCATACGGGATTCGCACTATTTGTATGAAAACAGCCTGTCCGCGTCCGCCCAAAGGAAAGTCCGCCCAAGAGAGGTTGATTTTCATGGAATTTCATATACCTAGTTCCGGACTATGAAAAAATGTCCTCTTAATAGAGATGTCCGCTTATCAGAGGTGTCCGTAATGAGAGGTTCCGCTGTAATTTGGTATTCATTACAGGTTATATTTGTTATACATTATAGGTTTCATAAAATATATCATTAAATGTGTTTTATCAAATTTAACATCCTGAACAACTAAAACAAAAACTTGATTGCATTAATTTTATTTCTTATGTAGTTCCGCTCTTCAGAAAGACATTTTGAGAGAAAAACCATAATTTTGAATTTTCAGGAAGAATCCACCTGCGGAATCAACAGTGTATTTATTTATTTTCCACTTAATAAATTATTGTTTAAGTACGCCTATGATAAGACATTGTCTATCATGGTTTTTATACATTTTTCTTCCCTTGCGCATTTCCCGAATTCTTTGATAGATCAAGCGATGCACTACGTATACTAAACCTCAGCTTCACATGAAAAATCTTTACAGCAATAAACAAATTGGACCAAAATTTAGTGCTTAATCCTGAAAACCCATTGTAAAAAGAGAGAGAAGAGAGTAAGAGAATATTTTTCTCTCTTCCATACATGCTGAATTTAGATGCCTAATTGTTTAAGTTTTATTTCTGTTCGTGTTCATTTTGTCGAGATAAATATTGTTGCTTACATTTTAAACCGAGTAAGAAAATAAAATATTTTTATACTCATATGAAATATACATTGGAGAGTAACTGAAAATTAGTGGAATGTCAGTTAAATTCATATTCAATCCTAATAAATTTTAGTAAAAGTTTTAATAAACATTTTTACGTTTGTTTAGCACATGTTAACACCAAATTCCCAGAGCTGGAACAGAAATATTAAAGTTATGTAAAATTTTCAAAATATCGTAGCAGCATTGGAAATTCCTCGAGGAATTTCAGTTTTTAATTTCGTTACATTACCTTGACTAGATCCTAAAAATGCATTTATTAATTATATGAATTTTTAACAAAAATGTACAAGATTTAATTAATTAAATTTTAAAATTACTGTGTTAATAAGACTAAGTATAACAATTGCATTTAAAAATACGATGAAAAATGCAAGGAAACTTTTGTGAGTGACATAAGATAGCAATATACATGGTTAGTTACTCACCAAAAAATTACGTGAATCCGTATAAAGTGGTAAAACTTTCAATTGGAATTATTTCCGGAAAAGCCAAATTAAATTTTAAGTAAATTTATTTTAATTTAATTTAATGTAAATTTAAAAATAATATTACATAAGTATATTGACTTGGCATCTATTGCAATTTTGGGAATAAAAGGTCTGTCTATTACGTATAAAATTCCTTTTGACGGAAAATACAAAAAAATATGTTCCATAATCCTCTAAAAAAGCTGGAATTTGTACGAAATAATCCAATAAGGATTAATAATTGTGTTAATTTTGGTATCGATTCTGAATATTCAATTAAATTTATACTTTATGTCGAGTATGTGCCTCATTACGGCACGTAGTCAAAAGAGGATTATAAAATCAAATAATGACCTGAATTTGTAAATAAGGAATTGAGAATTCCTTATGCTATAGAAACTTTAAATGTTTTAATAAAATTAATAAAATAAACTCTTTACATTGTATTGTAAAACTATTGTTGTTTTAAAGTAAAAGGGGTGACTATCATTAATAATAAACCAATTTTGTTGTTGCCTTGTTACTTTACTAACCCTATACAGGGTCCGCAAACGAAGCGTGGACGGTAGATTAAATCGTTATCGAAGAACTTATCAACAATACTAAAACAGCTTGAGATATTGGATTAAAAACGGCATGTTTTAAAAATATTTTACATTATACAGGGTGGCCCAAAAAAGTGTGACAGCATAAAGTTATATTTTTTTAAATGGGACACCCAGTATTTTATTGCATATTTAGGTTCATATTACTATCGTTTGTAAGTGCCTCAAATTTTATTTAATTTGGTTTTGTAGTTTCAGAGAAATAAATTAAAAGTTAAAAAAAAAAGTTTTGCAGTCCTGAATAAAAAAATCAAAAAAAACAATCCAGAACTATTTTTTTAACCTCGGCATTGAGTGAAATTTATGACAAGAGGTCTAGAGATACTATGAATGTAATTGCGTTTATTTATTTTATACAGGGTGTTCATAATAAGCTTTCAAAAACCCCACATTTTAAAATAATTTTTCTCAAGTTTTTTAAATGGAACACCCTGTATATTATTTGGCTATTTGACGTAGAATTCATAGACAATTTTTTTTTGTAATACAAGCATATAAGTTACATCCAGCCGTTTTCGAAATAATTATTAATATCATAAATTATGTTGTTTAAATAGGGTTTTTATTGGGAAATTTTGTTATAGGCGACTAGACTAATAATTGTAAACTAAAGTAAATGTTCAAAATAGCTTCCTTTTACTCTTAGAGTTTACCGTATTTTAGTTATTTCGATATAAATTTTAAAAGCCTACATTTTTACTACTTTTATTTATTTAATTTTATTTCTTCTTCTTAATCGATTTGCCATGATTTTTTTTTGTTTAGATTGTCACTATGACAGCCAAATAAAATTATTTACATTCAGTGGTCGAAATTAAGTACTAACTTACACAAAATGTCGAATTTTACAACTTTAGAAATGCTAAATATGATTTTTATACTGGGTGAATGTGCAAGAAATTGCCTACTCGCGAGCCGAGTGATACCCAGATATTGAGAGAAAGCTGAGACCAGAAACCTTCGAGAAGTTGTTGCAAAGATTTGTAGCAACAGGAAGCACTTCATACACAAAAAGGATGATAATCAATAAACCCGTTATTAATGAAGAAAATGAATTAAGAGTTCTGTTGGCAGTAGAGGAAAATCAATAAAAGGAAGCTATTTAGAACGTTTACTTTAGTTTACAATTATTAGTCTAGTCGCCTATAACAAAATTTCCCAATAAAACTCTATTTAAACAACATAATTTATGATATTTACAATTATTTCGAAAACGGCTGGATATAACTTATATGCTTGTATTACAAAAAAAATTGTCTATGAATTCTACATCAAATAGCCAAATAATATACAGGGTGTTCCATTTGAAAAACATGAGAAAAATTATTTTAAAATGTGGGGTTTTTGAAAGCTTATTATGAACACCCTGTATAAAATAAATAAACGCAATTACATTCATAGTATCTCTAGACCTCTTGTCATATATTTCACTCAATGCTGAGGTTAAAAAAATAGTTCTGGATTGTTTTTTTTGATTTTTTTATTCATGACTGCAAAACTTTTTTTTTTAGTTTTTAATTTATTTCTCCGAAACTACGAAACCAAATCAAATAAAATTTGAGGCACTTATAAGCGATAGTAATACGAACCTAAATATGCAATAAAATACTGGGTGTCCCATTTTAAAAAATATAACTTTATGCTGTCACACTTTTTTGGGCCACCCTGTATAATGTAAAATATTTTTAAAACATGCCGTTTTTAATCCAATATCTCAAGCTGTTTTAGTATTGTTGATAAGTTCTTCGATAACGATTTAATCTTCCGTCCACGCTTCGTTTGCGGACCCTGTATTGGACACGAAATACTAACTTTTCTTCGTGGAAAATTTGTGTTTAGAAACAGAGCCTTTATGAAGTCATTTATAAAACAAAAGCACTAAAATGCAATTTCTAGTCTAGTTGCATGACCCTATATATTGTATTTAGAAGCAGTTTCTGTTTTCTCTGTCTTAGAAAGTACTTTATCTCCCTACAGTGCCACTTTTCGTAAATTATGCAATAACGAGGGTGACTGTCGGAATCAATGCAAGTTTAACATTTTAAACTCGTTTCAAGTCTTTTACTACGTGAAATTTATTTTAAATCGACATGAATATCTACGTATGTCATGTTATAAATTGGCCAGTTGAGAATAGACTCAGTTTTTAGAAAAGTATTATTTTCATGAGATAATTTCTGAATATCTGCCTGTAATTTTGCACCGAGGCCTTGGCTATTTTTGGAATTGTTCCGGTTATGAATGTGTGTTTAGTCTCAATAAGGACTAGTTTTCATGGATTGTCTGGTTCAGAGAATCTACACTACACTACACACAGGCGCGGATCCAGGGGGGGCCATGACCCCCCCCCCCCCCCAACCAAACACTTTAATACGAAAAATACTAAGTTCGAATCATATTGAACCGCTTTTTATTTTATATCTACCCTGTATTTTCAATCAGAATCACTTAACTCTCTATTGACATTTTGAAAAATCTAAATTGGAAATATTTCTTTATACATGCATTAGAGGCAGCTTCCAGCTTCATAAAAAGCATACAATAGAAGTTATTCACTGGCCTGGAAACCAGTTTCAAAAATCTGATGGTATTAATATTCACATGAGGATTTACAAATGATGTGTGTTTGTGTCTCTATGTATGCTGGCCTGTATTCTGGACAATGCCGATAAGGCCGTTACCGTGTCGCGCTAGAGACGAATATATATTTTCTCTGCGGGTCTGTATGTGCAGAAACTGATAAAATATTTATTTACAAAAAGGTAATTTTTGCCATCTCGCTAATTTTGTATTTGCACTGACACAAGGGGCCCATTTATAATAAGTTTTGGTTTGTTTAATTATTTGCTATTTCATGGAATCTGCTATATACAGGGTGTCCCATTTTCGACACTTTGATAACGGGATCTTTCATTATGTTAAAAAGTGGGACGCTAAATTGTAAACCGAAGCTTTCCATCGTTTATAATAACTCTAATATCCTTGCACCTACTATATAACAGCTTAGTTATTTAAACATAGGAAAAAGGAAATATAGCTTTATAGATAAATTTAAGCTATGCCGTCAATAGATACAGTGATTTGATATAAAGTATTATTATAGTGTTCAAAACCAAACAGTAATTTAGGAAACTTCATTACAGTCGTTACATGAGCATAGATAATTCGAAATTCCGACACATTACTGGGGCCGCTTTAAATTTATTGTAACCCTGTCTTGTTTACTTCGATGACTGTAATATGTTATTGGTTCTGCCATTGATGTTTGGTATTCGTAATTTACAAAACTGATTTACTAACTCGTGCTATAATTGTAACTCTATTACACAAAATGCATATTGCTTTAATCAATCCTGATGCTCTAGCAATAACCGAATATCGTTTGTACACATAGATAACTTTACTTTTGATTTCTTAATACTATATAACCAACACCAGGGTATAATAAATTGATTCAATAGAAAATCTATTTTCACCCACAAGAACTACAATCGCCTTTGAAAACATTATCCGATTTAAGCGAGAACAACCTAAATATATTTTTCACTTTATCGTTTAAATTCTTATACAGTCATTTTGTTAAACGAAATAAACATTCTGCTTGTCGTAATACCGACATAATGGTATTCCTTGCACCTAAAATGCATTTGGATATCAATGTTTTGCACTTTAAAAGTTTAGATTCTGATCTAAACTGCATTCTTAAATAAATAGGTTTTCTAAATTCCTTAGGATAGTGTAACTGTAATAGATGTTTTGAACATATAGAGAATATAGATATATAAAAAAAAGCCACATGCATTGCAACTATTCCATGTTTTTACATTTTGGGGTTTTCTAGCATTTTCCTTAAAGTAAATAAATAAATACGAGCACTATAGGAAAAATCCTTTAGAGCACTCTGGGACCGGTGCTTGTCCGAATAAAGCGATTTACGTAGGTGTTGAATACTTGGAGGTTACATTTGTTGGGGAACACGACCTGAGGAAGATCGTTCCACAAGGATGATGTTCTCCAGATGAAAAAGTTCGTAAACAATGATGTTCGTGGGGTACTAAGCTGAACAACATATGGATGGTTATGCCGTGCAATGTCCTGGCGATTGCTACAACGCAGTTATGCCAAGACATATTTCCTCCAAGATTGACGCCCAGCAAATTAATAGACGAAACCAGTGGAATTGATTCTCCTGCCATGACTATATACGGTTTTAGAGAAAATTATTGCCAGGGTTTCCTTAGCGTTAAAGTAGACTTGGTTGCTGTCTCTGTCAAGTTAATAATAACTTATCCGATTAAAGCCACCAAAACCAAGGAACTTATATGCTTGTTTCAAAAACTAATTCTACGCGTTATGTAACAGTAATCTGATAAATCGCCATAATATATTATGCTACCTTTTAACAAGTGATATTCTTGGTAGGTTATGAAATCAAACAAGCAATTGTAGAATGATGCTGAGCTACCTAACCTAACCAGCTATAAAAAAATTGATAGGAAATAGGTAAAGATACTTAAGCATGACATTTTAAAGAGTTAAAAGTATTAAAAATACCACTTTATTGCGTTTTATAAATCACTTTTTTGAAGCACAATGCCTGGGCGCCTATATCAGCGTTGGATATCCTCTTGTGGCAAAAGAATAGAACAGCAATATATCGCGGTTTGCCATTCGGGCTTTGTGAACTGGTACCTCTCAGTTTATGAATAAAAATACCATAAATTACGACGATATCAATGCGATGGAATAAATGCATATTTACAAAGGAGTCTTTTGAACCAAGCAGTGTCGGATTAGACATTATACCGCAAGTGTTCAAAATTCTCGGGCGAAAAACCAGATATGCATTCATATTTCTCGCACTGAAACGATATGATACTTGATACTTGCTAAATCCATTTCAAATTACCTTTTGTCATGTGCTGTGCATGTTATGTAAATAAATAGCAATCTAATCTTATTATCAAACTTGATTCCATGTAGCAATATTCTATAAAATATAGATAAAAACCAAAAGTGATTGAGCGATATTTTGAAAAAGTACTGGAATTGAGTTCGAGGGTACTAAAATACTAAATGTCTTCAAAAAATACTAAATCTAGCACTATAGTACTACTGATAACACTGCTTCCCCCCAAAAATAGTATATTACGTACCGAGGTGGAAAGTGTTTCATTTCTATCGAGAGATGAGACCTTTCATCACATCTAACATCCACTTCTTATTATTTTGAATTAAAATTATTAATAAAAGATAAATGTCATTTTGACTTTTCCATTGAGAAATTAACAGAAGTTTCAAACAACCGCAGGTGGTAAAATAACGTAGGTAATAATACACATCATGATGGCAAATATCATTTTTTGAATATGTCACTAAACAATATATTATTTTAACAACAGAAAAATGCTATCAGATGAAGAATTTGACTTTGCTGCTACTCCATAAGAAATTCGAGAAGCAGCAAAAATAGTAGAAGAAGATCTTCTGCCAACTAAAAGCCGCCCGAGATATGACAAGGCATATAACTGTTTCAAAGAATGGTGTACGGGAAAGAAAGTTCAAAATCCTGGTTCTGAGTCGGCGCCACTAGGTTATTTCAGTGAAAATGCCAAGACAAAGAAGATATCAACGATTTGGTCGCAATATTCAATGCTTTAACATATCAGTAACTGATTACAATAATGCCAATGCAATATTTAATGTAAATAAGTAAAACAAAAGCCATGTTAATTTTTTATTGTAGGTCAGGTCATTATGTTTATTTTAAAAAATTTGTATAATGAGTTGTATGTTGGTGTGTTCGTATATAATTTTGAGATATCGATTTTTTTTAAATTACAAACCGCCCGGGTGGAAAGTAAAAGTAAAAAAACGTCAACTTTCCACCTTTCAAAAATAGATGAAATGTCATTATTACATGCATGGTTGTAAAGAAATATATTTTATTCATCGACAAGGGGGGTTTACTTGTCAGTGTCAGTCGATATGATTCGACTCGGTTAAGTCGATATATTTCAGAAAGACAATCGTCATTGGTTGCAATTTTGTAGATTAATCTTGAGTTAAGGCGAAACGGGACGAGACTTAATGGGAAATTGTCGATGTCGATTACGATTGTCTGCGATTCCAATGCTGATGTAATAACCCGAACAATATTCTGGGTAAATTGGTGCGATCTCTGAGTGACCCGCCCCTTACATCGCTGTGGTACATATTAGTTTATTTTTCAATCTCATAACTCTGCTGACTGACAAGCTATAATAAACAAAAAAAAAATCTGCAGAAAGATGGTAGGAAATAACCCGTATAATTTTCCATAAATTACTTTAAAATGAAAAATATTACATGAACGTTACAAAAAATATATTGACAACTTGCATTGGCCCAATTCCCCATTGGCCCCGTCTTGATTCGGCCCTGAAGCGAAGCCGTGGCTTTGCTTTTAATCATCCTTCATTAAACCCTTATTAAAATTCCAAGCGTATTATCGTCTACACGCTACCGCCCCGGTTGTTTTATTATTATGTAAAAATTATTTTCGTCGCTTAGCATTGTTTGTTTATTATCATAAATGCTTTACTGGTCAATCCTTTATCAAGTAAAACTTAATTTATATTGTTTGCGATCTTAAATAACATATTATTTCTCTATATGGTTGTTGACAAGTAACTGTTTTTTATTATTATTTTCCGATGAAGTAATAGAACTTATCACCTAAGAGGGACAAAGACATCTCCCGATTTGACTCCTGTTCGTTTCACGCTTTAAAGGCACGAGGCGAATTGGATCTTCCCTTGCAGTTAGAATAATATGTCGAGCGTCCGTCCGTAATCGGTACGACGACAGAAACAACGATAATCGGAAGAAAGAGACGGCGAGTGATCGGGGTCTATACTTCAAATTTCTACGCTGAAAAACGGAGTTTTCGTTTCCTATGAAAACGGTACATTAAATAAAAAAATTTGTTTAACGAAAGATGTCTAAATTTTGTTAACAACTCGAGGAAAGTCCATCATTTTTTTCCGAAACAAAAAAATATAGACTTTCCGCGAGTTCTAGTTCTATTACGAAGTTTTTTTTCTTTGATATTTTTTTCCTAAAACAGGAATAAACGCTTGGGAAGAAAACTCGTTTACAGGTACTCCGGAATCCTGTTAAACTCGAGAATTTCTGTCAAAACCGTCTGATATAATAAGTCAATTCAAAGTTTCCAAAAAATATAGCAATTGCAGGATACAATTAACGAAGGATGTTGGCAATAGATTGATTTAGATAGGATTGCAATAAAGCAGTTTAAGTTCGTGCATTCCCGTAGATAAAATACAACACAAAAGAGTACAATGTAACTTTAAGCACTAAAGTTTAATGCATTTACTAATAGGAACCTCTGTTATTTTATTCTTACAGAATTATTTACTTAATAGTACCTTATATGATATATTGTTGTAAAACTGACTTTTTCCAATTAAAGAAAATTAATGAGGATTTTACGTTGGATTATTTTTTAAATAATTTAATAAATAAATAGGATCGAAGGTTAACGCATAATCTTTTGATATGCAAAATCAGACCCGCTTTATATGATTTGCAATGTCAGTAGAAATCACGGCAACGGCTTTTCGGGCCAGAGGCAGAGAGTTAGTCGATTTCGAGTTCTTCAACTACGCGGTATACCGTCGATTGGGGATTCCCAGAGTCGTACTAAAACGCGATTTAGTTTTTTAAATTAATTTTTACTTAAGAAGGGGGGGGGGGGGGGGGGGGTCCGTATTTTCGGCTACAGATTTTAGAGTGTTTATCACCGAAAATTCCGAGAAAAGTGAAACCGCGGATCTTTCCCTCAGAAAATTTTATTTTCAAACACTCGTATGTTTCAGTGCGAGTATAAATAACGCTGACTCGTCTTCAAACACTCGTGTATTTGGTGCGAGTATAAATAAAAACCTGAAATTGATTCTCGAAAACTCGTAGCCTTCCGTACAAGTATAAATAATGCTGATATACCTTCAAACACTCGTTTAGGTGCGAGTATAAATAAGTTCAAACAGTAAGAAATTTCGTTAATGCAACGTGGGAGAGACACTCTGTATTTTTTAATACAGAGTATAAACACCATCGTTTTGACGTTTATCATCTTCGTTGGAAAAAGCAGACTGGTGCGTACCCCCAGTAACGGTCCACCCGCGATTTCCAAATTTACCCGATTGTGATAAAAGACATTCTGAGTCCGGAATGAAGAAGTAAGTCTTAAAACAATGAAATATCTTAAGTTAATATTGGTAACCTCTACCGCGTGTCTATATTTCCTGGAAATTATAGGGTAGCTGAGCTCTCTTTACTTGAGAAATAAAATATTAGCTTAGGTTGGATTTCTATTGTAAATAACTAAAATTTAAAGTGAGTACGTGAAAGATGAGTAATAGGTAGGTTTGAACAAATAGAATGCTAGTGTAGGTTAATTTTTTATTGTATAGAATGTAAATAATTAGCTCACGAGTACTTCGGGTCGTGTTACTTGACAGACGCAAGGACTACCCCTCAAATCAACCCTCAAAGACCACGACATTAAAATTAAATAAATAAAGCCCTCCGTGTTCTAATATAACAAGTTGCATTGTGTTATATTACATTGGACGCTCCCGAGCCCATACAATCAAAAGTATAGTCTGAACAAAAGTTATGCCTTGTCCTACGTTCAACTAACTATATTATTAAATTAAAATCATTCATTCTTTCTTTGACAAAATTCTTGCCCTCATCTCTTCAATTGCTCTGGTGGGCTGCTGACAGCTTCCAGTTAGCGGGGAAAGGATGGTGGGCCCACCCAAGACCGACTGACACGTGCGTGTCAAGTCGGCAATGGCATTAATTGCCTGGCATCCCTGACGAAAAACACCTATTCGATATTCGAAAAACCATAATCGAGAAAATTGCGTTCGAAAATACTTTAAGTAGGAGCGTCTCTAAATTATGATGAATTTTTCATTGAATATCAAGACTGGCGATATTACTGATAGTGTCGACCAGCACTCACACATATATTCAAAATTTAATGATTAAGATTGGCTCTAAATAAATAATTCATGGGTGGGGAATTCACCTCTGGATAGAATTAAAAAATGGGGACAAAATTATATTTACAAAAAAAAGCCGTCCACTTAATAATCTGATTAAATTAAATTCAAATAAAACTTAAGGTTGGTTATGCGGGGGTTATCAAAAACGTCTTACGTGAAACGCGCAGACAAGGAGAACGTTTAGAGTTACCTATCATTTATTAAGCGCAAAACGGACGGACGTTTCGGGCTATGTACTCCAATCATATCATGGTATAATGTACGTACGTTCCGCTTGAAAAAAATTCCTTCGTGTCTTTTTTACAATTAGGCGACAATATAATTACAACCACGAATTTTTGTAAGTGAAATTTTGGTGAGGCAATGGAGAGATAAACGTATAGTTTTATAAAAAATTTAAACAGTTAAATAAGGGTCGTGTTCCTAACGAATATAACCTCCAATGATTTAAAATCAATGTGCATTCATACACGCACCATTCCTAGAGTACCTTACAGGATTTCTCCTACAGTGCTAGTGTTTGATCATAAAAATAATCAAGTTCAGTTAACGTTTCCATGGAAATGGATTTTTGTTACCAGGCCAAAATTTTGACGTTTTAACGATATAAATATGGGAAATTAATTTTAATGTACAACTTGATATGTTTCTAACTACAGTCAGCATGCACTAAATTACATGGAAGATATTTCTGGTATCAATAGCATTTTTCTTATTACCTACTGTAGAGATCAGGATCCAGTTCTATAGAATAGAACACCGAATCTGGTCAAACCGTGTAACCTCCTTAGCAAATTTATAAAATTATGTTTGTAAAGCATTTCAAACTTCGAAATAACTTTAGATATTATAGGGTATAATTAACGCGAAATGTCAACAAAGGATCTTGGGTAGACGTGAAGTAAGTTATATAGAGCTATGCTATGTCGTACATACAACGCAATATAACACAATACAATTGAATAGGTACAGTACAATGCTCGGCACAAAACTAATGTACACTTACTTATAACAGATTTGTTAATAGTGGGATGCAAAGCGATCATTACAGGGTGTTCCGAATTAAAGTGCCACTGTTCAAACCCATGTAATTTGTAACAAGTTCCGATGGTACAATAGCATCCATAGCCGGAGACAAAGCAAACTTACTTGCTGAACTATTTTCTTCGCATTCCACGGTAGATTTTCAGGGAAGAACACCACACAACATTCCTGCAGTTCAATCCGAAATGACCGAAATCGTGTTCCGTCAGCGTCTCGTCAAACGAATCCTGAAAGGTCTCGACGTCAAGAAAGCTTCTGGTCCAGACGAATTTCCTGTTATGGTTCTCAAGAGATGCGCTGATGAACTAACACTAGTATTCTGTACACTTTTTAACTTATCCTACAAGCAAGGAATATTTCCATCGGCGCGAGTCCAGCCTATACCAAAGAAAAGTAAGAGAACCTTGCCTAGCAACTATCGACCAGTCGCATTGCTTTCACTTATATGAAAATAATGGAGAAAGCTATTAACCAACATCTTCTAAAGTACCTGGAAGGCTTCAATATTATCAGCGATCATCAATATGGTTTTCGGAAGTCCAGATCAACTGGAGATCTTCTAGCCATCCATCCACCCATCTTCGGAACAACGCAATCGAACATCATGGCGAGTCTCGGGTTGTTGCACTGGATATTTCTCAAGCCATTAATCGTGTTTGGCATGAGAGACTTCTAAGTAAACTGCGATCCTATGGTATGCCCAGTCGATTCTAGGCATGGTTATGTAGCTTTCTTAAGGACCACTCTCTGCAAGTTGCGATTGACGGATTTCTCTCAGACACCTTCACCATTAATGCCGGTGTTCCTCAAGGGTCCATATTGTCTCCCACTCTCTTCTTACTCTACATTAACGACCTTCTAGTAAAAACGAAAAACCCGATATTTAGTTTTGCTGATGATAGCCGACTCACATCTTCGCAGACAGCATGAAGTATCACGCCTCAACAAAGACCTGGAAGAAATTTTGGCTTGGGGTGACAGTAACCAAGTCGAATTTAACGCTAAAAAAACCCAGCCAGCAGTTTTCTCTAAAAAGGTTAACATTACAGAACCGGATATAGTCATGGACGGACACGCAATCCCACTGGCTTCATCTATTAATTTGCTGGGCGTCAATCTAGGAGGAAATATGTCTTGGCATAACCACGTTGTGGCAATCGCCAAGATAGCTTCTCAGAAACTTGGTGTACTCTTCCAAACCAGAAAGTTGTACACACCTAAACAACTTTTGACACTATACAAAGCCCAGATTCGACCATCACTAGAGTACTGCTTTCATATCTAGAGCTCTGCACCCAAACATACTCTTCGGCTGCTGGACTCCATCGAAAGGACGGCCATTGGTCTGACTGGAAACCACGAGCTGACGAAGAACCTCGACAGCCTAGAACATCGAAGACAGGTTGTGAATTTGACTCTATTTTACAGATATTTTCATGGGAAGTGCTCGGCTGACCTTGCCCTCTTAATTCCGCCCAGAGCGGCGAATATCAGAAATACACGACGAACCACTGCCGCCCATCCATATGTGGTTAAGCTAGTACTCCTCGAACTTCATTATTTAAGAATTCTTTCATCTGGAGGACTTCATCCTTATGGAACGACCTTCCCGAGGTCGTTTTTCCCAACGAATATAACCTCCAACGATTCAAAACCAACGTGAATCGCTTTTTGCACACACGCACCACTCCCGGAGTGCCCTAAAGGATTTTTCCTATAGTGCTTGTGTTTGATCATAAAAAAAAAGACAATTTCTAAATGCTTAAGCATATCAGATACTATTTTTATGTGGTCAAAAATTTCTTGGGTTTGTTTGTATATGTATATATATTGGTGCACGGTATGTTGTCGCCTCCGGTATACAGAAGAGGCGACCTGGCCTCCGGGTGTTCCCAGGGGTTTACATCGAAAAAAAAATTATATATGGGGTGTTGAAATAACAACCAATCCAGATTCCTTGAGAGGGGAAAAGATTTTTTAATTTTTAACGGGTCATATATGGGGAACACAGAAAGTACTATGTGGCCTCCGAAGATTGTATATACGCGTATATCCTGGTGCCGTTATTACCTCCGACAGTGTTGCCACATTGTCGGAGGTCATATAGACTCTGTATCCGCATGCTGGATTTTTAATATAAATATTTATGTAAGCGCACAGTTTCTACCATATATTTGTCAGACTGAAAGGCGCATTTTCTATTTCGGTGTCAAATGTGAATGTAAATCTGAAACATGAAAACAATAAAAAAATATAGAATGAAAGATGTTTAGATTGTAATGGCAAGGATATTACAAATTAATAATTGAATTGTTAAACATTAACAATTAATAATTTAAGATCTAGATGCAGGTGAATATCAAGACGAATGGAAGATTATTCAGACGCTATGTGACATTATAATGAAATATTTTAAATAGTGTGATATAATATATAGTGCCCCCTAGGAATTCCTATGGTCGATTATCGGTAAACTATAATTAGTACAATTTTGGATATTTCGTCGTATGTTAAGGTCGATAGGGCGGCTAAAATATTTTCAAGAATCAAGTAAATGTCAAGTTGCTTATTTTACAATTCTAAATACATTTAATATCCTACCTATAACTAAGTTTAACCGTTTTTGACATATTTCAAATTTTATGTAAAAATGTCGTTGGAGGCCGGCAAATAATTATCAATTTTCCTTCATTATTTAATTTGAGCTAATTTATTTGTAAAAAGGAACCATTGTTATTACACGGCACTCAAAATAGAAGATAAAAATTAAATTAAGAAAACTGTGAAAGTCTGTGTATTTTTATAATTTTATAGTAACTATGATTAAATTTATTTAAAACACGGTTAACTTCTTATAGTCATATATTTCGAAAATTTGTAGTTTTCAAAATACATATTGACAATTTAACATTTTTCTGTTGGTTAGGGGGTTAGTAAACAATCAAGTGCTAAATAAATCAAGAACAAGTGATCCTATATTGCGTGTATGATTTGTTGCTTTGTAAAGCCATCCTCGCTAACTAGATAAATTTGGCTTACTATTTGAAAAAATTTACTTGTGACACTTTTTAAAATTCCATTTTTAGTTTTTCCTTTAGAGAGTTATGTATTAAGATCTAATAATTAAACGAAGTCTTGTCAAGTATACCCCTTTCTACAGAGAAATCAGCCCAAATTAAATAACAAGGGCTGTTCTGAAAAAAAAACTCATATTTATTTTCCGGACTGCACGCGACATTTTTAGGTAATATAGGACATTGAAAACTCCGACCCTTAATATCTAGTTTCCAGTAAATAATATTAAAAATTGGAAAAACACGTCAATTTCTTTAAGAACGAGTACGCTGTTAAATAATATTTTCAACTTTCGGGGTTTAAGTCTCTGGGACGGGGTAGATGTTACCCTAATGTTCTTAAATAGGAAGCAGGGTCATGTTGCACACAATTTTAAAGGTAGTTATATCTGTTTCCAGTAATAACAATAATTTGTTATTCTTTTAGTAGTAGTTTCCTAGAAATCGCGTTACAAAATTGGACGGAAGTAGAACGGCCTCCACTGAGATTTATGGGTATAAGTTATTATTTTAAAAACATTATTATGTTCATTCCTCTTTTAGCAGGATGATTTGGGGGTACGTAGGTAGTTACTACACCCTTTCCAAGTCTTTACCAGCAAACTCATCGACTAAAGCATTACATAAATAAATCTATTTTTGGAACTCGATTTCTTGGAAATTACTACTCAAAAAATACTAATAATTGGAGAGAGATTTAAACGACCTCTAAAATGGTGTACCACTTACCCATTTAAGATTTTAAGGGTGACATCTACGCTTCCCAGAGGGTTAAACCACGAAAGTTGCAAATAGTCTCCCTTTACAATAACATTCACGTGTCTTCTCACTTTTAATTATTTATTTGAAACGATATATTAAGGGCGGGAAGTTTTCACATTAACAATTTAAATTTGATTTTCATATTTTTCCCAGTTATAGTTTTTCCATTATCAAACGGTTGAGTTTTTGGATATACACCCTGTAGACAAATAAAAGTCCAATTTGTGGTCCCATAATAATTAAAGGCTTAGCAGTTTTTCAGTACTGGATGACATAATTATCAGATTATACTGAACTTATTCACTAGAGTGGGCTGTAAAAATGTTTTATTAAATTTTGTTCGGTATACCGCGGGAGATTGGCCTAACAGACAGACAGTGAAATAAAGGAAAGAAACAAGAAATCGGTTGATATCTTCAGGTCGCGCATATCCTCGAAAATCTAAAAAATTAATCAAATTTAACATTTTTGCGTAACTAACAAAAATAGTTTCTCCATGTTAGTTAAATGCTATGGTTTAGATCAGTAAGAAATAGCAGAGAATTAAATTAAAATATATTTCAGTATGTATTGGTCGTGCATTGGATTTCAAAAATAAATTATTAACTTTGTAACATCAAAATTTCAAAATGATAAATGTTACAAACTATATATAGCATTATGTCAATAGTCAATTAAGTCTTTTACTCATTCTTTTTGGTGCTACTTTTAAACTCCGATTTGTGCGAAAAACGTTATCGAGAAAGAAGCGTTGTTGTGGTTAAGACACATTCCTAAACTCGGCACTAGCAACTCTTCTGACACCATGCAACTTCACAAATCGCTCTACTGCTTGAGTATGACATGAAAACTTGTCGAAATTTAATTCAGACTGTTCCTGATTTTAATAAAGATAAATTCCCTTATCGCTTAGTCTGGTTGGTAGCGAAAGATGGCAGGTACTCCAATTCATCTTAATGGTTGTGAAAACTTCCAGTGGTAAGTTTTGATAGCGTTCAGAGAGAGATTCCTGAAATTGATCTAAAAGTGTTAATTAAAGATGTTCAATATCTCCTGGACTTTAATACTGTAATACAATTAGGTAATTGTCCAGAAGAATTGGCTGTTCATGATCCAGGCCCACTTTCACACTTTAACATGGTTAACTGCGGCAAACAGAGGTCTCAGATTGTACTTAGTTGTGATAAATTCTTTAGATGAATATAATGTATCAGTTTCTTTCATCCTAAAGTCCTATTTGCCTGTCTGATTTAATATCAAGAAACGCAAATAATTTACAAATAGCCCTAAGCATGTATTTGAAGTTATAGAAACATCAAGATTCCTACTTGAAAATATACTTAAAGTAGTAGATCCTGTGATGCGTCTTATGTTTGCTCATCTCGAAAATTTGATTTGGAGCATGTTTTTGATGATGGAAGAAAAAACATCAGAGAATTAAGTATTAGAAGAATAATGAAGGCGCGAAACAAAACTCGTAAGAATGGGCCAATTAGAAACTTTGTGACCCCAAAACAAAATTTATTTTAGACAGTAACTTCATTAGACACACATTAGACGTAGACATTAACTTCACCGAAATGATAGATTGGAGTATCTTTAATCGTCCGCCGTCCATGTTGCAAATAGTAAGCGATGGAGGAATTTTATCTTTAATAAAGTCAAGAATAGCAGCTGAATGGAATTGATTGGACATCAATCATACTCAAGTAGTAGAGCGATGTGTGAACAGTTGGTGTCAAAAGCGTCACAAAAGTTGTCAGTACGAAGTTTAGGGATGGGGTCATTAGAACAACGCTTTTTCTCTATCTAGAATACCAAGGGTTCCGCACAAATCAGAGTTTAGAAGTAGTACCAAAAAGAATTAGTAAAACACTATAACAATTGACGTAATGTTATAGTTTCTAACATTTTTCAACTTTGGAGTTACAAACAGGGTTAATAATTTATTTTTTAAACAAAATTATTATAGTTTTTAAATTTAATTATCACCTCTGTGCTATTTATTAGCTATCTAAACTTGTAACGTTTCACTAACATGGACAACATTTTTTTTGTTAATTACGAAAAAATGTTAAATTTGATAATGGTTTTTTGTATTTTCGAGGATGATAATAAAGATATTAATATTTCTTTGCTTTATTTTACTTATTTAGCAGAAAGACAAGTTTTTCGCGTTACAGCGAATCAAAATTTAAAAAAAAAATTTTTTTGGGACCATTCCATTATACACTACCACGTCTTTAATTGGCGAACTGCAAATATGGTATGAAATGATACGAAAGCGTCCTTATCACCTCCTCACCGACGTTGCCATTTAGCGGAGGCGGGAAAGTTACGTACGTCAACCGTATGTGACGCATACATGCGATTTATATGATCGGAGGCGTCATCGTGCCTTCCGTAAACTTTTTATGCAGCACTAGCGCCGGTGATCTATACCGGAACTAAAAACTTTTTTTGGGGGTATGGTGGGTACGTTGTGACCTCCGACAAAAATTTTGCTATTAGCACGTTAAAGGTCATCTGAGGTCAGAACTACTGAAAATATGGAAAAAACGTTGTCGCCTCCGAAATCGGAGGCGACAACGTCATATATGAGGTGACAACGGCTCTTCAGTATATACTTTGGAGGTGACATGGTACCCTTTATCAATATATATATTTATATAAACTTTTATGCTGAAAGAAATTATGACTTTCTGACAAATAAAAAACTTATTAAGATTTAACCGGGACCGGTATATGATATTAATTTTCCTGCACAAATTTTCCACGCACTTAAACTTTAGAGGGCGTGTCTAATTACAGACACCAAACTTACTACTAACTTATATGTAATTTTCCGAAGTTACTAACATCCTTATAAGCGATACTTGTTTGCATCTAATTATAGTGATGAACTGTCAGACAGTAATTTTCTCAGAACATTGTGTAATTTCTTTTAATAAATTTGGGCATTTTGAAATTTGCTATGTTTTAACAGCGATAGAAGGTTGACCTAAATATTCAGGCGATTATCAAAGGTTTTTTTATAAGGAATATATTTTACTGTCAAGTGGGATGTTTTTTTATCGAAAGGTATGATAAAATCATTTTTGATCACCAACACGTCTTTGATAGATCGAGATCGAGATCGAGCATATTTTTTTAGTTGTAAAAATGTACTCACATATAAAAATATATGATAAACAGGATGTATATGTATTTCTACTATATGCATAGTACAATAAGATCTATAATAATACATAGTAATTTTTTATTTAAGAAATAAAAAATCTATGCTCTTCAGGTGGTATTCATATCGAATACCAATATGGAAAATTATTATTTCCCAGACCACCTGATGATCGTTATACAATAAGGGCGTACTTCTGTCTACACAGTAGCACTTTAAAATACTATTTCAGATTGAATGGTACTACCAAGACAAGGAAGCCCTCTCCATTGATAGGATGCAACCACCTGCAGACCGGTTTCAAACTCATTTGTTCTCATCAGTACGGGGTAGGTACCTATCATCAGAGAGGACTTTAACTTGTAAATTTGATTTAATCAAATAACGTCTATTCAGATTGTGTGGAACTACTAAAAGATGGCGCTGCGCGCTGTATTTTCCCGACTACCGATGATAATACAGCGTTAAGTTAAAGTCCTCTCTGATGAAAGGTATGTACACCTACCCTGTACTGATGAGAACAAATGAATTCGAAACCGGTCTGCAAGTGGTTGCATCCTATCAATGGAGAGGGCTTCCTTTTCTTGGTAGTACCATTCAATCTGAAATAGTATTTAAAGTGCTACTGTGTAGACAAAAATACGCCCTTATTGTATAAGGATCTTCGGGTGGTCTGGGAAATAATAATTTTCCATATTGGTATTTGATAATAATTTTTTATACAACTACAAAGGCAATTGAAATTGTTAGCTCGAAAATTTATCACTTTAACACTTTGTGCTGCACCATTTCATTCCGTGGTTATAACTGGAAAATGTTTATGAATAATTTTAGCTAAATGGTCACTATGTGGCTATAAATGGGTAGTAAAAAATCTGTTATAGCCACAACAATATACACAGTTTCAATGTCCAGTTGTAATTTTCCCTTTTTGCTTAATCTAAGCATTTTGAAACTGTAAAGGAAGTCTTTTAAAATAGACGAATTGTTAATAAAAAAAAGGGCTTGTTAAGGAACAAGTGGATACACAATCGGTTTCTCGTAAAAATAACAGGTTTGTTTATCTCGACCGATTCATTTACGAAGGAAAAATTTTATACGATATTTATAACACTATTTATCATTTTTTATACCTGCAGAGAGCTATTGGAAGGCACTCAAGTTTCCTAAAATACTTATCCCTCTGAAAGGAATAGATATATGTGCCTCTGTCGGCTCCGAACAATTTTGGGAAAGGATTACCAACATTTAGTTAAATAAATGTGCCGAAAACCTTAATGCCCTCAACTTGAGGCGTAAACACTGGCGATTGCTCCTTGGCGTGGAAGTAAGACGATGTGAAGACGGTCCCCACAAAGAGGGTTGCGTTTTAGCGTTGGCAACAGCTCTGACAGAATACCTATTTATGGTTTGACCCCATTGATCCATAGGTGAAAAGGGATTCTGTGACCTATCGGGAAACTATGGTCTTAACTCTTATCATGACGTGGCATGACATGATTTGCAACCCTTAATGCCTTCTGATAAACTATCCCTCTTTTAAAACCGCCTTACTTTCCTCGCTATTGCATGTTAGATATATATTTTTTGATTTATGTTCTTAGGCTTTTTAAAAGTATACGGGGTAACCGGTTGGATAATCCCGCACTCTTTTTATGTACTTTTCAATATATTTTATAGGGTTTTCCTGGATTTTTACGAATCCTTTATTTTGCATCGTCATCCTTGGGTTTTTTGTTGATGCTGGTGGTTGCTACGCTACGAAGAAATAAGAATTTCCATTTCGGTTAATGGTTTTAAGAAATGATTTATAAAAATGTGCTTCACTTTATTTTAAAGACATTTCAATTCAGTTTTGAGTATATATTGGATGCACAGCCGTTTCTGAACATCGGAAAGAATGTGAGCAAAGAATTAAGCTATACTGCCCATAGTGTGTTGCAAAAATCATTAACAGAAAATAATCATGTAATTTCCAACAACTAAACTTACCAATAATATAATAAATTTTAAATTAATTGGTTCAGCCGATACTTGGTGGAAATCCATAACTAATATTATGAGAAAAAATAGAACTACTTTATATTTATTTTCCACTATATTCTTAAAAATGACATGTTTCGCTATCACTGTATCTTCTTCAGATTGATAATGAATGAATATTTTTCTATATCCAACAATCTAACAAGTAAAGCTTAATAAACTCAACCTAAGGGTAACTTACAACGCAAACTACACTTTAGGGAAATATATAAAAAATAATAAAACTAAAAATCATAAAAATAGAAAATCAGGGGTGTATAACCTAAAATGTAAAGATTGTCCGAAAACATACATTGGCCAAACAGGGAGACATTTTGGAAAAAGAATACAAGAGCATTATAATAGGTACATAAAAGATAAAACAGATTCTAATTATTCCAACCATTTAAAAGAAAACCAACATAATTTTGTTTCAAATTTTAAAATTTTACATACTGAAAATAAAGGCATAAAACTTAATCTGTTAGAATCCATGGAAATAAATAAACTTAAAAATACCGATGTTTTAATGAATGATCAAATAGACCTTAACAATTACCCTTTGTTAAATTTATTTCACTAATCCGCTATTACATGTATATACAAATCTATAAAATAATTTATATAATCGCTATACTGGCCATTTGGAAAATCCCACTGTTACTATTATATCCCCTACACCCTACACCATCTTTATACCTGTAATAATATTTTAAGATTATACATTTTGTTAGATATAGAAAAATATTCATTCATTCTCAATCTGAAGAAGCTACAGTGATAGCGAAACATGCCATGGTTAAGAATATAATGGAGAAGAAATATAACGTAGTTTTATTGTTTCTCATTAATAATTAATTACTTACTTATTAGAGGGGGGCCAGGGGGGCCGTGCCCACCCCAGATTGCTCTGGTGCCCACCCCAGTGTTTCCGAAGTTCGAAGCCATACATACGTCATAGTGACACTTGCCATTAAAATCCTACTAGACTAGGGGCCAGGCCCCCCCTACAAAATCATTCTAGTTACGCCAATGTGTGTAAACATGATTATTTTTAAATGAATGAAATAAATCTATATTCATTGTCTTCAGATATATGGCAACGCTGTAGACGCGGTCTGTTTTTGCTAAGGGGCGAAACAATGCAAGATTTTTCCATAGCCCTTTCATTAAACTATCGAGAAATAATTAAGTCAAAATTGACTCAAATGTAAATAAATTGAAATTAATTTGTTCTACCGACCATTATAGGTTTCATAAAATACATCATTAAATGTGTGTCAAATTTGACATCCCACACTAAAACAAAAAATTTAGTTTTATTTCTTACGTAGTTCCGCTCTCTATAGCGCCGTTAAAACGCACAGAAATTTATCTCTACAGTGTCGTGAAATGCGGGGATGCAATCTTATGTTTGTTTATTATACCGGCGTTGGTATTGAGGAGGACCCGATCTCTCTAAGTTGTCAAGAACTCCTAGGTGCTTAAGAAGCACGTCAAATTTCTCCTGGATTGATATCCTAACCTCTATAATAAGTTCGAAAAGTTTAGATAATTCAAGAGCAGACGGCGGTCACTATCTTACCTAAAGCAGTGCAGCCAGGACAAAATATTTACAAAAATATTATCGGAAATGCATTCAGCAGGACAAATCTTCGCACATCCCAATATTAAACAAATCTGTCAACTCCTGAAGACGATGAAACTTAAGTGGGTAGTTAAACGGGTTTTCATTTAAATTACGCATACCTACTTGGGCTTTGGGATTCATTTATAGAAAATATAGCCCCGTTCAAAAGACCTAATCTCAAAACAAATTTCCCTAAACATATTTAGATTATTAAAGTTACCCAATTTGTACGGGCACATGTAAATTTTAACTTTCACCTTAGTATGGGTAAAATTACCACTTATACTAGACAAAATTTAGTGGTTTCCTAAAACGTCAAAATAATGATGTTTAATTTTATGATATGGGTCTATTTTAACCTTCCCTAACAAAACAACTTCCAGGGGATATGGCGCATTTAAATAACCAACACGGAACTGTGTATTTTTCAAATTAAGAATGTGTTTCAAAACCAGCAACGCTTTTCGTAATTCCCCATTACCTGAATATTTTATATATAAACAAAAATGAGAAAATGCAGGCTAGGGGAGGCTGGGGTAAAATAACATACACACTTAACAACTATTAAATAAGTGATAGACGTGTTTTGGACTTCCATTATCTTTATTTCATTTAAATCACAACGTTTCAACTGGTAAGTATCTCCAGTCGTCTTCAGGTGAATACTGAGCAAGTTACTAAACTACGAGAGTATTTATACTAATACCTACTAATACTACACCAACGTCCCAGTAAAGGAAACTCTTCAGATTATACGACAAAAACTTGAGGATGACCTGACACTCGAAGAACGAACCCCGCTACCAATCAAAGCCATAATGGACCTACTGGAATGCTGCCTGAATAATTCCTACTTTCAGGAAAAGGATAGATTCTACAGACAAATGGACGGACTGCCAATGGGCTCATCCCTCTCCCCAGTAATAGCCAACATTTACATGGAATGGTTTGAAGACCAAGCCATTAAAAAAGCTATAATAAAACCTAAACTATGGCTCCGCTACGTAGACGACACCTTCATTATTTGGAACAGAAGCGATGACGAACTTCAAACTTTTTTACAACATATGCACAACCTGACCCCTACAATTAAATTTACTATGGAGAAAGAAAATAATGACAGACTACCTTTTCTAGACGTTGTAGTCCAGAGAAACAGGAATACCATCATCACATCGGTATACAGGAAACAAACTCACACAGGACAATACCTTAATTATGCCTCGAACCATTCGAATAATAGCTAAAACATTGGTTGACACAGCATTCACGCTTTGCAACTCACAAGAGGCTATCACACAAGAACTTAACAACATCACCAAGGACCTAGGAATGAATGGTTATCCCCAACGACTGCTAGACCAAGCCATCAAAAAGCGTCAAAATCACAAACAGAGAACGAGGGATGACACCGAAGTTGGACCGACCATAAACATACCCTATGTCAAGGGGGTTTCTGAAAAGATTCGACGAATAGGACAACAATACAATATTCGAAGAGTATTCAGCTCCAAAGACTCTTTAAGAAGCCACCTGACAAAGACAAAACCAACCAACCACAAAGGCACAAAGAATTGTGTATATAGAATACCCTGCGAGTGCGGACAATCCTATGTTGGTGAAACCCTACGGCCATTGGAAACAAGGATCAAGGAACATCAGAGCCACACACGAAAGGGAGAAACAAACAGATCCGGAGTAGCAGATCACGCTTGGACCCACGGCCACCACTTACAATGGGGACAATCAAGAATCATACTTAAGGAAGAACATTGGCGAAAGAGGAAATTCAAAGAAGCAGCTGTCATCATTCAGAATCCTGGTTGTTTTAGCAAACCCTCTTTAGATATAAGGAACATTTGTAAACCCCTGTTAAGCAAATGTCATCTTAGTTTAGGTACGTCCTCTAGTATTGACGCATGACTGCACCCACCTCGGCCATACTCGAGTAACTTTCTCACCCCCCTTATTAGTATAAATACTCTCGTAGTTTAGTAACTTGCTCAGCATTCACCTGATGACGACTGGAGATACCAGTTGAAACGTTGTGATTTAAATGAAATAAAGACAATGGAAGTCCAAAACACGTCTATCACTCATGATACAGCATTGTCTCTAACCTTCAAAGAAAAGCTATTAAATATGTAGAGAGGATTTCCATTTACGGTTTACGGTTCAAGGAGCTCCAATGGTCTCTAAAGCCAAAGCTCCATAACAATATTCCATTTCTATGTAAATAAATATCAGAAACTGTTTTAATGGTAACACTTACAAATTTTTTCTGCCGAACAACTTTATTCGAAGCAGTTCCGATTCGTATAACTTGAGAAAACCTAATTCTTCGACATCGCCGCAAGAAATCCTTCACGCGGTATATTTAAAACTTAACAAAATTTGATGTTATAATGTTGGCTTAAATTTCCCCAAAAATAAATTTACTATTACCCATTTAAATGGGCGTGAAACCACTGCAAATAGAGTAAAATTTGCTTTTGCCTCGATTTTTTATGGTTTTTTCATTTTACCATCGCTTTATAGTGCCCCAACGTCCTCTAGAGCTTACCCAGTCAACACGATAAACCGTTTTAAAAATCGTTCCTGCTACCTCCGACATACAAAAACTCGATTTACTTTTAACGATATTTAACGCTGTTGGCAGTAAACAGCAGTATCTTGGAAGTGTGTCATTGAGATTTTCCATTTAATTTCTCCTTATTTGTATACGAAAAACACTAGCAGCAGAAAATTTATTTGTAAAGCAGCAGGAGCGTAGGTACATTAAATGTGGGACCGTAAGTGTAAAAACTTTAGATGTGCTATATAAAAATTATCTAACATCAACAATCAATTTAAAAAATTTAAAGAACCCTTTGGTTGTACAACGTAAGTTGTATATACATAGCTATTAAAAAAACAGCTATAGAATAGTTTTGTAATTTGGGTTTGAGAATATACCTGCAATCAATTCAAGAAAGGTATTTCTAATTTTCTAATTTCTAATGGGAATAATCTTAGAATAAAAATGTGTTGAATACTTTATTGAATTTTTTATAGGACCTGCCACTGTACGAAGAGGTAAAATTTTAAATTTTACTAAACCAGAACAACCGGTTAATCAACTTCCATCCAGAATGCACACATTACACCGACAGCAATTTAGTTATGCAGTATTCTGGAATAAACTAGCAGACTCGGAAAAGTTTTACCGTCAAGTAGGTTGGAATCTTGAAAATGAAGGTTCTTATTTCAAATATTCCTTCTTAACGAGTCTCTTTTAAAATGGAAATGGAAATTGAAATTAAGAAATTCAAATTTGGCTACAATATTAGAAAAATTGAAACAAGCAGGGACAGGGTGTAACTCGATTACTAATAATTATTGCGCATGAATTCGTGAATTTATATTTCGATATTCGATATAAAGTTATATTACATAATGATAGAGAAATTTCATTATAATGATTAATGTTTAAGTAATTTTTTTTGGTTTTTTATGAGATGCCTTTTTTTCAGATGTGACCTCATGGTGCAATGTTGTAACTGCTATTACACACCTGTAAGCTTATAGTACAGGAGAGCGCCAGGCCGACCGATGCGACGATTCGAGCGAAACTGCCGGGCTGTGCCGAGTCAATGGACGTGCTCGTTAATAAAGAATGGATGCAAATGTTACAGATACATAAGCAATTGCCATGTCCTTCCGTCGCTATCAGCTTATAGCGATGCAAATTTATTTGTCTGTTCTAGAATGACATCAGTACGTTTCTTGTAAAGGTGGAATTTAAAATATTTATTTGTGAGATTCGAAAATTTCTTTTTACTTCAGCGGAACTTATTTTCCTCAAACAAGTAAAAAATAAAGAAGTTATTCTATAAATTTCCCAACTTTCATTTCGGCAAATCGTTTCGTCAGAGACAGAACCGGAGATTGGGAGAAAATTCCTAGATAAAAATTCGTATTAGCGGAAGTTTTTTGTTGGCTTTTAAATTTTGATAATGGGCAGCAATATTTAACTAATTCTTTGTTAAAATAATATCAATTTATAAATTTTGTTTTCGGCATGTACATACACAGTACTTCATGGGAAGTTTAAGCCCAAAAAAATTACAACAAAAATTGATAATAACATTACCAGCACAAATAATTCGATCACCATAACATGCTAAGGGTAGTCTTGTTATTCTAAATATATTACATCCTGTATTAAACTAGAAGTAATATGGGTCCATATTATTAATACATTTAAAGTAAAATCAATAAAAATTTGAATTTAAATTTACCTGTCGAAATAGTTCTAAAGCTTGAAAAAGTATGACTAGAAGAAATGAAATTTCTATATTACAAGAAACTATCATTATTAGGAAAATGTGTGAAACCCCTATATTAAACCCAAAGCAATTAAGGAGCTATATTATGGTATAAATTGAAGGGAAATGGGGGTAGTATTTAATTATTAAGAAAGCAAACAACTTAAGGGAAATTAGCAAAACAAGTAGGAGGGTTTTATGTGTTCCAAGTCACAAATTAGGTAGTGAAATTAGTGAAATAAGAAACAGCGCCAAAGTCGCTTATTTATGGTAGTGTTAAATCCGGGCGTAATTTTATCTGACACCACCACTACTGAAATTATTTTACATCGTATATTGCAGGATTTTCTTTTGATCCTGAAAATGTATTGCTCTAGTAGTTTCATTATTTTAATCGACAAGGAAAAATCCAACAAATAATGTATATTTGTTTCATTTTACTACAAAATACATTAACTCCTGTTTATTTTCATTTTTAGTAGGATTAAATTATTTTGAATCCATTATGTCAAGTAATATGTAACCTAAAATTGCAAATTAGCAATAAATTACATATTTATACATCACATTATAGATAATTTTCTACGATTCAAGGTAATATACAGGGAGTCAATTGGAAAACTTCCCGCCCGCTCGCTTATAGTAAATAATATCTATAATAATACTATAATTTATTATTTTTTCGGTCGTATTTTCCAAGGAATCGCGTTCCTAAAATATACGAAATTAGAACTTATCTTCTGGTTTTTAGGTTATTAATTTAAAAAACCTCCTTTAGTAGAATTATTAGGGGGTCCGTAGATAGTTCTTCCTGGTAATATCCCTTCCAATTCTTTTAAAGAGAAGTTGCAAGTGTGTTTTTTTTTATGATCAAACACAAGCACTATAGGAAAAATCCTTTAGGGCACTCTGGGAGTGGTGCGTGTGCGAATAAAGCGATTCAAGTTGATTTTGAATCGTTGGAGGTTATATTCGTTGGGGGAAAAACGACCTCGGGAAGGTCGTTCCATAAGGATGAAGTCCTCCAGATGAAAGAATTCTTAAATAGTGAAGTTCGAGGAATACTAAGGTTAACCACATATGGATGGACGGCAGTGGTTCGTCGTGTATTTCTGCTATTCGCCGCTCTGGGCGGAATTAAGAAGGTAAGGTCAGCCGAGCACTTTCCATGAAAATATCTGTAAAACAGAGTCAAATCCCCAACCTGTCTTTGATGTTCCAGGCTGTCGAGGTTCCTCGTCATCTCGTGGTCTCCGATGAGACGAATGGCCCTCCTTTCCATAGAATCAAGTAGCCGAAGAGTATGTTTGGGTGCAGAGCTCCAGACATGAGAGCAGTACTCTAGAGATGGTCAAATCTGAGCTTTGTATAGTGTCAAAAGTTGTCGAGGTGTGTACAACTTTTTGGTTCGGAAGAGTACACCAAGTTTCTGAGAAGCTATCTTTGCGATTGCCACAATGTGGTTATGCCAAGACATATTTCCTCCCAAATTGACGCCCAGCAAATTAATAGATGAAGCTAGTAGAATTGCATGTCCTGACTATTTCCGGTTCTGTAATGTTAACCTTTTTAGAGAGAACTGCTGCCTGGTTTTTTTAGCGTTAAATTCGACTTAGTCTGTCACTGTCACCCCAAGCCTAAATTTCTTCCAGGTCTTTGTTAAGGCGTGATACTTCATGTTGTCTGCGAAGATGTGCGTCGGCAGCCAATATTTGTGCATTCAAAGAGAAAGATGAGATAAGGGTGCTATCGTCAGCAAAGCTAAATATCGGATTTTTAGTTTTCACTAGAAGGTCATTA
The DNA here is from genome assembly GCA_963991005.1 of Barypeithes pellucidus. Lineage (NCBI taxonomy): Eukaryota > Metazoa > Arthropoda > Insecta > Coleoptera > Curculionidae > Barypeithes > Barypeithes pellucidus. The sequence goes on from OZ022566.1 coordinate 16,999,165, forward strand.
ATGTAGAGTAAGATGAGAGTGGGAGACAATATGATCCCTTGAGGAACACCGGCATTGATGGTGAAGGTGTTTGAGAGAAATCCGTCAATCACTACTTGCAAAGAGCGGCCCTTAAGGAAGCTAGACAACCATGCACACTTAGACTTTGAGTGTTAATAACTATAACTATATTATAGAAGTATTTTCAGTATAGCATATAAACTCAAATTTTTAATATACTTAAGTGAATTAAATCTTTTCACATAACTTTTTTATACAGTTTATGCTATTTGTTCGGTGAGTGCCATACTCAATTGGTTATTTGTTGATTTATGTCTATTTCTTGGTTTGGTGTGGGCATCAAAAATGCACCCCACAATCATTCTTTACATAAAATGTTTCTTTTAAAGGAAAAAAGAGAGAAATAATGTCGGTAAACAACACGAGGTGTATAGAAAACACAAAACATAATAAAGGAATTTATTTTCCCAGAAAGTGTATATGTATAAAGGCATTAGAGGAGTTTAAGGTTCTCTCGATTTTTTATATAAAACTCAAAGACTACAATCCAGTTTTAATTTTTTTTTTGTTTTACTTTATCCCTTATAAAATTTGAAAAAGGGACACCAAATACTAGTATACAACGTGTCCAAGATAAGGAGGGCCAGTAGAGGGATCTCGGAAACCATAAGAGATACGAAGTCGATTAAATGGAGGCAAAGTTGCGCATTTACGTGCCTAATAATATGCCGTTTAAAAAGTTTTAAAATTCCGAGTAGTTCCAGAGATATCCGGAAAACCCGAAATTCTGAAAAATCGTTTTATTGTTTTCCTGGGTTTTTTGAGTTCGAATTCTAAAGTAAATTGCTCTTTTACATTGCCACTTTTTCAACTCTATCTAAGCGTTAATTGTTTTGTAATCCGATGAGTCGTCTTCCAATGGCCATTATTAACTTTCTTTTTTTAAATACGGTCCTATTTTTCTGATATTGGAATTTGAGAGCTCTTTTTCTTCCGAATGGATATATAAGACATTATGGTTTAATGACGTTTCGAGGATTTTTTGAACAACATCAGGAAATTTTGGGATACGGTCCTGTATTTCTCCTAATTTTATAAATAATATCTCATAAGTAAGCTCTAAATTTTTACTTATGTTGGACTAGTAAATAACAACTAATTTAATAATAAACCACAAATAAGTGAACAAAAAAAAATACAGAAACATTATTTGAAACTTCTGTTGATTCGGGATTTATAAGAAAAGTAGGCGTTTGAAACAAAAAAATTAAGGTGGTGACGGGTGATTTGTTTCACTTGACATTCCCATTGTCATCGTTTGAATGCGTTTTAAGAGGTTTTCTATTTTCCAGAAAATATGGAACATAACTTTACAAATGCTGAAAAGTTTGATATTCTATCGCATGTTTTATTTTATCTCAAAAAAACCTGTTATGTGGCAGTTATTTGTGCTTAGAGAACAACGGAAATCATTTTGAACACCTGATTATGTAGTTCCTTACTTTTTTCGTTATTCGTTTTATTACTGTTTTGGTATTTATTTTTATTTTTTTGTTCCCTTATTTGTGGTTTATTATTAAATTATTTGTTATTTATTGGACTAGTCCAACATAGTAAAAAATTTTGACCTTACTTATGAGATATTATTTATAAATTAATGCAAAATTCCTGATGTTATTCAAAAAACCCTCGAAATGTCATTAAACCGTAATGTGTCATGCATCGTTGCATTCAGGAGAAAAAAGCTGTCAAATTCCAATATCAGGGAAACAGGACCGTATTTAAAAAAATAAAGTTGATAATGGCCCTTCGAAGACGACCCGTCGGATTACAAAACAATTAACGCTGTTAGATAGAGCGGAAAAAGTGGCAATGTAAAAGTACAATTTACTTTAGAATTCGATCTCAAAAAACCCCAGGAAAACAATAAAACGAATTTTCAGAATTTCGGGTTTTTCCGGATATCTCCGAAACTACTCGGAATTTTAAAACTGTCTAGACGGCATATTATTAGGAACGTAAATTCGCAACTTTACCTCCATTTAACCGACTTCATATCTCTTACGGTTTCCGAGATCCCTGTACTGGCCCTCCTTATCTTGGACACGTTGTATAGAGCACTTTGCATTAAATCTGCTGAGGTTAGTTCAACAACTGAATTTCCATATTATATTTTTAGATATTTAATTTCCTTGCATCTGATATAACCATTGTTTAAACAAGTGTTTCTTTGTATAATATGGCAATATTACACAAGATCACGTTAACAGTAAATTAAAAAACCTTTTTCCATGACTGTGTTAAAAATACTTCTACAGAAAATCCTTTAATTTCATTTGTTTTTCAAAGCTTAAGTTCCTGTTTACAAAGTGCCATCTCCATCAATTATTTGTTAATATACGCTTGTTTCCCTTTTGGTTTAAGAATCAACAATGCACCCCACGAACATTCCTTGCATAGTATATTTTTTTGAACGGAACGGAACGGAAAACAATACCGACAACAATACCGGTAAACAACACAAAGTAGTGTGTACGAAACGGAGAATACGATAAAGAAATTATTTGTTCTTAACACGTTGTTTATAGAGGAAAAGCAATCGAGTCTCTTTACGCAGTTTACGTATTTGAAATGTAAATGAGGGATGTAATATTGTTTATTTGTAATGTAAATTGATGAGTATTTGTTACTTTTCTGTTTATATGCCATTGTTCAGTCTTATTTTATTTGGACTATTTGTCAATAATACACGCTTGTACAAATTAAGATTAACTAAACTTGAAACTAAACGTACCAAGAGTGGTAAGACGCCTATTACACACGACTTCTAAAGAGTGTGTAATATGTTTCTCACTCGAGTTGTGTATAGGGTGTCCTATTTTCGACACTTTTATAGGATATATCCGTAATGTGCTATCAAAAAAGTTATGTAGGCGTCATGTGCTCTTTTTGGGTCAAACTTAAAATGGTGAAATCAAAATGTGAAAATTTTGGCGTGCTTAAGAGATACGGGGGAAAATCAAAAAATTGACAATTTCAAAATTACCCTATATTTTCTTAGTTAAAAGAGACACAGAAAAATATTTTATACAGAAGTTTCTTTATATTGATTGCTGAATAATCTAAATTTTTCAGAGTAAGTATACGGGGTCAGGAAAAGAAGTTATCCGACCTAACCTCATTTTTTAAACGGAACACCCTGTATATTTTAATCTAAAAAGATACTATTTTAAATTCTCCTTTCAAATATGTAACACACCATGGATGATATTAGTTTCCTAGGCGATTTATTTAAACTTTATTACTTTGAAACGAACTAAAAGATTCAGATTAAGGTAAAAAATAACGGGAATCATCGCAAATGGTCGGAATATGTCCTTAAATGGTTACCGTCGTTCCGGATAGCTAACAAAATATTCATTTTCCGCCATTTCTTCGGTTTTTCCACAATATAAACTGATACCATATCAAATTTTTCACAATGTTGATAGGTCATTTTCGCAAATCAATATGTAAAAATGAAATTGACGTTAAATGTTAATAGTCAACATAGTTGTTTCTAGGATATTACCTTTTGTTTCATGGTCTACTGTGGTTAAAACTAATAAAGTTTAATAAATCGCCTAGGAAACCAATATGATCCATGGTGTGTTATATATTTGAAAGGAGAATTTAAAATAGTATATTTTTCAATTAAAATATACAGGGTGTTCCATTTAAAAAAAATGAGGTTAGGGCCGATAACTTTTTTACCTGACCCCGTATACTTATTTTGAAAACAGAAGATTATTCAACAATCAATATAAAGAATCTTCTGCATAAAACATTTTTCTGTATCTCTTTTAACTAAGAAAATATAGGATAATTTTGAAATTGTCAATTTTTTGATTTTGTTGGAAATGGCCACCTGCACTTAAAAGGCATGCTTCCGCCCGTCTTCGCATCGAATTGTCCACTCCAACAATTTTTATAAAACAAAATTTATCCTTAATCATTTTCTCAATGTCAATAATAATGAGTTTCAATATGAATTTAGTGGTTTTAATCAAGAACGGTGCGTCTGACGAGAAAAACTCAAGAGGCCGCTTTCATGTAGAATTGACCAGGCTAATCAGAAAAAATATCCACATGGTGGCGTACCATCTTTTTTGCAATTGCATAACTTTTCTAACTAAAATTTGTGGTTCTATATCCTATTAATACATACCAAAATTGAAAATAATATCTAAAGTACTTTCGGGGATATTAAAAAATAACAATTTAAAAAATAAAAATTCAACACCCTGTAGCAACAAATTTAAGCCGTTGCGGACATATGTTCATATGAACTTTTCTTTATAGAATAACTTAAGGAATCGCACCCTGAAATATTAGCACGTCATTAAGGAACACCCTGTATGTCCCCGCTATATAAACAGGTAAACATGTATTAAGGGGCTGGTCGAGGGGGCTGTTGAAACCATCCCTAAATACTTCCCTCGGTAAGTTTATTAAAATGCATTAAATTCGTTCTTAAAATATATTTGTAAACACGAGAATAGAACATATTAAAAATGCTGGATTAAACAGACCCGGTACTCATAATTAATAATGCATTTGTCGTTGACACGTAGCAATTTTTCAAACAAACAAATTGATTTTGAATTAGCAACGCTACGAGCGAACAATAATTTATAATTTAGACTTGACAGCGGCAAAGGCAACGTTTCCACTCTTGCTCAAAATAATTTGTTTACTATTTTAAAATATTCACCCTATTCGGTAGTTTTAGATGTAGTTTACTAAGAAAACAATGATGGCTAGAATATCGTAAACAACAGAAAAGGATATTAATTTAAATGATACAGGGAACACTGGGACAATGTCGATATTAAATATACTTCTTTATAATTAATTCTAATCTAACTTATTGAAACAATAAAAAATAAATGTTTTCTGATTTTTTTTAGACGGCTATTTATATCAAACAACATGTGACGAACAATTACTAAACTTAACACAATAAACTTGTTCTTTGAGGTAACCAAAAACTTTTAACCCGCAACACACTTTACTCGGACCTACAAATTGTGCGACGTATCCTTAAAGATCCAGGTCAATCATAATTAAGTTTATGCTAACAAATGGGCGTAGGCATCAACCTATTTAATAGCTGATATAGTTCGGCTAGCTATAAGTTTTAAGTTAAATACAGGGTGTTATGCAACCTTTTTTACTTAAAGCCCCAAATCCTGAGCATCACTCTCAAAGAAAAAGTTTTGTTTGATTCGGTTCCTAGTCGAGGAACAAGTTCGTTTTGTTGAATTGAATTTTTTTTTATAATTCTTCACCTCTTAGAAGTAGCTGTTTATTTCGCACATTGAACTGTATTATATGCATTCTAACCTAGAATCTGCCTATAAAAGCATGAGTTTCAAATAGAAACTTTTACAATTTCGTGGCAGAGACTGCTGAAAACGCAGTTTTAAGTGGAACGAATTTAAAGCAGCATGAAATTTTATACTTGCACAACGTCCGTAACTATTTCCGGAAACTAATTTCCTCGTTCATTGCATTAACGTTGTGTTATGATAAAATGAATTATAATTTTAAATTATTAATTTTTAAAATATATATTATCTCGTTTCTTAAGGCTATGCCGCCGGTGACTTTGAAAATCCATTTGGAGCCTTTGTTTGTAAATATTGTAAGGTAAATCATACAATAACTAATTTGATATAGTATTGTTCCATCCCTTTTACTATAGTAAAGCAACTCTCCTCTAACTATATCTGATATTAATTTGATATTAACAAAGGTAGCTGGAAGGTCTCATAGAGAATAAGCTGTTCTCACCTTTATTGAACTAAGTTACAAAATATTCTCATCCAAGTTGTATTCAAGTCCTTTAACGACGGTCAACCTAGTTATAGAGAATTGGCATTATTGATGTCAAATGTGACAAATTGCTTTAAATATTAGGTTTCTACAAGAGCACCAAAATCCGATGTAGGGAAAAAATGCACGTAAAAAGACGGAGATTTATTTACTTCAATACCAGCTTAGCTATTACTGTAAACAATATTAGTGCATTGTACATTGTAAACAAATGGTAATATATTTCTCCTACCAACGAAAGTGAGTTATATCACACGCGTATTGAAAAATACCTTTCAAACAACTGATACTGTATTTGAACAACCGTGAAGCAACACTGCACATTAAAAAATTACATATATTTATTTGTCTTCTATTATAATTGTGGGGATCCTTTTCGGTTTCTTACGATAACCATAAAATAATAAATAACAGAGAATTATTAGGCAACTCATTAAACATAACAACTGCTTGGGTAAATTAGAAATCGGATAAGTACCGATATATTTTCGATTTTCACCATTATCAAGGATAAAATATCCGTGAGTTATGTAATTATATTGGTTTTAATAATAATTTGAATAATATTTTAATCAAATTACACGTAAAACTTTCCTACCTAACAAATTAACGATATCTAACTCTATCTCTATAGATATTGGGGTTATGTTATAACTTTTATTACTTTCTTCGGGCGATATATTTATTCAGTTAAGTGAACATTAGTTTAAGCAAATAGGAGGAAGCTAAATACCGCCTTTATTTCTAATCTACCCATTTTTAACCGTTTTCTTATCCCAAACTACACATAAACTAAACAACATACGTTTTTTACACAGACTCAAAGTATCATGCGAGTGTCACATGCTGAAAAAAAATCCACCAAGGTCAACGAAAACCTTTCAAAATAAATCGACTTCATTGCCTTGTAGAAAATATGCCCAAATAAACAAGGCAATGTTTAAACTGTAATTAGTCCCGGTTCATCCTATTTGTTTAAAATTCGCTTGTAATTTCTAGAGGCTGGGAGATCAAAGGCATTCAAAAGATGTGAAGTATAAAGACCAACTGTTAATGGTAAACCACTCTTGAACGTAACGAAAGTCCAAAACTATTTAACAAGAAGAAGGTGAGAGGACCCAAGCATTGTTTCTGTTAGTGGACCCGTCGAGGTATTGTTTTCTCTGTTACTGTTCTGTCGCTAATGATAGTGAGGGTTGGAAATGGTCAAACAACTGGCTTTTCGTAATATACTTTCGAAGTAATTAACACTGCGAAATAATAAAGTTGCTCTCTGTTGCCATTAATTAGGTCACTTCGGCTCTGCATAGAGTTATAATTTACAGATAACTTTATCGAATAACTATATTATGAACACTTTCTCTGATTAAATGTTAATCAATTTATAGGGTCTTATACAGTATGTTCACGGATGGGGTTTACAAGAGGACAAATGGACTAAAAATTGAAAGATACGAAAAAAAGTCACTCTTCATAAACGTTTTTGCTTGTCTAGAAAATACGATTCATTATAAGAAACTTCAATTTTTTTATACAGTGTAGGTAAAAACTTCAAAAATGTTATTTTGCTTAAGAGTAAACATACTTTATTTTGAAAGATACGAAAAAGTCACTCTTAATGAATGTATTTTCCACATAACAAACCGAAGTAGAACAATTCATTAAAAGGTTTACCTATGTAAAAATTATTTCCCAAAAAGTATTCTCGGCACACCTCTGGTGAACCTAGTTAAAATAATAATGACACTTAAGGTGATAGGTACTTGTTGTCAATGTCTTTATTTAATGAAGTTATTATTTAAGTAGAAATGCTACCTACTGAACAAAGAGTTTTTATAATACAATGTTATGGGGATGGTCAAGTTTCATACCGCTACGTCATGGAACAATTTACCGAGAAATTTGTAGGAATCCCAATAACTAGGATGGCAATCTGCAAGTTAATAAAAAAGTTCAAAAGAACTGGTTCGGTTTTGGACCTCAAAAAAAAAGAAGAAATACGACCATGATGATGCTGCTACAGTCTTAGTTCTTCATTCTGTTGAAGAAAATCCTATGACGTCCCTTAGAAATCGTGTTACTCAGTTGGAAGTTGTGAAAAAAAGTCAAATTCAGAAGATCCTTAAAGCAAAGAAATTACATCCGTATAAACCGCACTTTAAACAAAGATTGGGTTGAGGTTGAGGGAGACGACGCGAAACGACTTGATTTTTGCCTGTGGATAGGAGACAAAATTTTAAGTGGAAATGTTGATTTTTATAAATGTATCATGTTTTCTGATGAAACTACATTTTCAACAAATGGAACCGTTACAACCCAGCACGTTAGGTACTGGTCTTTAGAAAATCCCGAATTCAGAATTATGACGAGAAGATAATATTTCACAAAAGTGAACGTGTGGTGTGCGATATCCATCCATGGCATTATAGGGCCATATTTTTTTTGATAACACGTGCAATAGTCATATTTAGAAATGTTGGATACATTTTTCAATGATGAACTCGAAAATCTACCATTAAATTTTCGACAAAATATGTATTTTCAGCAGCAAGATAGTTGTCCAGCCCATTTCCGCAGATTTGGTCCAACGTGAATTGGCAGGAATGGCCCAGTTTTGTGGCCCCCAAGAAGTCCCGCTTAACCTTGGCCGATATGATTTTATGGGGCCGTTTAAAACAAATTGTTTTTGCAACCGCAATACCAAATGATATTGAAGTGCTGAAGGGCAGAATTATCCAGGCTGTCCAATCGATATCTCAGGAAGAAATCAGAAATTCTTTCACTTATTTGAGAAAGCAATTAGAAAAATGTGTCGAGTATGGGGTGGAGTTTTTGAATTATGAAATCGTTATCGTATTCTTTTCATGTTAATAAAAATGTTCGTATTATTATTATTATAACTACTGCATTAAATAAAGATATTAACAACAAGTATCACCTATTCATTATTCAAGTAAAAACGTTTATTAAGAGTGACTTTTTTTCGTATCTTTCAAAATAAAGTATGTTTAGTCTTAAGCAAAATAACATTTTTGCAGTTTTACCCACCCTGTATAAAAAAATTTAAGTTTCTTATGATGAATCGTATTTTCTAGACCAGCAAAAACGTTTATTAAGAGTGACTTTTTTTCGTATCTTTCAATTTTTAGTCCATTTGTCCTCTTGTAAACCCCATCCGTGGACATACTGTAGAAGCGGTTTGTATTTTGTTCTTGAATGTATTTGTATTTGAGTTGCACATAATATAAACCCTATGTACCAATAACTAGCTTCTCTGGCGGTACATACATATAACGTAGCAAGATTGGTACATTACCACAGTATTCCTCATGTAATATTACTAACGCATGTAATATTACATAAGATCAACATTTTAAAACAACACAATAGTAGATGTCTTAGGTTTACCAGAATTTCCAGGCAAATTATTTTCTTGTAGATCGAAAGCATTATATATAGTACCAATGAAGGTATCGATAATTTTACATGAAAATTATTATATAGAATAGTAGCAATAAAAACTTATATAAAAACTTGATTAGCATAGACATTTAGACGAACAATTCCATCCTATCTACATCTCCATTTAAACGATTTTTACAACTATAAAGTATTAAGCATTTCTACTAGAATAAATTAGCCATTGAATTTTTCAGCTTCATGGAATTTTTCAGTAATTAAGCTCTCTCATCCGCGAAAGAAATAACGTTTTGTGGAATTTTACCGGGGTTGATTATGAATCTCTCTAAAATTTAATCCATTTAGGAGGGTATAATTACTAATGATAGAGGTATCAAATCTTATGGGAATTCCTAACGAAGAAAACACTATGGTTAATATTAATAATGTATGTAATGTGTTTTTTCAGTTGGTCCAAGAAAATGGATTTTCTCTCCACCATTAATTACCACCGAAGTTCATGTATGGAAAATAACCAGCAAACATAAGTGAATATAAATATGTGTATTTTTAAATCGTATAGCATGTAATTAATTAATCTTACATGTAAATATCACATGTAATTCCATGTAGGTACACTAGCAAAAAGAATATATGAATGTATCAATCTTGCAACGTATGTAGGACTTCAACAGCTTATAAAGTGCTTTAATCTCTTTTAAAGAGGCCTTGCAAGCCCTTTATCAAGCAATTTTGAATTATCTAGCTCAAGCTAGAAGAGTTATGACGCTAATAGGGACGGTAGTGGAAATACATCACGCTGTTAGTAGGTACTTGCATAATTCTTTAAGCGACGCGTCACTTTTAATTATTTTAAACACTGTAAATTATTTTAATGATTAGTAATCAGAAAACGATCCTGTGAAAGGAAATTGATAATTTAAAGTAATCACTTAATACTTGCAAAATACAAGCACCTTTCTTCTTTATTATTACTAAGTAAATTATCAAATATCAAAAATACAATGCAGTCAAAAATAAAATGACAGTTTGGTTATAAAACTAAACAAATTTGCCTATTTTTTTAATGTTAATATCAAATTCCCAACCACATTTTTCAGCTTTGTGGAATTTTTCAATAATTAAGCCATCTCGACCGCGAAAGAAACGCCTTGTGGTATTTTATCAGACCTGAGACATCTTGATTAAGAATCCCTCCCCACTTCGATCAATGAGGGAGGGTGCGATCACTACTGACAACTTGGTCCACAAATATACGGTTAGCACCCAATAAATCGTATTAAACCGACATGAAATATCTGTGCCGTAGGCCATAGACGGCGCGTTTTTATTCCAGGATCACCGTTGAATTAATCTTTGGAATTTAGCAGAATGGTGACCCTCAGATTTTTTGTTAATGCCGGTGTTTGTATTTCCCTTAGGGTGTCAATAAAGCCAAAGTAATAGGCAGGCCAATAAATAACTTCAATAGAAAGAGATCAAGGTAAATTATTGCGTTATATTGGGTGAAATGGTATATACAGGATGAGTCACGAGGAACGTGAAAATATTGTAAGGACTCGGAATCTTTATCCGATTTTCATTTCATTTGTTTTCAAGTTATAGTGTAATTAAAAAAACAAACGTATGGTGTGGTCTAGTCCACACACACTATTTAAATTTTTTACAAAATAAATTACAAGGACTAGAAGATATTCCTATTGACCATTTAGCTTATTAGATTAAGCAACATTTGGACGGAAAGATTTCCAGTGCATTGCATTGTTCGACAGTCGGGATGGACTAATTCAACTTTTGTTTAGAGGCCAATTGTGATATCTTTGAACACTTATTAATAATAATAATAATATTAATAATAATAATAATAATAATAATAATAATAATAAATTATCTTTATTTAAGAGTAGATAAAATTAAATAGTGTCGAATTCAAATACTCTTGTAAATCAGTATGTACATGTGCTGGCAAATAACATATTCTCTATAATATCCTACAACTGAAAACAATGATCTTTTCCATGACCGAGACGTCTATAATATTCATCTACATTGTATGGTTCCATTTCCAACAGAAAAATAATAATCGTTTTCTTTAGTTGTTTTAACTTATCCATTCTTTTTATATCGTTTGGCAGGTGATTGTCAAATTTTATGCATTGATAGTATGCGCCCTTTTCCGTCATTTCCAATCTATGTATTGGGTATGTATATTCTAGACTTCTTGTTAGATATATTTGTTGTGCTTCATATTTAACAGAGAACCACCTATTCCCAGAGAAGAAATTATGTTTTGTCTAATAAATATATCATTGATTTTTTTGTATATAGGATAGGTTGTTATAGACACAAATCAACAAGACAAGATATTTAATATGTTTACCTATTGGGGTTATAGGCTTTCCGACCTGTCAAAACCACGTAAAAGATCTTTTCAAATGCCTAGTGGAAATATTAACCTTAATTACAAACCATTTGTGCTGCTGTTATATCAAATTTCTATTAAGCGTTGTTTGGATTTTAGTTTGAAGACGCGAAGGGATAATAGCGATATACAGAAATAAAAGGGAAAATCTTATTAAAAAGACTGCTGTTTACAATAAAACACATATGGTGACTATTTTTATTGCTCATTTTCAAGCTAGTCAATTCGTCTTGTAACACGGTTAAAGAAATCATTATACGATTATTACAACGTGCATTGGTAGTATACAGAATCCTCACATTAGATTACATGCCATATATGTTATCGCTTATTTGGATATCTCTTATGGTCACTTACCCCAAAATTTGATTGAAGTCGATTTAGTGATATCAGCGAAAAAAAAATAAAAACATTTGCACCACTTTTTTTAAAACTCGATAAAAAATAGAAATATTGGTTCGTTAATAAAATTATACAATATAGTTATTAAATAAGGTCTAACAGTCTCGTTAACCAAGTTTGATTGATACAATTGAATCAATATATATTGATACAATCAATCAAAATTAGTTAAAGAAACTGTTAGACGTTATTTAATAATTATCTTGTATAATTTTATTAACGATCCACTCTTTCTATTTACTACTGGTGAGATGCAGGACCCTGTAGATGCAAATAAAAATTACGATTATGATTGATGACTATGATCGAGATAAGATTTTCCTAATAAGATAATTATTTTCTAGTTTTCATCATCGCCCTGTAATGGCACTGTATTCGCAAAGAAAATTCGTGTGAAAAACACGTTACACATAAAATTTGTTTGGCATACAGAGGAGATTTATGTAGGGATAAAATATAATAAAATGGTTTTAGATAATATAAATTTATGGTAGGATCAACAATAGACTTTAGCACTTTATTAGCTTATTGGTCATAAACAAACTATAAACAACCCATCTAGTGTACTTTATATGATTACTTAGTCATCAGACGTGTTTAAACAAGGTAAGACATGGTATTATAATAATACATCAATTAACCAAGATCCTTGCTGGAATATTAATACATGATGCCACATATTATCACTGGCTCAGTAAAATTGAAGCAGGAACCAAATATTATTGGGCTAAATAGAGTTAACAAATTAAAAAAATTATCTTTTGCTTGTCAGGTGTATGATAAAATTATTTCCTAACTACCTGAAAATGCACGGTTAGATTTCTATTGGTAGGATGGTCACCAAGATGTCTGCAGGTCTGACAGCTGCTTAGCATTATTTGTTTATCCTTATTGAATAAAGATATCTCCAGGTGGTTAGAAAATAATTTTTCGATGCATAACCTTTTTCAACACATACATTTTACTTGTTAACATTTCTGCTACCACTTTGTATTGTTGATTAAATATACATTTTTGAATTATTATTTAATGAAACTAAACACGTAAAGTATAGAGCTTCACTGTTTGTTTTCCTCGGCTGTTAATTTTCCAAAATCTAATTTAAAGTTGTTCACTACGAATAGAAAGAAAGTTAAAATTTAAATATGTCGGAAAGTTAAATTGGTTAATTGCAGAAAAAGGTTTTTAAAAGCCTTCATTTTAGCTCGTTAAGACCTTTATTAAGTTTTAAACGAAACTGCCAATTCCTAATTGTACATTAAATACTTTTTCAGGCTTAAAACATTGTAATGCGTATTGTTCTCAGAAATATTACATGCAGTAAAGAAATGCATGTAAAAATGAAATTAAATAAGTGTAATTTTAAAACAGCATGCACTTATTGCTATTTAATTTTTATTGATACTGAAAATGTAATTTACTTGTTCCATATTAGTACAGAAATATAATAATTTAACCACTTACAGCATACTTTAAGAACCTCATCTAACTAAATCAAGGTAACTAACATAATGTCAATTTTGTAACCTAATATAAATTTTGTAACATAATGTAATGTGGACAACAGAACCGACTATTTTACCCCTTACATGCTTGATACTTGAATGGAAGGTAACATGTTAAAATGCAGAGTCGTAAATATTTTAAGATCAGTTATTTTTAGGAACGTACCTAGTAAAAATAAATTTATATTGCTAACAAACCATTTTTCAATTTAATTTATAAAGTATATTCCCAAATTGCTTTTTTAATTATTTAACACCGCATATACAAACATAATCTAGTTCAGTGTACTAGAATTTTAATTTAACTTTCTAACCACATACAAACATGCCCCAAACTAGTTTTAAGCTTAAAGTAATCCTATTTTAGAGGAAATAATCCCAGTGTTACATAAATAGGCACTATAGGAATACACCATTTGGATTTATATTTATTGAACATTTATATACCTTACAAATTTAAATAATTATATTGCTATGTTAGGTATATAATTATACGTAAGATAGTCTATATAATATTGCTTACGTACATACAACGTTGCTAAATGTTATGTTAGTATAGCATGTTCTAAGGGTTATTTATCAAATAATAAACCGCAGCTAAAGTTTATTATAACACAAACAAGATAATCAAAGGACACCCAATTAAGTTATTATGAACACCGCCTTTAATAAAGCAAACTTTACTGCACTTGGAAATGATAAAACGTTTAATATAAACTCGAATTAATGACGCCCTATACAAATTACACCAATGTATGATTGAATAATAAGTTTACTATATTAATATTGCTCCTGCGACGTCGTTAGACCTACTGCTTGTCAGATATTGACATAGTGTTTTGATATTCTAATGAAATTCCATGTATTTTTTATTTTCTTGAGCAATTAAAAGAATGTTTTGATGTCGACAGTGTCAGTTAACTCGACACTGGCATTTTGACATGTATTATTTAAAACATACTGGTGACTTGTAGTAAGGTATACACAGAGGCTTCCTTTACAAAATTCAATTTCCTGGGATCCTGCTGCATTCAAAACATTATTCTTTCATCAAAACATACTTTTAATTCTCCAAAAATTTTTTTTTTTTTAAATATATGGCGTTTTATAAGAAAATCAAACATACCTGACAAGCGGTAGGTCTGACAATGTCGCAGATATCACCAGCGAATGCAAACCCATTTTTTCCTACGTCCAAGAAGCACTTTAATACAGGGGTTACTAGAAAAATGGCCGTACACAAAGTTTTCTAAAATTGAAAATAATTTCAGTGCTTCGCTGGGAGTTGAACTCAGAACCTTCCGATATTAGTCGACCGCTGTATCCAATTAAAACAGTAATTATTACTATACGTTCGGGTTCGTCTCGTTTTTTAGAACCCTATTGTAGTGTGACACGTTGTTTGCCATAACCAGGAAATACTATGTTTCCCTGTAAGCTGCAGGTCACGTTCGTGCAACCCAGTTATCCCGCTATTTTTCGGAATAATAAATGTAATGCCAGATTATACACTAATTAAAACTCTACCGTTTGTTGGCATATGTCATTTTGGTTAATATTTTATACCTTTGGGCCTAGATTTAAAAGCTATATTTTCAAAAATTTACATTCCATTATCAACGTGTGCAAAAGTACCATTAATTTAAAGTTTTAAGTTTAAGGTCCTTATTTATAAACTGAATAATGTATTGCTGTATTGTATAACTCCAACTTGTTAATAAGCATTTGTACAAATTATTAACTTATATTGTTGTCGGTTCATTTTTGAACATGGGACAAGAATATTCAATACCCAAACGTTGACCGTGTATTTTTAAGTAATTTAGAAATCTGATCCATATAAAAAGAGTTGCTAAAAGTACCACAAGAATAAATATTTCGGAAACCCATTCCTAGACTACAAGTTCCTTTCAATATATTTCTTCAATTTGACAAATAGAGTTTCCTTTTGGATTACTTCTTTTTGTGGCCTCCTCGTCACTCCAAAATTTATTTGGCACTGTCAAATCTATTTCCAATATTCATCGGTAAAAACTTAGACCCTTCTATTCTTTCCAAGGTAAAATTGATTTTATTTATTAAGTTTTATTGAAGCAGGTATAATCCGTTTTATTAAACTGAATAAGAAAAATCGAATGTTTATTATCCTTTTGAATCTTTAATTGTGGGTAAATCCTTCTTGGCCCCTTAGCTTAACTAATTTTAACACACTCATTATAATGTTGAGTTAAGAATTCTTTTTCTTGTGCACAGAATAGATATATTACACATAGATTCAAAAGTATTGAATCGCTCTGATTTTGGCATTTAAAAATTTTTTTTCTAAATGTTTATTTATGTTTATCAGTTAAAACGATACAATTTTTTGCATTTTGTTGGCGCTGGCCAGTTAAATTTTTCGGTTCAGTGTGTAAAAATGAATCGCCGAATAATATCTGAAATTGATCGTGCAAGAATAGTAGCTTTAGTTGAATAAGGTCATTCCCAAAGATTTGTTGCTGAAAGAATAGGGGTTTTTTAAAGTGATGTCTCTCACATATGGAATCGCTATCTAGAGACCAATTCTGTTCGAGACAGACCACGAAGTGGTAGAAGGCGTGTTACTAACGAACGGCAGAACCGCTATATTACCTTAACAATTCGGAGAAATCGTACTATGCCAGTCCCAGTCAGGGAGATGTTACGCATGCAATAGGAGTATCCGCCTCTACACTAAGAAGACGAATTCTTGAATCCGGTTTAAGATGTCGGCGACCAGTAAGAGTTCCCCAGCTATTGCTGAAACGCAATTCTGTCCTATTTTTCGACGAGACCAGGATTTGTCTGGTAAACGATAGTCGCCGGATTCGTGTTTGAAGAGAACCAAAAAGAGCCGTCCAACTTGCTAATGCTCGCCCCTTGCCTCCATTCGCGGGAGGAAACGCCATGTTTTGACAGGCGTTCAAGGCACAATGACTGGCGACAGGTACATTAGGGATATTCTACATCCTTATGTTAGGACGTGGAGAGGGGCTGATGGTAACAATTTTGTGTTTATGGACGACAATGGCCGGCTCCATCTTACTAGAGCTGTGGATGAATACCTAGAAAGTGAGGGAATCAATCGCTTGGAGTGGCTTGCTTTGTCCCCTGACATGAACCCGATAGAACATGCTTGGAATATGCTCTCTAGGGCGTTCGCGTTAGAAGAAATCCCCCTAGAACTCTCCAGGACCTTGTCGTCGCTGCTACCGAGGAATGGCAGGCTATTCCACAAGAACGGATTGCTAACCTTACGCACAGCATGCGGCGTCATCTTCAAGCTTGCATTGAGGCCAGAGAAGGAAATATACTTTATTAGAAGCTATATTTTTTTAAATTTCACAAATTATACAATATAAATACATTTTATTTTTGTTAAGTTTTTTTTTGGAATGTTTAAAATGTTTTGGTAAAATAAAAAATTTTAAAAGTTATTGATTTTTATTTTAAACTTATCAATGAACTAATATTTAGTCTATTTTCACGATGACGTAATTACTTATCCGAGAATCAGAGTGATGCAAAACTTTTGAATCTGTGTGTATTTGTAAATCGAGAATAGACCTTCTGTGTGCGTCCATGTATGAAACACAAGGTAAAAAAAGCTTTTTTATACAACTAACATTACCTGATAAATTGGTATACTTTATAAAAAAAGAATTTCTTACGAGAGACACAAAAATAAAAATCAAAACATGATAAATAACAAGGGTTGGTAAAATTTTATGGAAGGGAAAACCTATTGGGTAAAGAATAAATGATCCAATACACAAATACGAGCTACCGACAAAAACGATAAAATAAATAGTATTCGAAACATTAAGTTGCAGTTTATTGTTCGCAGTTTGAGTATTAGAGATTTTGCCAATATGCCTTTATAAATATTGCAAATGTCGGGTTAGTAAAATCAGATCAATCTTTTACTAAAATAATATGACTAATTCAAATGCGATGAAAATTTTTTTTTCTGCATCGTTCAACAAGTCTAGTTCACACATATTTCAGGATTTTGCTGAAATACATGAATTTTTGATAATTTGTTGGATTAGCTCCAATCTTCTCATACGTGAAGTTTCATATCTCCAGTTGTATACTGATCGGATCAATGTCGGTGTTTTAAAAGTGTATTAAAATAAAAATTTTATCAAAAAAATGTATATGTGGATATTGCCGAAATCTGCTAAATTCCAAACTCGCAATATCTTCTGGTCCCTTTTCCAAAGAACTGTCTTTGGCATTAGGGTAAATTCGTACGAGATGTCGCTACTTACTATTCAGTAGTAATTACAGTTTCCCCGCGTGTAGTTACTGACAGGGATGGCCTGACCCCTTATTTTCACTTTCCAACTAACAAATCCAGAATACATACATGTTATCCGGAACACATATAAGTATATTTACAAAATGATCTGCAAAGTTTGCGAGATTTTTGTAATAAATATGTAAAAAGTCTCAATTAATTAACATGCATATTGCACAACCTTTAATGTAAGTAGGTAAGTAATATGAGCAATATTCATTTTAAATTCCAAGCAGCTTCATCCTTTGTTTGCCTCAAGGCCTTAATACATGCACCCAATATTTTATAAGGCAATATTATTTTATGACTGCATAAAAGACCGTATTTAATGGAATAATTCTACATTAGAGAAGCGCTTGCATTAAATAACAATGTATGACAAAACATATAAATTGATATATTAAAATATTTAATAATATTACTTACTCCCATAAGATTAGAAATTATCTATATTATATCTATAGGTTTTAGTCTTGCGAGCATTTCCTTACCAGTTATATATGAGTACCAACTAATTTAACTTTTCAACTCGTCACATGGGAATATTTCCTAAACTATAATGGTTAGACAGTTAAAATTGACAAGCATATAAAAGCTATGGTCTCTGGCACTTACCCAAATATTTCAAAATTTATAAAAACAGTGTTAGAATTATTATACCATTAGTTACGATAATTCCCATATAAATGGCAATTTAAACAAATTTGCACATTGCGAACTGTCGAACGTTATATAAGCTACATTTGCAATAATGGATTATGATTTAATGGATTTGTTTGTTGAAAAAATTAATCCAAAATGGATAATTATAGATAATACAAAGAACTACATGAAATGTTATTGCTCTATTAGTGGTATATTTAATTTCTTGTTTGAATTTGAGGGGCTCGACTAATACAAGCAAACACATACAAAATTTAATATTGGTGCAACCATTTTTAATGTTCTACCGATGAATTCTGTATGTGTCCTAAATAGTTTAAGAAGAAGATAATTGAATGACTTAAATTTTAAAACATATTCAGTGAAAACTCTCTTGGGCGGACACCTACGGGACCGTCTAAATGTCCTAATAGAGGTGTCCGCCCATGGGAAATTTGTTATTAGGTAATATGTAAATGCAAAATACATAAACATAACAAAAATACACTAATTTTAGTTAGGATGTAGTACTACAAAAATCTAATAACGTAGTTTGATGTGTTTGCATTTTAAACTTGCAAACTAGAAAATGTAATTCCAAGTCTGATAACAATTCCATTGCTGTAGAGTCACCTCTATTCTTTGCATACTCTTATGATTCCTTTAGTTTATTTTCACATTCTAATAATTTATATTACTTCTTTCAAAAAATGATTCAAACATTCTATTTTTAGTTAAGTCCTCTCCTGTCTTATTAGCCTTCATTCCAAGGAATAGGAAGGCGGATCATTTGTATTTAAGATTTTATTGCAAGATATTTTTAACGTGTCCCCGGAAAAAACATTCTTTTGTGACTAGCTGGCACCCTAGTAAACAAGTCGGTAGTTATTTAAATTTAACTTAAGGTTAAAGTTAACCGAATGCTCTGTTGAATATAAAGTTAAAAGTTTTCTTAAGCTTCTTGTTACATGTTAAAAGCAGACAATGTCTTACAAACGTAAAGGTTTCTATATTTATTTTTATAAATGTTTCCTGCAAATATATAATGTAATCAGGGACCATATATATATAATATACAATTTTAAGCTGAAATTTTTTCGTATAAAATGTATATTAATGACCAAGAAAGTTCACCATTTCTATTTTTCATTAAAAGTCATGCGCACCACTGTGTTAAGTTTAAACAAGTAATTGCCAGTGGCGTACGATGCATGTGGCTTTATTATAGTATGGTTTGGCATGAGGGGCTTCTAAGTAAACTGCGATCATATGGTATGTCCAGTCGATTCTGTGCATGGTTGTCTAGCTTTCTTAAGGACCGCTCTCTGCAAGTGGCGATTGACGGATTTCTCTCAGACACCTTCACCATCAATGCCGATGTTTCTCAAGGGTCCATATTGTCTCCCACTCTCTTCTTACTCTACATTAACGACCTTCTAGTGAAAACTAAAAATCCGATATTTAGTTTTGCTGACGATAGCACACTTATCTCATCTTTCTCTTTGAATGCGCAAACATCGGCTGCCGACGCATATCTTCGCAGACAGCATGAAGTATCACGCCTCAACAAAGACCTGGAAAAAATTTTGGCTTGAGGTGACAGTAACCAAGTCGAACGCTAAAAAACCCCAGGCAGCAGTTTTCTCTAAAAAGGTTAACATTACAGAACCGGATATAGTCATGGCCGGATACGCAATCCCACTGGCTTCATCTAATAATTTGCTGGGCGTCAATCTGGGAGGAAATATGTCTTGGCATAACCACGTTGTGTCAATCGCCAAGATAGCTTCTCAGAAGCTTGGGGTACTCTTCCGAACCAGAAAGTTGTACACACCTCAACAATTTTTGACACTATACAAAGCTCAGATTCGACCATCACTAGAGTACTGCTCTCATGTCTGGAGCTCTGCACCCAAACATACTCTCCGGCTACTGGATTCCATCGAAAGGAGGGCTATTCGTCTGATCGGAGACCACGAGCTGACGAAGAACCTCGACAGCCAAGAACAAGACAGGTTGGGGATTTGACTCTCTTCTACTGATATTTTCATGGAAGGTGCTCGGCTGACCTTGCCTTCTTAATTCCCCCAGTGCCGCCCATTAATCGCATATAACCTCCAACGATTCAAAACCAACGTGAATCGCGTTTTGCGCACACGCACCACTCCCAGAGTGCCCTAAAGGATTTTTCCTATAGTGCTTCTGTTTGATCATAAAAAAAATGGGTCTGTCTTGCAATGTTTCTCTAGGACCCCCAAAGAACGCCCAAGAAGTCACTGATTTAAATAACATATTATAATATTTATCACATGAGAGAAATAAGAAGATGGGCATAATGTAGAAAATCATTGTCTTTGACTTTTTGAAAAGATGTTAAAAATGTACAAAGCAGAGAAATTTTGTGAAAATTTTATTGATCACATATTGTAACCCGATATTAGGAGGATCAATTACTTTAGCCTATGTATCTTGCTTGGTTGCGCCAGTAGAGAGTGCCAAATAAGGCCAAGCAAATAAAATTGTTGAGAAAATGCTATAAAGTAAATCGTCGATAAGTTTGCCATTTTTCAATTTCCTTCAAGAAATAGGTATACATACATGTTCTCGTGGCCTAGGTGACTGTATATTTAAGAGCGCCCCCATCTATCTCCATTATTGAATTTAAAGGCAGCAGTATACCGCCATAAGAGAAGCGTTTCGAGTGTTTGCTATGCAATACGTTTGCCTTGCATGACATATTCGTGCTTTCTTCGGCCTATACACATTTAAATATGTGCCATATATCGACGTTTATTTTTATGGTCTACTTATCTTCTTATTCCGTTCCGTTTGTTTATTCCTTACATTCGTTTGTTTTTTCATGTTTTACATTCTCAATACTGCGCTTTGATAAGCATAAAGTATGTAAATGTATTTTAAATATTTACATTGTATAAGTGCCTAGTTTAATGGTTGTATAAAACGTCTGTGCAATAAAGAAGTTTACTGAATAGTAATATATTTTCAGACGATATATGGTAAATTTGGGAGATCTAAGTATTATTACTTGGTGAAATATATGGTGTTCCGATAATGTATCAGGATACTCAGAGTAGTCAGTCACTTAATAAGAAGTAGAAAACCCATTCCTTTTCTAGTTACAGCCTGTCAATTTGTTATTTTTCTTTATTTTTTTACACCTTGCGATTAGTTTTTAAACCATTAAGTTGATATTTGCCACAAGGAATACGCTTAACGATTTTTATCATTCTGTATGTATGTATGTGTTAATAGGATATAAAGCAACATTTTAGTGACAAAATTGAAACTCGTTCGCAGGCACAAAATTCCGTCACAATGAAATTTTGGCCAAGTTTGATATTTTGTAACTTTTTTAGTTATGCGATCTTCATGATTTTTTTGTCAGTTTTTAGATCCATTTATTGAGTTTTTCCTTAATTAATTTATAAAGTAACATTTTTTATTAGTCTATATTCTCTCTCTCTATCTCTCCCTCTCTTCTCTTTGTCAGCCCTATCCGGTCCACTCCTGGACATAGGCCTCTCCGAGTCTTTTCCATTCTTGTCGATTCTGAGCCAGTTGCGCCCAGTTTCTAGCAGCGACCCCCCTTATATCATCCATCCAACGCCTTTGCGGTCTTCCTCTACTTCTTTTTGTTTCTCTGGGGCGCCAGTGGGTCACTTTGTTCGTCCATCTACCGTCTTCCTGTCTTGCAACATGTCCTGCCCACCTCCATTTCATCTCGGCCATGTAGCGAATTACATCGGTCACCTTCTTTCGTCTTCTTGGTTCTTCGTTTCTGATCCGGTCCTTTATGGAAAATTGCCCGTTCCATTGCCCTTTGTGTAGTTTTTAATCTGTCTGCACTGCCTTTTGTGATTGTCATTGTTTCGAGGCCATATGTTGCTACCAGCAAAATGCACATGTCATAGACTTTGCGTTGCGTTTGCACAAGTGTATTGGAATATCTCGATTTTTAGAACGTATTTTAGTTTTCCAAAAGCAGCCCAGGTTAGTTTCACTCTTCGCGTTATTTTCGATTTTTGATTCTCTTTTCCCAATTTAATGAGGTGTCCTAGGTATACGTATTCGTCAACGTTTTCGATGTTTTCGTTAGATAATGATAATTGAATGTGATTGGGTGACATAATCTTGGATTTATTGGTGTTCATTTTTAGCCCTATTTTTCTTTCTTGATGTTATGTCTAGTTGTTGCATCATTTCCTTTAACTCATCTGGGTCATCGGAGATGAGAACAATATCATCCGCAAAGCGTCTCTTCCAGTGCCAGGGTGAACAGTTTTGGTGATATCGTGTCACCTTGTCGAAGTCCTCTATTGAGGTTTATTTTAGACGTTTTCATGCTTTCGTTAATTTTAACATGCATTGTGGCGTTTCCATATATATCTTTTATAACTGCATTTTATCTTGAGTCGATTCTGGCATTATTCATGGCGTTAAGGAAGGACCATGTTTCCATTGAGTCAAATGCTTTATGGAAGTCTACAAATGCCAGACGTATGGGTATGTTGTATTAGTTGTTTTTTCTATTATGGTGCGTAAAGTTTCCAAATGCGTGGTCTTTCCCTTTGACAGTCTTGATTTGAGAACTCTCATGTTTTTCTTTTGTTCAATTGTTTCATTCATAATCTTTGTTCTGTGGGTTCTTACATCCTTACGACTTGCCTTTTTCACCATTTTGTTTACATCTCTGTGTTGTTCTGTTCCCTCTTCCAACTCTCTTCTTTGGCTCATTAATTGGGTTGTATTGGCGCTTAGTCTTGAATGTTTTCGTTTTACTACCTTTGAGAATATTTTTTTAGTTGCTGTATGAATGGATGATTTGATTGTTTCGTTCAGTTAGTTTATATCCATATTGTCAATGATTTCTATTGGTGGCAATCTTTTTGTAATTACTTCTTGGTATTCCACTTTCCTTGCTGCAAGTTTCTCGTTTGTCGGGAACCTCGTTATCTTGATTAGTTTATTCCTTTCCCGCCTTAGGCCTATGCGGAGACATGCTCTCACCAAGGTGTTTAAACAGAACAGTGATTCCTCGCTAAGAAAGTTCACCAACCTTTCTCCTCTATCATAGGTTATAGGCTATATTATACATGAGAAAATCAAACGGTTGTTTTTGTCGTAATTTCAAAACACCCTGTAGGAAAATTGAGGTGGATAATTTTATTTACATACTGTTTCTTGTAATCTTTGTTGTATTCCAAACATTTCGTCTTTTGATTCGTTTCATTACCTCATTTCTGATGCGAGCTGCAAAATCTTAAATGACGAGTGTAGATAATGATAAAATTGTTGGAAATTCAATACCATTTTTTTTATCGAAAACATTTCGCATCATAAACCGTTTCAAAACGATGAGCGGAAAAATACTTAAAGTACATTTTTTTGATTCTTGATGGTACTAATTAGTTTTTAGATTCCAATAAACAGAGAATAAATTTGCTATCAATAATCTTGTACCTATATCAATGGGTTATGAAATAAACATTAATCATTAATTCAAGGAAATTATACAGAATAATACCGGGGCAAATTGGTCCTATCCATTCGCATGCCATCACGGTCTGGTTCTAACACGATGAACGGCTTAACCGGCCCGCGGGACCGTCGGTTGAGCGTTAATATCAGACCGCTCCGGTCCCCTGAGGCACGACCAATAAAAATTTTATTCTAGCCTGTTTGCCGAACTTAAATGCCCTGGATTATTCGGGGACCGGGAACTGACCGAGCCTTGCCAAGATTTTTTACCGGATTTTTTACTTTATTTTTATCCGTGTTTCACGTGTACGGAAATCTTTTGATACCGAAAATATGTAATTTTAAGGCAATTTTATATTCGATTATTTGAACCTTAATTATTATAACCTTAAATCGGTGTCCGAAACGGGGATAATAAATTTTAAGTTAAGATATACCAACAAATGTTATTTTCATATACAGGGTGTTCCTTAATGACGTGCTAATATTTCAGGGTGTAATTCCTTAGGTCTTTTTATAAAGAAAAGTTCATATGAACATATGTCCGCAACGGCTTAAATTTTTTGCTACAGGGTGTTGAATTCTTATTTTTTAATGGTTATTTCTTAATATCTAAGAAATTACTTTAGATATTATTTTCAATTTTGGTACGTGTTAATAGGATATAGAACCACAAATTTTAGTTAGAAAAGTTATTCAATTGTTCCACCAGTGGCGTCCCTGCAAACATGTCCTCTGATATTTTTTACAAAAAAGATGGTACGCTACTGACTTTTTTCCATGTGGATATTTTTCTGATTAGCCTGATCAATTCTACATGAAAACGTAGACGTAGAGTTTTTCTCGTCAGACGCACCGTTCTTGATTAACATCACTAAATTCATATTGAAACTCATTATTATTAACATTGATAAAATAACTAATGATAAATTTTATTTTATAAAAATTGTTGGAGTGGGAAATTCGATGCGAGGACGGGCGGAAATATGCCTTTTAAGTGAAAGTGGCCATATCAAACAATTTTTACAAAACAAAATTTATCATTAATTATTTTATCAATGTTAATAATAATGAGTTTCAATATGAATTTAATGATTTTAATCAAGAACGTCCGACGAGAAAAACTCGAGAGACCGTTTTCATGTAGAATTGATCAGGCTAATTAAAAATATCCACATGGAAAAATGTCAGTGACGTACCATCTTTTTTGTAAAAAATATCAGAGGACATGTTTGCAGGGACGCCACTGGTGCAACAATTGAATAACTTTTCTAACTAAAATTTGTGGTTCTATATCCTATTAACACATACCAAAATTGAAAATAATATCTAAAGTACTTTCGGAGATATTAAAATCTAACCATTTGAAAATAAAAATTAAACACCCTGTAGCAAAAAATTTAAGCCGTTGCGGATATGAACTTTTCTTTATAAAATGACCTAAGGAATCACACCCTGAAATATTAAGGAACACCCTGTATAGTGGATCGGCAAAAAGTTGGCCACATATGGGCCACTTTTTTATTATTGAAATATTAATAAAACTTTTTACGCCTATTGCCTCAGCATAATTGGCAACCTAAACACTTATTTTTATATTTGTCACTAATTTGGCGGGAAAATTGAAAAACATATATTTTGTCATGAAAACTGGTATTAAATGACACGATATCGAAAAAAGACATTTGAAAACAGTGTGCAGATTTTAATCTTATGCTCTTTTGTAAAGTTTAGTTTGGAGTCAAAATTCTAAAACTTATATTTTTCAGAAGAATATTTTGGAATTATATTTGAAATCGAAATTGTCTGCTAACTGTTAAAATCTACCCAAAATCGGTATAAAAATTATGGAATAGTTGATAACGTTTAACATCAGGGAACATAATGCATACGTGCTGGGAAAAAATCTAAACTTTTAGGGCAAAAAGGAACACTCCTGATTGCTACTGTCTATCTTCTTCTGTAAGACGTTTCTGGAACGATGCGGTTAAGAAAAACGATCTCAACCTGGATTACGAGAATTCGTGGACGTCCATAAAATATTCCCTTTAAACGCTTTTGACACGCCTCGATCAGTTCCCGTTTTCCTGATATTTTAGCATAGAAAGGTAAAAACATTATAAAAAGATTCGGAAATATTTGGTAAATCTGGATATCTTATCTGTAAAGCTGTTATTTAAGAAAGATTTCCTATATTTTTTGAAAATTGGAAAAGCGATCGAACACGTTTATAATTAATTTATTCTAGTTCTAAAATCAGATACCAGCTATAATATTCATCGGTTTTCACTCAAAAATCTTAATTTATTGTGATATTTGTTTAAATAATATCAGTAAACATTTCGCCTATATATATTTAAGTGAAAAAAAAACAGTTTGTTAAAATTGTATATATAATGTTAATGGAACTTTTTTTAGTGCGACAAACTTTTCACCCGCGTGATCTATTTTTTCTGCATCATTATTTTCAGTGATGTTTTTCCGCCTCCAACAACAATAAAAAAACTATTATGCAGAAATATTTTCTGTTTACACAAACAATTTTTATTTTATTTACTGTACTTATAATTAATTATATTATTTTGTTACCTAATTATAGTAAAGGCATATAATAGAATACACAAATGTTAATTTGAAGTATATTTACAATGTTTCAAGCAATTTATATTATACAGGGTGTCAGTTTAACAACTTTTCACCGGTAATATTTCTAAAGACTATTTGTTAACACAAAGAAACTCCCCTTTCCATTTAAGATCTTAGGGGTAACATCTACCCCTCCCAGGGGGCTTAACCACGAAGGCTGCAAATATTCTTTACAACGATCTCCATTCCCAACAAAATTGACGTGTCCGATTTTTAATAATTATTATTTATTCTTTATAAAGTGGCTATACAGGGTGTTCCTTAATGATGTGCTAATATTTCAGGCTGTAATTGGTCATTTTATAAAGAAAAGTTCATATGAAAATATGTCCGCAACGGCTTAAATTTGTTGCTACAGAGTGTTGAATTTTTATTTTGTAAATGGTTATTTTTTAATAACTCCGAAATTACTTTAGATATTATTTTCAATTTTGGTACGTGCTAATAGGATATAGAACCACAAATTTTAGTTAGAAAAGTTATTCAATTGTTCCACCAGTGGCGTCCCTGCAAACATGTCCTCTGATATTTTTTACAAAAAAGATGGTACGCTACTGACTTTTTTCCATGTGGATATTTTTTCTGATTAGCCTGATCAATTCTACATGAAAACGTAGACGTACCGTTCTTGATTAACATTACTAAATTCATATTGAAACTCATTATTACTAACATTGATAAAATAACTAATGATAAATTTTGTTTTATAAAAATTATTGGAGTGGGAAATTCGTTGCGAAGACGGTCGGAAGCATGCCTTATAAATGAAAGTGGCCATATCCAACAATTTTTACAAAACAAAATTTATCATTAATTATTTTATCAATGTTAATAATAATGAGTTTCAATATGAATTTAGTGGTTTTAATCAATAGCGAGAAAAACTCAAGAGACCGTTTTCATGTAGAAAGAACAAGGCTAATCAGAAAAAATATCCTCATGGAAAAATGTCAGTGATGTACCTTCTTTCTTGTAAAAAGTATAAGAGGATATGTTTGCAGGGACGCCACTGGTGGAACAATTGAATAACTTTTCTAACTAAAATTTGTGGTTCTATATCCTATTAACACATACCAAAATTGAAAATAATATCTAAAGTACTTTCGGAGATATTGAAAAATAACCATTTAAAAAATACAAATTCAACACACTGTAGCAAAAAATTTAAGCCGTTGCGAGCCTATGTTCATAATAAACTTTTCTTTATAAAATGACCTATTAGCACGTCATCAAGGAACACCCTGTATAATAAATAATGTTCTATGTATTACTTATATGACCAGATAAATTGCATTGCACTCATAATTGAATGTCGGCTCTTTTATTTTGCCGACTAAGCCACAATCTTGTTCCCCCCCAGAAATATATTATTTTCGAATGGCAACCTCTCCGAAAGATATATATATCCTGAACGTACCACAAAACACATAATTTAAATGTATATAAAACGTTATTGTTAGGCTTACGTCGTTCATTTTCAGACAAAAATAAATCAAAACAAAATAGATCACCCTTTACATACAAAAGAAAATCGCAAAATAGAAGGTCTCGAAAATCAATAATAGTTGGAATCCGTAAGCGTGAATGGATACCACATGTGCCCTACTTTTGTTTTTCAGTACCGTAACTAAGAGATTTTCTGATGGACTGGAAATTATTTACTAAACTACTAAGATTCCGCGCAAGTGCTGCCCCAACTGATGTTCATTACTAACTTAGTTGTTATTTAATTTTATTAATGAAAACATCTATGGCATACAATCAAACAATGTCAAGACGTCTCGATATATGAACCGGCGCTAGAACTCCCTGAAGAAATTATATTTATTGGAAGTTTTTTTGATTTTCTGCTTCGCTTCGCTGCGTCGTATTAATATTAAAGAGATTTGGTTACGTCCTGTAGCATGATTAGTAACGGAGAACAACCCTCGGAAGATCTGAAAACTATTTTTAACAACTGTTTTTTTAATAATAAAAATA
This sequence comes from Barypeithes pellucidus, assembly GCA_963991005.1. Lineage (NCBI taxonomy): Eukaryota > Metazoa > Arthropoda > Insecta > Coleoptera > Curculionidae > Barypeithes > Barypeithes pellucidus. The sequence continues at coordinate 17,027,879 of OZ022566.1, forward strand.
TAAAACTGCCATATATATAATAATAATAAGCTTTTTTTGATTCGAACGACGACTTTTTTTCAAGATATCTACGGCACTGATTTAAGTCGTAGCTCATATGGGATTTAGAGATTTGTCATGCAATGTACCGATTGCCTGATAGCAATATATTGGTCACTCTCGGTTTTAAAAAGGTGGTATATAAGATTGGTAAAACACAATGTCGGTATAAACCTGTTTTCCCTTTTATCCCTTTTTTTTAACAATGTTGCGATAAAAATACGAGCTAGAACAAAAAACCATATTAGGGATAAAGGTGGTTTTGAGTATGTCGTGGGTTTATTCACAGATGTGGGCGAATATCTAAAAAGTATATAATATCTACAAAACTGGCCAAATTAAAACAAATATTTGCATATCATAAAATAATCCCATCCCATTAAACAACACCACACTATATACCCTATACTTCTCAGATGATCAAATAGTTGTGGCCCAAGACTATGACGGAGGACCGAGGAACGGCTACCCTATCAGATACTAGAGTGGACACCTCGGGATAGACGAAAGCGAGGAATACCAATAAAAATCTGCAGAGAGGGGATAGATAGGGATATTACACTGAGAGAGCTGGGGGACGACCTCTGGCAGGACCAAGATCAGTGGAGACTGGAACTCGGAAGACGTCGAATAACGTTATAGATCGAATTGTATATATATATATATATAACGATTTGGGTAATATTGGGCTTTGCAGCAAATGAAAGTGTACTCTTTAAAGTTGGTCCAAGCTTTCGGAAATCTTTATTTCCATCATCAGGGAAACTACAATACAAGAAAATTGACTGAAATCAGAGTTAAGCTCTTAATTTCACAAAACAACTTTAGTTACTTACAACTTTGTTGAGGATGTTCATAAATTTGTAGTTAATTACTAATAGTAACACAGTAAAATTAGAAAGCACTGAAGCAGCAACAAGCCAAAATCTTTTGTGGTTGGTATATACATACAAAACACACCATAATTCATTAATTAAAAAGACAGCACAGATTAAAATAATTTAAATTTTCAAATAAAATTACTGGTCTTTATCGACCATGCCCACGGAAACGGCCATTTTGTACCGGTATTATTTGATGAAATCGGCGCAGAGAATTTATAGGAACAATGATGATCACATATTACTCTGTGGTATGCCACCATTCCACAAAGGACCTTCTTATGTGTATCTTTCGATACTGGATACAACAAAAGAGGGAAAAAACCTTATCGATCTTAATTCTATTGGTTGAGGTGTTGATTCAAATGTGTGTATGCAACACTTGAAACATATCCGGAAACAATCATGTGAATTGTAAATATGAGGTTTATTTAATTTATTAATTATTATTATTATTTATTCTCAGAATGTAGAAATTTATTATTGATTAGTTATTAATTGTTAATATTTTGCTTTATTATTATTCAATTTATTATTGACTACCCATGTCTCTGTGGAGGGTGGGATTTTTATCTAACGCCAATAAATAGGCATAAACCTCACTTAAATGGCTGATGTCAGTTCGTCTGTTCATGTTGTTGGGGATCTGAGAAATCCAGGCCATCTCCAGGAAGATTCTTTTTGTGTAAACCGACTGTGTTGATAAGACTTTAGTAGAGCCGTAGTTCATATTATGACCAAGTGTATTGGCATGTTCAGCCAACGCACATCTCTCAGGGTGTAATCTACAATCACTCCTATGTGACGCAATTCTTTTATTTAATGGTCTGGCAGTTTGGCCAATATATATATATACTGTGTTACTATTAGTAATTAACTACAAATTTATGAACATCCTCAACAAAGTTGTAAGTAACTAAAGTTGTTTTGTGAAATTAAGAGCTTAACTCTGATTTCAGTCAATTTTCTTGTATTGTAGTTTCCCTGATGATGGAAATAAAGATTTCCGAAAGCTTGGACCAACTTTAAAGAGTACACTTTCATTTGCTGCAAAGCCCAATATTACCCAAATCGTTATCCCTAACTAGTCAGCAACGACTACCTTTCCTATATATATATATATATATATAAAATAATAATAAATTGCGGACAACTATAGTGGGACCAAAATGTATTTCCATGTACTAGGTGTGTGGCGCATCGTTAAATATATTTTTTGATGATTTTTCTTCAGTAGATTCCAGCTGGATGGGGTTAGCGTATATTTTTCACTGCTGTTGCCACTTGGCAGTCCCTGCGTACGTTAATGGAATGGCAACACTGTTCCGCTAGCCGATATCCCCTTTTTATAATATAAATATTAGATAGACTTTAAACCGGTTGCTAGTTATATACATTTTTTAAAGGTGCCCACAGACTATGCGTCGATTCCCCATTCATGAAACGCGATGCGTGGTTCGCGTGCAAATCGTAAATAGTGTGTAGGGACTTGTGCGTCTAAAATCGATTCGCAAACAGTGCGATTCGCTAGTTCGCAGTAACACTACGAACTATTGAGGAACAGGTCAAACCGTGCTTCGCGTTTCACGAGAGGATAATCGGCGCATGGTCTGTAGCCACCTTAAGGCTATGCGATTTAAGATTATCCCTAATTATACTTTAAAAGTAGTATTTTGAAATTCTTATATTTTGAGATCTATATTTGTATTTTTCAGACTTTTAAGGTAATAAATAATGATTTTAAAACAGACATGTTGACGCCAATATAAAATATTCATAAAGTTTGCGGAAGATTGGGTTTTCCGCAAAGACCCTGAAGGCGCTAAATTATAGAGCAGCCACCCTTTTTTAATCGCTTACTTTTTTATAAATGCATTTTTGATTACTCAAATGTTATTATTATTTTATCACCTGTACCTCGGGAAGGCAATTTTATTCAATCTCTCAAAATTGGTATAGAACTGCTTAATAAAACATTTTTAACCAATGTTTCTGGACGGTAATATTTTTTGATCACTTTTATGCCACGAAACAATTAAGAATTAAAGAGGATATCTGATAAAGGTCGACTCCCATGGCGATGTGGTTAATACATCAGTTGTCAAAGTGGACATGAGTGAGATGGTTAAATAGTCAGGCGTTGCAAAACTCCTCCATTGTATTTTAGTTTCAGAAATGCCGTTGTTATTAGAGGCCATCCAAATACTAGACTACACCAATTAATTATCGAATATTCAAAAATTCACGTCCTAATTAATAAGTATTGATAGAAAATAGATTATAGAGTTTAGGACAGAGCAGTTTACGTCCTAATACTTCTCATTGTACGGGGTCGATGCAAGTAAATTTCCTAAAATTTAAATTTAACATATCTTCATAAGAATTTTATCTATTTTTTCAACTAAACCAATTAGAGATACATCTGAGTTAGATAATGGCCCCAAAGTATAGCAATCTTGGAGGAAATATGTCTTGGCATAACCACGTTGTGGCAATCGCCAATATAGCTTCTCAGAAACTTGGTGTACTCTTCCGAACCAAAAGTTGTACACACCTCACCACACACTTTTGACACTATACTAAGCCCAGATTCGACCATCACTAGAGTACTGCTCTCATGTCTGGAGCTCTGCAGCCAAACATACTCTTCGGCTACTGGATTAAATCGAAAGGAGGGCCATTCGTTTGATCGGAGACCACGAGCTGACGAAGAACCTCGACAGCCTAGAACATCGAAGACAGGTTGGGGATTTGACTATCTTTTACACATATTTTCATGGAAAGTGCTCGGCTGACCTTGCCCTCTTAATTCCGCTCAGAGTGGCGAATAGCAAAAATGCACGCCGAACCACTGCCGTCCATCCATATGTGGTTAAGCTTAGTACTCCTCTAACTTCATTATTTAAGAATTCTTTCATCTGGAGGATTCATCCTTATGGAACGACCTTCCCGAGGTCGTTTTTCCCAACGAATATAACCTCCAACGATTCAGAACTAACGTGAATCGATTTATTCGCACACGCACCACTCCCAGAGTCAGTTGCGGAACTTCAAACTTTGGGCCCCCCGCAAAATTATTTATTAGGCCCTATAAAATGATTTATTTAGTTAAGCTAGAATAACGTAAATTGGTAAATTATAGATATAGATGTTGCTCCATAAGAATTTAGAATAGAAAACTGATGATTCCTATGAGAGAAATTTTTTTAATGCTGTTTAGAAACTAAGGTTTATACAAAAAAATCACATTTATTATATAATATTATTATAATAATCTTATTCCAGAACCCATAAACAGTGACCACACTATTCTTTTCTGAATAAATTTATTGTTTAAAATCAATTTTAAACCAAATTTCCAAGAAATATTTACAAAAGTATAAGTTCTCGTAAAATTAATATCATACAGGGCAGGTTAAAATTAGAAGTTACTTTAAACAAGTCGCAAAAATAGGTTCTTTCTTTCCTCCAATAATTTAGACTTACATCTTATATTCTAAACAAAAAATATGTTAAGAGGTTTTCTGATATGTCACTCGATAACCATTTATAACTAATTTTCGGTTAATAACTGAATATCACAATGTTTAGTAATCAGTTAGCCATGGAAACAATTATTGTATAAAATGAAACATAAATGATATTTGAATGAAATAAATGTATTTCCGCTTACTAATAATAATAATAATCTACAAAAAAAATTATTTTAAAAAATGTTCAATATGACGTCTGGTTTGTTCAATGCATTTCTGTAAACGTATTTTCCCTAAATTGAACCATTGAACAACTTTTCAATTAATTTTGTTTGGAGATTAATATATTACTAGTAAGTTATTCGTAAAATCTAAGGCGATTGACAGATGTGTAGGAACTCCTTTTCTTGATGATAGTATTAAATCATAATAAATTAGTGTTGCGTATGAAAAAAACACTTTTTAAAATGGCGAGGGGCCTCGCATTGCGTAACGGGAGGCCACTTTGGGCCGTGGGCGCCCTGGACGCCAGCCCCCCCCCCCCCCCCTTGCATGGTAGTTCCGCAAGTGCCCAGAGTGCCTTAAAGGATTTTTTCTATAGTGCTTGTGTTTGATCATAAAAAAAAATACTACTCGAGGTAACAAAAAAAATCTTCAATTTCTAAACACGTTATATTATCGAAAAATTGTTCCGTAAACAATAATTGCAACAATAAAAATCATTTGAACAAATAACACAATTATCTTTTCCTTTAATTCATTTACTGAACATTAAAAATTCAAAAATAACGATACAAATACAAATCACGGGGACGTTTATGTCTATTTCGAAATATATTTCCTCGCTTTGTGTAAACTCTTGGCTTTAATAATATTACATAATAACTTAGTGAGGGTCTAGCGAATAACAGAATACGACAGCAGTAAATTGGTAAAATTTCCTCTAAAATATCATTGCTTCCGGATTGGCGTCTCATCTTATGAGGTCGTAAAGGACCTGCCGACCGTCCAAACTGCTGGCTGGTCCAGTCTTTGTGACTGTAAATCAAAGTCCCTGATTTACAGAACACAATAGCTTGTTAGAGTCCATCTATTACAGTTCCAAGACATTTCAACAACTCAGAAATAGATATATAATGGCCGTGTACTTATTTTTATCATAGATTTTGAATAGCGAAAAATTGATTCCCTGAATGATATATTTATTCCTGTTAAAAGTTTCAATATTTTATCACTGAGCAATCAAATAATCCTTAAAATGTATTACATACAATTATGTAATTTGTATTATTTTTCTTTTAAATAATTCTCCGTTATTAATTTTAAACTTTTAAATTACAAACTATATAAGCTTACGATTGAAGACGCTTATCACGTAGCTGATTAAAATTATAACGACGTACCAATATCAATGTTTATCTCCAGCCAGCGAAGGAAATCAATTCTCAACGTTATTTTATTTCAATAAAAGAAAATACCCCTGGCTTGGTTTTATTTTCCTTCAATGAACACAATGACAAACTTTTTATCGAGACAACAGTTCAATCGATCTCCTTTCCAAACTTTTCGAAGCGCCTATTATTTGTCAGTTTGAGTATCTTCCTGCATCTTTTTGTTTGAATTTCAACCCAACAATTTCCCATTTAAAACTATTTTCTTACGTATTTATCCCTTATGGGACTGGGAAATGGAAAATATGTACTTTATAATAGATCATAGGTGAACAAAATGAATATTACACTGATAAACGAGATTATTTGTATCAAATAAATCTGACATTTTCTCAAATGAATGCTGCATTTGATTTAAGGACAACATTTCCTTAAGTCAAATTCAAAGCTTTAAAGAAATATGAGTTTACGAGAACTACCTGCCTTAACAATAGCTTTTGAATAAAGTGTAGGGTACTTTAGCTTTATGGCAAGGCCGTCAGTGTTGAGAACAGACACCGCCATTTTGATTCTCAAATTAAGGTACCAAAAAATAACAATAGAGCCATCTATTTCATTAACATGCAGCTGTAATAAAACTTCACTTATGCACATAACACAGTACAGTCGGGAATCAGGTGTGAAGTTTTACCTGTAATAAATAAAATAGTTTTCGTGTATGGGTGACTATATAACTTTAGCAATTTAGCAATACATAAAGATAAGTTATACTTAATTATCAAAGGTCACTTCACTTACCTTCTAATTTTGACAATCAGTGATTCCAACGCCACGAAATTAGCAATTATTGTACATTCATAGTGTATTTATAGTATTTGCAGAATTATACCGTTGATCTTTTGACTGCAATAAAACCCCATTATCCCTTCGACAATAAAATAAATAAGGAAATCCAAAATTTTAAAACCTTTTCGAGCAGAGCCGGACCAGGTATACAAATTCAATTTATACCTATGCCTGATGCATATATAAAAACAAAGTGATTTTTAATAATTTTAATCTTTAGTGGTTTTCCGGCGAGTAATTTTTAGTTAGGCTTATTAGTGGTAGAATGTGGCGTCCTTGGAATTGTGCTGATAGGGGGGCATCTTCAAGTGTCATTTTTAAAAGAAAGCATTTATCTACCGATGCCAAACTAATAATTAAAAATGTCTATCAATCGTTGTTGAGTAGAAATTTTAATTCGATGGATGCTTTAGCAGAGACGTATACTTTGACAAAAACTCCTTTATCTTCGGTAAGAGACATAGTACTTAAATCTGTTAATCCTAGAAAGAATCGGAGTGATTCTGGCACATTTAGACGCATAGACGAAAATGACATGGATTTATTATGAAGAAAGATTTACCAAATGTATGAGCCAGAACAAACCCACCTTGATTTCCCTTAAAGAGCGGCTGATTAAAGACGAAACAAATATCTCTTGTAGCCTTTCAAGCCTTAGGAAAATATTGCGTAAAATGGGTTTTAAATACCGAAGCATTGATAAAAGTTAATGGAATCTCAATGTTTACGGGAATGGAGACTTAAATATTTAACAACTGTTAAACAATTTAGAGAAGAAAATCATTCAATTATTTACATGGACGAAACATGGTTCGATACGCATGACACTCCAAGAAAAGGTTGGGATGATTCTTCCAAAAAATTCCAAACCAAGGCACCATCAATAAAGGCAAAAGAATCACAATATTACATGCTGGTTCAGAGAACGGGCTTGTTCCAAATTGTCTGTTGCTTTCAGCTAAAAATATAACAGATTCTTCTTTAGATTACCATCAAGATACGGACGCACAACTTTTTGAAGATTGGTTTAAACATAAACGCCTTAAAAATATACCTGAAAATATCGTCATTGTAATGGACAATGCTAGTTATCATAGTCGGCAAGCAAAAATCATTCCCAATTCTAATAATACAAAAGCAGAAATTCAAAATTTTATGATTGAAAATGATTTATATTTTGAAGAAACTTACAAAAAACGAGAACTGCTAGAAGTATTAAAAGCTTTTAAAATAAATAAGGAATAAGGTAAACGTGCCAGTAATTGACACTGTTCCAGTTACTGACACTTGTTCATTGATTCTGTAAAAATAAGCTCATTTTAATAAACCCAATAATGTGTAATACAAAACTATGAAGATATACTATTTGGCACTACTGTAATGCCTAAAAGAAGAGTCTTTCAAATTGTTAGTATGAAGTTCGATGCCATAATAATCACGTGTTTGTGTTTATCTGATACTCTTAAAGAAATCCTTAAGGTAAGCACATAAAATAATATTTAATAACTTTTGTAGATATTATGTTTCATGAAGTCTAAATATGTGTACATATTTATCTAGCTTTAGAGTTAAGTTTTATGTATAATTGATTATCAAGAAGAAGGTAACCTTCCTTTTAATAGTAGTGTCAGGGACTGGATCATGCAAATGCCGTGGTGTGCCAGTTATTGACACTTGTGTCAATAACTGGAACATTGGGAAATATTAAATGATTGTTGCCAAATTGTTCAAAAACTCATACATACTTTCTCCTAGAAATTTGAATTAAAACAAATATTTGGATCCAGTCTTTGACAGGGATGTCAATAATTAGAGCAAAGGATGTCAATTACTGAAACATTGTTTGTTACAGATATGGCACCTAAAAAAAAAATTATACCAAGGAGCAAATGCGCTTAGCTCTGGAAGCTGTAGCAAAAGGTATACCCACTGCAACAGCTGCAAAGACCCATTCCGTGCCTAGGGTGACCTTATTACACAAATCTCGTCGTAAATTACCCATTGAATGCCAAATGGGACCAAGCACCATTCTGACCAACTATAAAGAGTCTATTTTGAAGAACTGGATTCTATCACTAGCCAAACAAAGCACCATCAACCAATGCACAAGGAACAACTAGTTGACAGTGTGAAATTTATTATCCAAGAAACTAAACGGCCAAATTCTTTTAATAACGGTCGCCCAGGCAGGAAGTGGTATGACTCCTTCATGCGAAGACACCCAAATTTGAGTGAAAGAGTAGCACAAAATTTTACACCGGCCCGTGAGAAGGTAACTGAACAGCAACTAAGAGACTGGAATATCACTTAAAAAAAGAAGGAGAAAGAAATAAAAAGCTAGAAGAGAAAGAAAGAAGAGCTGAGGAAAGAAAAAGAGAGAAGGAAGAAAAATGTAATGAAATAAAAAATAAAATTAAAAGGAAGAAGCGAGTTTCAGATTTTGAAACTTCTAGTGAGTCTCAAGAGCGGGTGGAAAGTGGGCAAAGTCTTGATGACGTCAACATTCATGCAGATGATAGTGTTGACCATGATGATGGTGAAGATATTCCATTGATTCACCTAGCAAAAAGTCGAAACCCAAAGATGATATTCGGGTTGGAGACTTTAGAGTTTTTGGGTGGGAGGAAACAAACTTTATTCTACAGATAGATATGTATGTATACTACAAAAAATATGTAAAATTGACATTGAAGTTGTTTCCCTAAAATCAATGGATGGAAAATCGTATTTCAAATTAATTGAGAATGACATTTCAACCATACAATTTGATGATGTTCATCCTGAAATTCAAAGTCTTTGTGACAGAATAAAATATGTGTTCATCAAAGAAATTGATGTTTTTAAATCTACATAATTTGTTCTTATTTAAATTTTTTTGTAATAATAACATACCTAAGTACTTAAATAAATCCCCATTTAACTGTCAATTATTGGTGTGTCAATTACTAGAACAATCAAAAAGTAGGCTGTCAATAACTGGTGCTTTTGCAAATTTTTTTCAAAATTATACTAAAAAAATATATATAATTTTTTCATCAAATATCTAATGCTATACTGACTATCAAACTATAAACTAATTAGAAAATTATAGAATTGGAATTTGAGTCAATAATTGTAGCCATAGCGATTTGTCTATAAGATTTTCCGCCTAATAGTGTCAATTACTGGTACGTTTACCTTACGATTGTGACAAACTTGCAGCAGAAAATGGACGTACAGTGTTGCATCTTTCTCCGTACTATTGTATATTCAATCCTATTGAGCTAATATGGCACCGATTAAAATCCAATATTAGGAGAAATAATTTTTCTCCTACATTAAATGCATCTGTAGTAGAATTAATTAATTCTAAGTTAGAAAAATTTCTGCAGACAGCTGGAAAAACCGTGTACAGCATGTTCCTAAGGTGGAAAATTCTTACAATTGTATGATTACAAATGTTCAACCCTTAATTATAAGTTTACGCTTAGATGACGATAGTGATAGTGATACAGAGTTAAATTTTGAATAAATTATCAATAGTTTCTTAGAATTTAAATAATTTTTATTGTACTTGTTATCCTAATAGTTATACTTTTAAATTATATTATTTTCAATTATCATTAATTGTTATCATTATTTTACATTTATTATAGGTACCTAAAACTAAAAATACCTATCTATTTATTTTAAATTATAAAAATAAATCATGTGGTGTGGTATACATTTTCAAGCCGGCCCTGATCCCATTTATTGAGCTTTGAAGAGGTTGAGGCGTATACAATAGGGTTTAATCAGGTAGTTTATTTATGGCAGTAAGAGACAACGGTATAATTCTGCAACAACTATACACATTTTCACACACAAAAAGCTAGAATGCATGACATTACCGAGTCGAAAATAGAATGCGTAATGAATGCCGTATAACTAAAACAAAAACTTTAATGACGCGACGGCCCGGGAATCCCGCCGGCCAGCGTGCATAGACTGTCGACTGGAGACAAATTCGTGCGATGCTGATCTACTGAGAAATAAATTTGCTTTTGGGGCAAGTGACAAGTCAAGTCAAATCAATTTTCTTTGTTCTGAATGAAAAAACGGCAAATTAATCAATTCTTTTGTCCCAACAGAGCGCTTTTTTCAGTGTAGATATCCTTTTTTTAATAGTCTCGTCATAGGAACATACGTGAAGCGACAAACCAATTGGAAAGAAATACAAATAACAAACGGGAATAGAGTTAAAAAGTATGTTCTACATACTTCGTATGAAAAATGGCACTTAATTGGTCTCTGCATATACCCCGGTGAAATTACTTGCCGCCATTTCGAAAGCTATATTTATTCATCTAATCCTAACCGACAAATAGCAAACAGACAAGTTAAATTTATATTCCCTTCTGAAATGAACGAGGAAATGTATATTTCAGCTATAGGTGTATTTCCTTTTTTCTGTCAGCATAAAGTAAATATATTTATTAAGAAAATAAAGCTACTAGAAATAGTAAAGTTTTACCGGCTCTCTACTTGATAAAGTTTAATCATTATATTACTAATTTCATCCAAGAAATTTTCATAAATAATAAATTTTCTTCTAAAAATTGACAAGTAATTTATTTTTTATTGATACTAATTTAAGGTAATTTCTTAAGTCTCATATAATTACTTTAAACTTTTCTTTTAAATTGGCAAGTATTGATGAAATTCATAAAATAATCCCTTCTATTCAAACTAATTCTTCCGGAGTAGATGGCATATCTTCTAGAATGTTATAATATTGTAGTCCTTATATAGATAAGTACGTCACTCATATTATCAACTGTTGTTTGGAGTCAAACTATTTTCCCGACCAATGGAAGATCTCTGTGGTCAAACCTTTACCTAAAGCAAAAGATCACGCAACTTTTAATGATATTAGGATAATTAGTATCTTACCTATTTTTTCCAAGTGTTCCAAAGGTCCTATATTGTCAATTATTTCAATACTGTATACAAAATTCTAATATACCGGATAGTCAGTGCGGTTTTAGGAAGGATTTTAGCACCTCTATAGCATTGGTTGAGGTTACTGATGGTATAATGACGGCTATTGATAGGAAATTGAGTAGTGTTCTGATTCTTTTGGATGTTTCAAAGGCTTTCGATACCCTTAATCATGAACTTTTATTTGCTAAACTTAAATATTATGTAGATCTTTCTCTTAATCTTATCAAATCATATTTCACTAACCGTTATCAAAAAATTTCTTGCAATAATAATTTCTCAGTTCAAGTTCTCTCAGGTGTGCCACAGGGATCTATCCTTGGACCGCTTATTTTTATAATTTATACATCTGATATCTTAAAATCTTTTAAATTTTGTTAAGTCCAGGCTTACGCGGATGATACGCAGGTTTACGTCTATTTTGACCATAATGATTATCTTGCCGTGTCTAATTTAATTAATGAAGCTCTGTCTACATTAAAAAAGCTTTCTTCAGAACATAATTTGAAGTTAAACCCATTAAAGTCATGTTTGATGTTTTTTGGTAACAAAAATAATATATCTTTCTTAATTGAAAATTTTGATATAACTCTTGATGGTATTAATCTTCCTAGTGTTAAGTCGGCAAAAAATTTGGTTATAATTATTGACACAGAATTAAGATTCATTAAAAAGTTAATTCAAAAGTCCTATTTGACTTTTGTATAGCAACCGTCATTTTCTTAATTATGGTTTGCGTAAAATGCTTTGTAAGTCTCTTGTTCTGTCTAGCTTTAATTACTGTGATTTTATTTATGGCCCATGTTTGGGTATTTTGGATGGGAATAGGATACAGAAAGTTCAAAATACTTGTTTTCGTCTTATTTTTGGTCTAAGAAAATTTGAGCATGTTTCACATAGATTTAAAGATCTTGGATGGCTCAAAATGCACAATCGCCGATCTCTCTATTTGGGAAATTTCTTTCATGGGAATTGGAGTAACCCTGTTTTACCTCTGTCTATAAAAAATAAGTTCCAATTTTGCTATGATATACATTCACGTAACATTTTCTAATAAAATTACTCTTCCTCATTATCATAGTGCCATGTTTCAGAGAACATTCACTTATAATTGTATTAAATTATATAACAATTTACCGGATTATCTTCTTTCTCTCAACTCTAACAAATTTAAAACTTTGTATAAGAAATATTTGCTCAATCTCCAAAATTCCTAATTGTATTATTTATTGTATTATTACTTTTTATTATTACTTTCTTTATTATTACTTTTCTTTTTTTTATTGTTATGCGATATCTGCGTTAGTTCAGTATTTGCCTCTATGTGGGCCAGTTTTAATTTGTTTGGGTATATCAGAACATTGATCTTAACTTTGACTATTCCTATATTTGTTTTATTGTATTCAACTGTTTTTTTTTCTTCTTTATTCTTGAACGTTTGGGTTTTTGGGGTTCAGTAGAGTAGCCTTTGGCTAGACTGCGCCTCGAATTGACTCCATATTGTTTATATGTATTTACTTGTATTTAACTTATTTAATAAAAGGCATTTATTATTATTATTTTCCCATATTTCACTCTTACCAACGCATTTGGCAAAAGGTATTTAACCTTTATTCCCAAGTTGTAACCAACAACCTCAGAGATCGGTTTTAGTTCGCATCTACTATATAACTTTGCGGAGAATATTGGCTGTACCATATATTGATATATATCCTGTACTTGAGATTCTTTTACCTGCCCTGGCAACTTCGCAAGGTAAGTAGTTAAGTTTTTAGGTACAGCTCCTAAGGCTCCAATAATTACTGGTATTATTTCCGTTTTTAAACCCCACATTCGAGAGACTTCTATAGCCAGGCTTTTATACTTTAATTTCTTTTCAGACCCTTTATTTATGAGATTTTTGTCTCCCGGAACAGATACATCGATAATTTGACAAGTCTTGTTATTAATTTCTTTTATAATTATATCCGGTTTGTTGGCCCTGATCTCCCGATCTGTATTTATTATTATTATTATTATTATTATTATTACTTTTTTTTTTACTTTTTTTGAAACCGGGTATGCCCACAGCAATCGACCAGGTGAAGGTAGGATTACTATGGTTGTCTACGACTCAAGAAACGACCTGACGATGTGTGTCGCATCAAGGAACACGGACTTCTGTGCTCTTATTATTATTATTATTTTTTCTCCTTCTATTATTTCTCAATCTAGATTCTACTAGTTGCCAAAATTTTGAGGAACAATTATGTTGAATATTTTTTCCGATTTCATTTTGTTCGTAACTATGTTTCATCGACAACTTAATGCTAACATACAATAATGGGATTTTCTATACTACCATATTATGATGGTGGGGATACGTACCTTTAATCCTATTATAATTTTATTTTTTAATTTGTATTAGAACGAGCCTTGTCCTACAAAAAAATACAACTTAAAGATGTCCTATTTAAAAAGATTTTCTTCTTAATATTAAAAGTAACAGGGACAGTTAAGTGACACTGAAAGGCTTCAAAAGATTCATATTTAAATCCCTTTTATTTCAACGATTTTATGACAATTGAAGACTACGCCAATTACGGTAACCTAATTTGTACAATTCTTATTTTATTAAGTCGGGAGTGGTCGTGTAATATCGGACATTTAAGCTAATTGAGCTAAAAAAATAAACACAGTTTTGTGGGATAGGCAGTCTAACAAGATATTGCTGGCCCTTAAATACACGTTATCTATTTGAAGCGTAATTTCACCAAGCAAACCTGGCCTAAAACACATATTGATGTGGATTAGGCCAGTGCTGCAACTGCAGCAGCAACAAATTAAATGAAGGTTTGTAGACCCGATTTGTCAAAGATACAGAAACGTCGTTTAAAGCCGGGCTCAGACGACTGGCGTACTTTACCAATATTTGTTACTGGCGAATACTTTCCACGTCGTGTGAATGCATGGTATACGCCATTACAAATATTAGCTCGGTATACCAGTAGTCTTAAGGTGCATTTACACATGCATGTATTTAGTGGCGCCAGTGGTCGCTCCAGTTTTATTTGCACGCCAGTAAAGGTTTACACTTTGTTGAGAAAACAAGAATAAGTGGCAAGCCAGTTTCATTTTTAAAGTGTTTTTCGCGGTGCGAACTATGTCGAGTGAACTTTCCGAAGCCTGTAAAATAGTCGCTGAACTTTTAGTGGAAAAAAATTATGATAAAAGAAATACAGAAAAAGAATCGACGAAAAGGCCGTGTCTCGGTTAAACCATGAATTGATTGTCGACCTGCTTTGGGTGCACATTCGATAAACACGGATAAGATTCATATCCTACAAGAAATTTGATTGTCAGTTCTGCGACCGCTTTTTTTTAGCCATAATAAACTATATAAAAAATTTGCCAGTGTAAACAAGTGCTTCACGTCAGCGAACGCTCGCCAGTTTTTCGTTTAGGTTGCGCTTCTAATTTTTGTTGATTGAAGTTTATATAGTTGGTTGCTGGAAGTTGGTTTTTATAGCTTGCAGGATCCTCTGCTGCGAGCTCTACTAGAAGTTTTTCAGAAACACCCAAATTTGATTGGGGATTCGACTCTTTTTTACAGATATTTTCATGGAAAGTGCTCCGCTGACCTTGCCCTCTTAATTCCGCCCAGAGAGGTGAATAGCAGAAATATACGACGAATCACTGCCGTCCATCAATATGTGGTTAAGCTTAGTACTCCTCGAACTTCATTATTTAAGAACTTCTTCCTTATGGAACGACCTTCCCGAGATCGTTTTTCCCAACGAATATAACCTCCAACGATTCAAAACCAACGTGAATCGCTTTTTGCGCATACGCACCACTACCAGAGTGCCCTAAAGGATTTTTCCTATAGTGCTTGTATTTGATCATAAAAAAAGAGTTCGACGATTAATCCATGGTTTAATCCAGAGACGGCCTTCTCGTCGTTTCTTTTTCGGTATTTCTTTTATCTTCTTTTCCACTAAAAGTTCAGCGACTATTTTACAGGCTTCGGAAAATTCACTCACTCGAAATAGTGCGCACTATGAAAAACACTTTAAAAATGAAACTGACGTGCGACTTATTTTTGTTTGCTCAACAAAGTGTAAACCTTTACTGGCGTGCAAATAGTAATGGTGCGACCACTGGTGCCATTAAATCCATGCATGTGTAAATGCTCTTTTTTACACTTGCAAGTCTTGATTTTCTGTACGAATTTGTCATCACTGGCGCCAGTGTTTTCAGAAAGATACAAACTTTTTTGGTCTATGCATGCGAAAATAAATTTTTATGCATGTCGATGTTTACACTTGCTAATTTTATTTACTGGTGCGCCAGTTTTTATTGGCGCCACTAAATCCATGCATGTGTAAATGCACCTTTACGCCAATGTTGTTTTAGAAGGAATTAACCACAAAAAAGCAATTTTGTGGCTTGTAGGTTAACAACCAAAGTCTCCATGAAATTTAAAAGTTCTGATATTGGAAAATTTTTCCCTATCTCCAAATATAGAAAAGTTTCATTTCAAATCTTTATTACCTATGAAGGACAGTTAAAATCTCATGATAATGGATAGAGGCATTTAAGGCGGGTAGCCAGTATTTATTATGGCATTACAGGCTGTTAGGAAACAGTAAAGAACAGCCGTAATTTAAAATTTATTTATTACTGTGACATATCGCAACAAACTTGCTGTTTTTAATAAGAGCTGTGCTAAGAGAGCGCCTTTTACGATGACATAAAATGACCAATAAACTTACGGGATCGTGATGCCTTTACTATAGACGGTATTATACTAAAGTCTTAATAAATATAATGTGTAATAAATTATCTATATTTTTTTTAAACATAAATTGATTTCCTCTAGATTAGTATAAATTAAACAATTTTAAATTTTCATAAATTTATTTTTGAACTACCTACAACCAAATATTTTATACCAGAACATGGATTATAAATTGAGATACAATTAAAAATGTTGACATATTTTTATTTAATAAATGTATTTTTTTATATAAGTAATGTTTATTTAATTCCCAAAGAGCTATTTTAGTCCATTACAGGGAATATTATAACATAGAACATAAATAAGTAATTAATCAATATAAAAATTAAAAATAAAAATTATTATACATGGTTAAGTAATTTGTATATTTTCCAGAAAAAAATTTTTTGCGTTTTTTTTTAAAGTAATTTTAAATTTAAAATTTTTTTTAATACTTTAGATAACGTATTATAAATATTTATTCCATCAAATAAAATTGATTCCATCCCTATGCTACTTTTAATTTGATTTTTTTTTAAATGGTCAATATTTCTGGTATTATGATATCAGTTAAATTTTATACAAAATTTTTTATTTTGATTATTAATTGCATGAATTAGTATACTGATTTTTAATTTATATAAACTATTCAGATCTAGATATCCTCTTGGTTTATATAAATTTGTTGTCGGTTCCAAAAAATTTAGTTTATGAATACATGTTATAATTTTGTTTTGTAGTTTTTTTAAAGGGTTTAATATTGTTGCACATGCAGATCCCCAAACTGATATTAAATATTGAAATTTTGAATAAACTAATGAATAATAAATATTTTTTAAATGTATTAAAGGTATATAATCTCGAATTTTATATAATATTCCAATGAGTGGTGATGCGCTTTTTCGAATGTTTTCGACATGTTTTCTCTAATTTAAATTTTCATCTATATATAAGCCTAAATACTTTATTGATTTTGCATACTTAATTTCGTTTCCATTAAAAATTATTTGTTAAATATTTGTTCCCAATTGCACATTTAGAAATAAACTTGAAAGATGACTTTTGAAGTTTATAGGATTGCAGCCATGAAAGTATAATTTTCAAATCATTAGTAATATCAGTTTGAATTAGAAAAAGACTCGCCAAAATATAAAATTGTAGTATCATCCGCCAACAATTTGACATTACCTTTTAGATTTAACTTAAAAATTGAATTTATATATATATAAGGAATAAAGTAGGTCCTAAAATTGATCCTTGGGGAACACCGCAAGTAATATTTTGTTGAGAACTTGAGCAATCGTCAATATAAACGTACTGTTTTCTGTTATATAAATAATTTTTAAACCAATTGTAAATATTTCCTCTAATACCAATATTGAAAAGACTTCGTGATTCACAGTATCAAATGCTTTTCGCCAGTCTAAAGATAATAAGCAACATTTTTTATTATTGTCTAAAGTTAATTGAATGTCAGTAATAATATCAATAGCAGATATTTCTGTATCTTTAGACTTACGAAATCCATATTGACTACTAAATATTGATTTTCTAAAAAATTTGTCAATTTCTTATTCATTTTTTTTCAAAATTTTAGATAAAACAGGTAAAACAGAAATTTGTCTATAATTGTTAGGATCACTTTTTTGATCATTTTTAAAAATTGTAGATATCTTTGTCAATTTAATTTTTTCTGGGAAAATACTCGTAATAAATGATAATTTAATGAGAGATTGCAGGATGGGAACGATTTCTTTTTTGGTTTAATAGTTTTTATCGATATATCATTAAAACCGCTGGCCTCTCTTGGGGTAAGATTTGTAATAATTCCATCAATATCTTCTTTAAAAACTTCCTCTGGATCTAGAAACATTGAGTTTTGATAATATATCCATAAAAATTATTAAAATGGTCAAAAAAGAAATCGTTCCCATCTTGCAATCTCTCATTAAATTATCATAATAATAAGGATAAGAACCCTTAATAATAACAATAATTTCCCTAAGCAAGGTTTATCGCCTTGTTGTGGAATAAACAGGTGCATGATATTATACCTTGTATGCAGATATACAATGGTAAGACGAATATTAATGACAATTACGTTCAAATTAATTTGGTTAATTGTTATGTTATACTGGGTGAGGTTTTTATTGATACAATAATATAACACAAAAATGGTTTAAACATGGAATCGATAATGTTGAGATGGGGGTGGGGGGACATTTACGCCCTCTCTATATTGAGGGGTAGTTATAACTTTTAAATTTTAAACAGGATATTGTACTATTTTGTATAATTGGAACCTACATAAAGTATGCGTCCAACAAAATGTATAATTTGTTCGTTCAGTTACGAAATTATGGTTTTATTGACAGTGTCAGTTAAATCGACACTGGTATTTTGACATGTATTATTTAAAATTAAACGGTAGTATAGTATAGGTATACACAGGCAGAACCTTCCTTCATAACATTTAATTAGCTTATTCTGGGACCCTGCTGAGTTTATGAAGAGAATTATTCAAGAAATCCGAAAAAAATTACATAGGAAAATCAAGACACTATGTCTGACAGGCGGTAGGTCTGACAACGTCGCAGATATCACCCCACATTTTTTACCCCTAAGTCTAAAATTTGAAGCACTTTGTTAAAGGAGCTAACGAGAAAAATAGCCGTTACCGAACTTCTGTGCCACACTGTATATCGTCGCCCTCCTATCTGCAATTTTAGAATAGGATCTGCCAGACTAGTTATGCAACGGATACCGTGTTGTAGAATTAACGATATTATACCTTTACCGGTAGCTCTGGTGCCAGTTTTTTAAAAATCAACACAAAATTCGGCAGCAAAATTAATCAAAAAATCAAACACAACAAGACGAGAGCAAAAATGCAGTACATAATTAAAAATTTAAACTTTAACAAAGTTACAGTTAAAAATTCAAGCACTTGAGATGTATTTTATTCTAGTTTGGCTTTATTTAACTATATTTTACATTTAGAAATACTTTGTTTGATCAAATTATATAATATTTGAAACTAAAAAAATTTTCTCATTCCTACAATGGAACAAAGTTCTTTTTTTTGTTTGCGCCGAATATGCAATTAATATCTGAGCTACTTGCTAATCCTCCTACCAGCAACACTTCAATAATTTAAAATTTTATTTTGTTCTCGGGTTTGTTTGTATAATGTTGTTGTTTTGAGTTGTTTCAATGTTTTATGTTTTTTGTCATTGAATTATTGCGATTCTGTGCGATTTTATGAAATGTAATATAAAATAAAGTACCTTTAGGTCTAATTATGCCCAGGTAAGGGCGAAACTCGTACTGGTTTTACATTAAGAAATGTTTTTTGAGACCGTGACTTTTTGTTCTCTATTAGTTTAATTGAAATTAAATAAAATGCTGGAAAACCATTTTAATGAGAATATTGTTTACTTTATAGCATTCGATGACTATAAGTAAACTTTAAAATATTCCTCAAACTTTTTGGAAAATCTAAATGGCAGATAGTGAAGTTTGTATTACAAAGTAAAATGAATATTGGCTTTTAGGCGTCAAAGCGGCTGCGAAAACAACTTAAAATTACAAATCAAAGATTTAGTTAAACTGTTGTTTACACAGACAACTATTTTTATCTTAACTATATTCCTAATATAACATAAAATAGTTTTAAAGCTGAAGAAAGGAACTAAAAAGTAAAATATTTTTAAAACTTAATTTCTTTATACTATTTTATTCTATACAAAATCGCTACTGCGATTAAATATTTAATCGTACAACTGTGAAGTACGTATAATACTGGAAAATCTAAGAACAAACACGTTAAGGTGAGATATTTGTTACGCCCGATTGGCAAAGGGAGAAAAGAAAATAATGTATTAGGTTTATCAATCAGAACGTTTAAAGGGGCTAAGTGTCCCGATTTTTAAACGTCAGTTTAAAATTTATTCTCCATATTGAATTACAATTTTATCTTCGACTAGTAAATTTTGATTGCGGCCGTTTGTAATGGTTTTAGCACATATTGGAGAGTAAAATATACTCATTGTATACAGGGTGGCTCATCGAAAACAGTCCAGCAAGGTTTACGGCTGTGTACGTGAAAATTAAAAAAAAAACCTCGGACCCGTAAACTTGTGTTTTCAGGAGGACACGTATCACTATTAATTTCATCCCTGTAACCTCAACCCCCCTAGCGGGGGCGGCTACTGCCCTTATTTTTTCAAATGGGAATGGGTATGTTGTGGTACATCTTTTTAAAGGGCATTAAAGTTTCTTTAAAATGGAGCTTCGTTTTGTAAATTTGAGCTACGCTCCGCCGAGCAACGGAATTTGAAACATTTCACTGCACCTCTTATCAAGTACACAGGTTTGTGCGTAAACAATTTTTTTTAAAGTAATAAGTATCAGTCAATTCAACTTTATCTTCAGTAAAGTGGTTGATCCAGATCTACATACGTTATTTCTGCGCTATTATTTTCTTTTGATTTGATCGTGACATAAATAATGGTTTATTCTATTGAGGAGAGAGTGGAAATTATTGAATTGTATTTTATAAACAATCAATGTGCACGTATCACAACATACCCATTCAAATTTGAAAAAACAAGGGCAGTAACCGCCCCTGCTAGAGAGATTGAAGTTACAGGGATAAAATTAATACGTGAAACGTGTCCCCCTGAAAACACAAGTTTACGGGTCCGAGTTTTTTTTTTAATTTTCACGTAGACAGCCGTAAACCTTGCTGGACTGTTTTCGATGGGCCACCCTGTATAATAAAATTGTATTTGTACAGTTTACTAAAATATAATACAAATGATTTACTTGTTTTACCATTTTATTCAAAATAAAATGCCAGAATTGGCTGGGATTTTAGCTTTCGTTGGTAACTGTCCAAGAATTTCAAACATATATTCTAATAATAAAGGCGAAAAGCTGAAACTATTACTTAATGCAACCCACTGACGATTACATTTGCTCGCGAGCATGCACGAATAGCAATACTTGCACACAAATGTGAAATGCAATATAATCCACTGACTATTCAGGTAGACTGAGCGATCCTGTCATTTTAATAGAGGCCGTAAATCAGCAGTAGCAAAATTTGCTGATTATCAACATAGTCTCTTGGATTTGGAAACAATTCTTTGATAAAATCAAATGTTGTTGCACGCACTACCTTGGTAAAATATAGAAAAAGAATGATAACTGGCACGTTTTTCCCACATACTGTGTCTTGCCAGGATGTAAGCTGCGACAGATCATTTCACATCGCGCCAGAGGCATGAAAAGTCGACAGTTTTTGACCACACGTTGTCAAATTTGCATGCATGCCTCGATGTGTTCATGCATGCTCGCAAGTGGCCCGCATAAGGCCTACTATATGTATTCTTACATAATTTGGATTACGGATAGAAAGAAACTTCTTCATAACACTCTCAAATGAGGCACCGTCTTAAGGGATTACTTTTGAATCGTAACGTTTTTTTCTCAAAAGAAAAAAAAATCAGACTAAAAATTCTACGCGCTGCTAGTAGGTCCAGTATCTATTAAAGCCTTTAATTTATTTTATTCTAAATGTGTCGTAAATGTTTTCAACAAAGTTAACGGATATTATTGTTTACTAAATAAAAATCATGTTTGGCAGTGCTTTCATTCAAATTTTTGCAGAAATTCGATCAGATTTTGTAACTTAACTGGGTGAAACGATTGCGAAGAACATAAACTTCATTGTACTTAAAAATAGTTGTTTAAAACATTTGTTTTAAAGAGATATCCATCGAAAATACGTTTTAATTTTCGAAGCAAACAATCTGCTATTTTTATTAAATTGTTCTCTGACATATGTCTATATGGTTTCAGCGTAATATCTTGTTTTGTTGATATTGTCTTCCGAATTCACAGCGAGGGTTGGCTTTTCAATCCACAGAACAATGATGTAAGATAAGTTAGTGGCACGAGCATATTCTACTTCTGAAGTTGTTAATGATGTTTTCCACCACACAAACAATTCTACTAAACTTGCGAGTTATTATTCAGAAACAGGTCTAAATGATATAGGCAATTGCTTACTGCCAACCGACAAATAAAGGTGACTTTAGCTTCCCCTTGCTTTTGTGTCAACCGAATCTGGTGTAAAAGGTATTTGCGTGGGTAATTACATTTTTATATATATACACGTCGATAAATATTATCGTGATTTGAAATTAGTATATTTGACTTACGATGATGGATTTTCAAACAAAAAAATATGTATTTCGTTCAAATAGTATTTCTAGAATAGCCTAAAATATTTAAGCTTGGGTTAAACCTCTGCTGGTAAAACTCTATCTTCTTGTTGCCCAGTTTACATTTTAAATCCCGCAAGGAGAATACTGTCGTAAACAATATCACTACAAACTACGACTACTACGACTAGCGACAACCTAGCAATGCGAAATTAGTTGCCCCAGTACTCTCTTCGTGGAAATTCATCTACACTTAGCGCCTTTTCAGATTGATTGAAAAACGATTTAAGAACATATTTATTTGTCCCAATAAGAAAAATGTATAGAACCCTCTTCTCCATAAATATTACTATTATATCCTTAGTTTTCGCTTGAAAAGTTTTGTCACAAACTACCAAATAATAATGTTGCCAGTTTACTCGAGACTGATGCTTTTCCTTCTCACTCGATAAATTAAAGTCAAATAAAAAGTTTCTACTAAAAAAACTGGCCCTTTTTAACGCAATCCCATGGTGTGAATCGAATACTAAATAGGACAGCATGCGGGTTTTCCTGAAACCGAAATCAAACACTACCTGGACCGGACTAATATTCACATTTCTTGTATTCCATAACAACAAATGGCAACAAGTCGGTATAATTATTTGTCCGTCTGTCTATCGGTGCAATTGTCACATCATTCTGAGAGATCGTTTGACACGGAGAGCTGAAATTTGGCATGGTTATAGTTACGTTTAACCTAATACAAACCGAAAATTTAAAATTGGAATTTTTGACGTTTTGGAGCCGGGTTTTTGGTAGCAAACACAACAACACAAGTAATCGAGAGAATCTTCATTAAGTGGCATATTCAACACAGAGTTTGTTAAGCTGAATTTGAAAAATATTGTCTGAAGAATCGATGTTGTATGATGAAAGAAATGTGCATTATTTAGAATGATCTCATTAGTATCTATATCTTAACATTATAGACTAATTCTTTTATTTTCATGCCATTTTCTTAGTTTAAAGATATCGTTGTAGTGTTTTCATTTAACTCTGGAGAAATAAAGAGCCCTTAAACAGGGCAAGTTCGATCCTGGATCGAAACAGGGGGATTCTTCAACGTCGAATAATAGGTTTTGTCGGGGGTAGTTTTTTGCTCGCGTCCGTCTGATGTCAGCTAATTAAAAGCTGCCGATGTTTCGTTGCTGGATTGTACGTGACATGGTGAATGCGTTCAGAAAGACAAATTCACTGTGCTGGAACTTCCGAGAAAAGTTGGGCGACTTGGAAAAAATCTTTACAGAAAGAAGTTTACTCTCGATTTATAAACAGTTTATCCAGTTACCATTTTCTACTTGTAAGTATAAATAAACCATACATTCATGCTTAAACTACGTCCAAATTCTTAGCACAGGATCATTTTTTTTAAATTGTTCATTCTTAAAAAAACATATTTTTCCGATTTCAATTTTGTCCTGTAATTTTTCGATTGATCCGCGATCTCTCAAAACCAACATCAGTCCATAATAACAATAGAAGTTTAGTATGAGATGAATTTATTTAGCCGGATGTCAATTTAATCACACGAAACTGTGTTTCATTTTCTTATTTAAAATTACTTTTATTGTCAATAAATTCGACTTTTTTATAACTTTCGAAGCTGCACACTTTTAGAACTGTATACATTTTAACATAAAGAGAAACAAATAAAGAGTGCTTACCTGGTTAAAACCTTTTGTTTTCAAATCTAACCGTTTTTTTTTGTGCCGGTCAAAGTTATAATTAAAAACAAACGAAAAGCGCCTACACGGATATTTTTACGCAAGGATATACATTTCTCTTATTTTGGCAATAAACTTTGCTTCGAAAAAGTTTAAAACTAGTATATTTCATGGGACTAATAATATTAGTAATATGAGGAAAATAAGTTAGGCATGTAGTATGTAAAAAAACTATATCCTTAGACATTTCATCTAATTCACAGCAGCTTCTTTAGGTGATATGGAATTTTTTTGACCGCTCTTGTTTATTAGATACTATAATTTTTGAATAAATAAATATAATAACCGAATAAAATTCCTGTCCAGTACACTTTCGCACTTTTCTTCAACTGAATAAAATTTTCTTGGTGAAAAGGACGTACAATTTCAGAAGTTTCCGTAGACAGGGCTATTTTTTAGTGTTGTGGACCTGGCTCTATAATGCTATGTAATCAAAGAAATTGGTAAACAAAACGACTACCACTTAAGACTGACAAGCAATTTGAAAGCTCCGACGTTTTTTTCACGCGTTCCGATTTTTTCCTCTCCTCTAATCCCGACACAATGAGATGTTTGTCAAATAAAAGTGAGTATTTTTTGGTAATAACATTTTTAATGAATGAAAAATACATTAATATATTTTGTTTAATTTGAAGCGTGTACTTTTTTATTAAAAATTATAAAATTGGTAAAAAATTGTACTAAGCTAGAAATTTTGAAAAATTAACAGCAGAACGTGTAAATCTATAAGCTGGAGAACATTTAGTGGACATCATTTTCTGGCACCACGCAATCCAAATAAATAAAAATTCAGATTAAACGAAAATACCTAATTAATGAGTAAATTAATGAAATGCAAACAATGATAGTATCATCTTATTGACATCGCCAAATTTATCATCACTGAGAGACTAATGTGTCGCCGAATTGAGAAAAAGACATTCTGAGTCCGGAATGAAAAAGTAAGTCTTAAAACAATGAAATATCTTAAGTTAATATTAGTAACCTCTACCGCGTGTCTATATTTCCTGGAAAACATTGGGTAGCTGAGCTCTCTTTACTTGAGAAATAAAATATTAGCTTAGGTTGGATTTCTATTGTAAATAAATGTAAATAACTAAAAATTTACAGTGGGTACGTGAAAGATGAGTGATAGGTTGGTTTGAACAAACAGAATGCTAGTGTAAGTTAATTTTTTATTGCATAGAATGTAAATAATTAGCTCACGAGTACTTCGGGTCGTGTTACTTGACAGGCGCAAGGACTACCCCTCAAATCAACCCTCAAAGACAACAACATTAAAATTAAATAAATAAAGCCCTCCGTATTCTAACAACTTGCATTGTGTTATATTACATTGGATGCGCCCGAGCCAATACAATCAAAATATAGTCTGAACAAAAGTTAGGCCTCGTCCTACGTTCAACTAACTATACTTTTAAATTAAAATCAGTCATTTACTTCTTAGACAAAATTCTTGCCCTCATTTATTCATGCGCTCTGGTGGACTGCTGACAGCTTCCAGTTGGCGGCATCCCTGACCATTAACAACGAAAAATCGTAATCGACCAAGATAAGCGTCCGTAAAACTAATTAAGTAGGAACGTCTTTTTCATTAATTACTAAGACTGGCGACATAACTGATAGTGTCGACCAGCAATTATACATTTTCAAAATTTAAAATGATTCAAACAGTTAGATTGGCTCTAAATAAATAATTCCTGGGTGGGGAATTCACCTCTGGATAGAATTCAAAAATGGGGCAAAATTAAATTTCCAAAAAATAGCCGTCTACTTAATAATCTGATTAAATTAAATTCAAATAAAACTTAAGTGTAAACTTGGTTATACGGGAGTTATCAAAAAAGGTCTTACGTGAAACGCGCAGATAAGGAGAACGTTTAGAGCTACCTATCATTTATTAAGTGCAAAACGGACGGACGTTTCGGGCTACGTACTCCACTCATATCATGGTATAATGTACGTACGTTCCGCTTGAAAAAATTCCTTGTGCCGTGTCTCTTTTTCTCAATTCGGCGAAAAATGTTATAATATCGAGAGTTAACTATCTTAGTTTATGTTCGTTAACTAACAGATTTCTTGTAATCATTATTCTAATAAGAAAATACGCCTGTTTAACAACAGATAAATATAACATTTTTTAATTAAAACAGAAAGAATTGAAGATAGCAATGGAAAGCTACCAACAAAAAAGACCGAAATTTATTATGAAGCATCTTGGATACCGTATAAATCCCTTTTGTCACCACCGGAAGGAATTTAATTGGTTTACAAATATTTTCTGCCGACAAATACTTTACTTATTGACACAAAGGTTTAAAATCAATACATTCCAAAAAGAGGCACAAATTAAATTCGTACTCTAAGGGAACAGTATTTAAAATAAATTTCTTAATACATGGATATACAAATACCTTATAATATATCATAGAAGAAATGGAGAAACAGCGAATTGAGTTTACGTGTTAAAGCGTTTCATTCACAATAAATGCATTAAGAAAATATGAATTGTATGTGGGACATCTGGGAACCCCTGTATATATTCTAAAATATTAATCGTTTTAATCAAAATTTATAGAAAATGCTTTAGTGAGGTTTTATTTCATTGATAGTAAATTTATACAAATAAAATCCAAAATAAAAATGCAGTGCAGTATATATCCATATATGTAACATAAAATCCGTTTATTCGTGATTAGAAAAAATAATTAGTTGTATTTGCATTAAATAATGTAAATAAATTCGTTAACAAATCGAAACGTTTTAGCCGACACAATATGAATATCCGTCGACGACCTCGTACCCAATTGCAAATATATTTCAATAAATAATAGAAATGTATTTTATATTTTACAAATCCGTCGAAATGTTTTAAAACAAACGGTAAAATATTAAATTTTTTCAATAAGAAATCAATATTCGATAGCCTAGAACATCGAAGCCAGGTTGATGAGTTGACTCTCTTTTACAGCCAATTCATATGTGGTCAGCTTAGTGCTCCTCAAACTTCATTATTCAAGAATTCCTTCATCTGGAAGACGTCATCTTTATGGAACCACCTTCCTTAGGTCATGTGTCCCAACGAATATAACCTTAAACTGCTCAAAACCATGTTTTATCCGCATACACACCATAACACGTGCAACAGATTATCATATTTAGAAATGCTGGATACATTTTTCAATGATGAACTCGAAAGTCTATCATTAAATTTTCGACAAAATATGTATTTTCAGCAAGATGGTTGTCCAGCCCATTTCGCTCGTGAGGTTAGAGAATGGCTTGACCGCAGATTTGGTCCAAGGTGGATTGGCAGGAATGGCCCAGTTTTGTGGCCCCCAAGAAGTCCCGACTTAACCTTGGCCGATATGTTCTTATGGGGCCATTTAAAACAAATTGTTTTTGCAACCGCAATACCAAGTGATATTGAAGTGCTGAAGGGCAGAATTATCCAGGTCCAATCGATATCGCAGGAAGAAATCAGAAATTCTTTCACTTATTTGAGAAAGCAATTAGAAAAATGTGTCGAGTATGGGGGTGGAGTTTTTGAATTATGAAATTGTTATCGTATTCTTTTCATGTTAATAAGAATGTTCGTATTATTATTATTATTATAATGACTTCATTAAATAAAGACATTGACAACAAGTATCACCTATTCATTTTTCGTATCTTTCAAAATAAAGTATGTTTACCCTTAAGCAAAATAACATTTTTGCAGTTTTTACCCACCCTGTATAAAAAAATTGAAGTTTCTTATAATAAATCGTATTTTCCAGACAAACAAAAACGTTTATTAAGAGTGACTTTTTTCGTATCTTTCAATTTTTAGTCCATTTGTCCTCTTGTAAACCCCATCCGTGGACATACTGTATAGTTTGATCATAAAAGAAAAATTCAAAAAAAGCACCATCATAATATAATTTTGATATTAGAAATATTACTTTTAGATTTTTGCAATTGAAATAGAAAATTGAAATTAACTTATTTATTTGTCTTTCTGGTTTTAATGGATAATACCAAATATAGATATAATGTACAGATATTCTTATTACTTTATTATTCAGTGTTGTTTTACCTTTAATCTCTGGAGTATATTCTAGTCGTCATATATTATTAATTTACAAACTTTCCGCTCCGAATGAAAGTTGCCAAACAAAAGAAATTAAATTTTTACAATGTTCGTATAGTTAAGTTGTATACTTTTAAATCAGACAATCTATAAAGTTTTAGCAACTTTTAACAAGACTTTAGACACAATAAAATACTCTTAGTAATTACGTACACTAAGCACTAGCTTAACTTTAATCCTCTTTCGAATGAAAGAAAAGAATTGAATTCAAACCTTAAACAAACAACAAAAGAATTAATATATTTGGTTTAGGTTCCCAACATTATTTTAAATAGGATTATTTAGTTGTAGCTTAAACTGTCACGAATTGCACATTTTTGGACGCTAGAAATTATTTTAGAAAATTTCATTTTCGAAATAACAAACTAGAGAATACGATAGCGGCAAACGAGCCACTGAGAGAGCTGTCTTTGCATTAAAATACGTAGAGACACCTGTTTTGGTACTTATTAGAACCCATACTATTGTTGAAATTGCTCAGGTGGTGACTGTCTGTTGAATCCCAATAAGTACTTGATAGTCCCGCAGTACAGACACTTACGAATCCGACACCAAAAATCCTTTTCTCTAATTAGAAATTACTTTAGTCGAATAAACTGGACCTTTTCTATTACCTGACTTCGTGATTCTCTAAAATGTTGCCAACTCAGGACTTTGAAGAGAAAACAAATAGAGTAGGGTAGCTATGTACATTGAATAAAACCACAAAATAGCCGTTTATATTTGAGTTTATATAAGCCTCCCGTCAAGTTTTATTATTTGATAAACGACTAATTCACCACTCTGACACCTGGTTATTTGCCTTCTGTCTGGCGGAAATTTTCAAATATATAATTTATTAAAGGCCTTGTTAATGGGTTTTATAAGCCAAACCTTTTGTCCATGGTTAAATTTGACCGACGTTTTTATAAAACGCCGTTAAAAGGATGATTCTATGTTATATGTACGCATAAAAAAATAATTTGCTGGACTTCCTGGTGTTTCGGCAGAAAATTTGAAAAGTCATGTGGAAATACGTTTAAAATTATACAGGGTATGGGCCCATAAATCACGAAAGGGTTTAAACGTTTTGTTTTTTATTGTGTTTTAATTGGTCCCGTTGTTGTAAACAGCCAGTTACCGTAAAATTATACAAAACAAGATTACAAATGTTATTCGGTAACACAAAAACTTCAAAAATACATTTAAAGTAGGTAGGTAGGGAGATAAATGAAGAATATATAATTTGGAAATAGAACTAGTGTTTGAGCAAGTCAGTGATTAACTCTCAGAAATTTGAGAGTAAAAAAACTTCTTCGTATATGTTTGTATTTTTATCGTATATTGTTAATTAAAACGATATGTCTTTATTTGTGTCCAGTATTTTTTTAACACTTATTTCTCACTTATCAGTAATAAATTAACATTCTGAAGTTATCTCCTTAATAAGTTATACGTTGCTTTTACTTATAAACATCTTATAAAGGCCAACGAACTTGGGGTTACGAGAAAAACTCATATAGTAGATTGTTTTTGTAAAATTGTGTGATGTTTATCTATAATGAAGTGCCAGGCCGAAGGAAAATAAATAATAAGCAAGAAAAACACTAAGAAAAAATATAAGAGAGGGGTCCCAAATTTATTTATTTAAGGTGAAGTTTTAATGAATTATTATTTATCAATCAAAATCAAGTCAGGTACTATAATCATAGAACAAATCACTCTTTAAACTAGACGCAAACTAATATAAATTGCAAAAACTGGTAAAAATTTATAAATACACTCAAACAAAATTTTCCAAAGTTCTCAGTGAGAAGCTTGAAGCATCCAGTTCTAAGCACGTTATTTTCTCACAGGTCTTTAACTTATTAAAATTACTTTTTGACGTAATTGTTTCAATCACACATACGGTAGAGAGTACTCCTCGAGCTTCATTATTTAAGAATTCGTTCATCTGGAGGACGTCATCCTTTGTGTAATGCCCTTCCTGAGGTCGTATTTTCCAATGAATATAACCTCCAATGATATAAAAGCAACGCGAATCGCTTTATTCGGACAGACATCACCCAGAGAGTGCCCTTAAAGTATTTTTTCAAAGGGGTTTACAAGCAAAAAATCTTGCACCTCCCCAAAAATGCCATGTTTTCTATAAACACTTTTTTAAAGAAATTAAATTATAAAGTCTTAATTACACACTTTAAAGAGGACGTGAAGCACAGTGTTTGCAAGCCCTCAAATGGTTTGAAGCACTGAAAGGGCTGCCAAGCGAATCCTCTAAAAATAATAAAGGAATAATATGCCGAAAGTTTAACGGTGGAATAAATAACGTTTCTCAAACATAAGCTCAATTTATCTAATAGGTTCTTCCTAGGAGATCTCTGGATTTAGCAATGTAGTATTTTGCGTATTACGTAACAGTATAAAGATACGATAAGGAGATGCAGAGTAATAAAATCTGGAAACCTACTGTCAAATAAAATTGTTTTGTGGATTAGCATCATCCATCACTTCTGCACCCTTCATTGATTCTCGGGGGTGCGCAACCCCTCTAGCGTATATTTCTGTTTAGTAAAATTATAAGGAATGAGCTTTAATCCCCGCGGCTTCAGAAAGCTAATAATTTTATAATGACTTTTAAATACTTCGGTATTTAATGGATAATTTTGTAACATTAAGAGTTTGGTAAGAAAAATAAAATATGAGTTGTTTGTTTCTAAAATTATAGCAGCACTGGTTAGAAGCTCAAATTTATACAGGAGCAGGACAAAAGTGGTCGTTAACGATTTTAACAAAATTTGGTATTCAAGGAGAACATCAGGAACTAAGGGACACGTATTTTTTAAATAAATAAGCAAAGGCACTCTGGGATTGATTCACGTTAGTTTCGGATAGTTGGAGATTATATTCGTCGGGGTATAGGGCCTCAGAATGGTCGTTCCACAAGGATGACGTCCTCCATATTCTTAAAAAATGAAGTTCGAGGAATACAAACCACATATAATAGACGTAGCCAGTGGATTAACATTCACATATACGATAAAAACAGCCACAAAATTGGTTATATTTCATTGTCGTATTGATTCTATAATATAAAATAAATTTGTTTCTTCAACATATTACATCACGTTTACTGATTATACTTTTAATAGAGACCGATTCAGCCAGTGTTTGTGACAGAGCGCTCCCAAAATTTAACCTAGCGTTTTGTTAAACGTCACTTCAATGCTTGTATATAAGGCACGGCAAATGAACAGAAATTTTGGAAGCGAAGTCTGACTGTGTCGGATAGGATTAACTTACAGAAAATTTCCTGCCAGTGCAGGTCTGAAAAACTTCAACACGAGGTTATCATATTAAATATGTATAGAATTAATTTTTAAATTGTTTTTCTTCTTTTTTTGAGAGAATACTAACCATATTAAAATAATAGAAGTTTAATCTTGAAGCATATTTAAAAACGTCCTATATCAACTAGATTATTTTATGAAAATCCTTATGGATAAATGTATTTACATTGCATAGAAAATCATTTTTTATGTGTGAAAGATGGTCATTCTCCTAATTCTTTATTTATATATTCATAATTAGAAAATTCATCTCCCTGGTCTCTATGAATTACAATGTTTATATTTATTATAAACTGTAACAAATACATGACTATTTATTTTACAACATGAATATGTATACCTATTTGCCCAATCGATTTTGTCATATATGTACAGCTAGAAATAAAACGCTTTTCACCGCTAAGCAAAAATAACGCAGCAGATAGTTTAAAATACACACTATTTACTTAAATATTACTTTGTATATTAGTAAGTAATAAAATTACCTTAGTAAACAGGGTTTTTGCCGCCCTAATTAGGTTGCCTCGTGAGAATTAAGTACATTAAAATTTGCTTATGCATTACCGGCCACTTAGTTTTATAAACAACTTAAAAGTTTGCTGGCTGTTTAGGCCTAAAAATAAATCTTTTAGGTGTTATAATACACTTTTTCTTTAATTTTTCTCTTTAAATGTGTTGCTTTACATTGATGATTATGCTCATTTTTATATATACAAGACTTTAATACGGATTTTAGTATCTCTCACTTTAATCCATTATGTAAAATATTGATACATTAATGAATAATTACAAAATTCATGACCCAGGTCTCTGTAAATTACAACGTTTGTAGTAATTATAAACTGCACATTTTTGTCGTAATTTTAGACTATATATTTTATTATTTAGATTTAGTTGTAGACTCCACGTTATATTATCAATTAAGTCCATTATAATTTTACATTATTTGTATATTTACTCTTCGCCGTCCCGAAATTCCTTTGCTAGTATATGGAAATAGCAAGTAACATTCCAGTATTTGCCAGATTATCCCAATAACATTTCGTATATCATCAAGCAATGACTGAAATTCTAGAATTAGATTTGTAAAGATGCAAACTAGAGCCTGACGTTCTAATATGGGTTGCACAAGGGATTCGATCTGCGAATTCCTGCGGACTACATCAAGTGGCTTGCCTTCGCCAGCCACTTACACAATTATGCACCAAAATTTGTGTAAAGAATTTAATATATTTTTTTTCATATTAAGAACAGCCTATAGAAATTTAAATATAACTCACTGAAACATGCCGAAATCAAATTATATTCCAAAATTGTGACACAATATATCATCTTAATTTTTTTTAATTGCTTTGAATTTAAATAATAACAATTCACTAATGTACTATGTCGAGCCACTAAGTAATTTTCTGGGTAACAGCAGTAAAAAATCATTCCTTTCATAATTTTTTTACATTTTCTTTCCTTCTAATTGAAAAACTTTTTTATACCTGTAATTCGCATGAGTATAAAAAAGTTTTAAAAAATAATTGGTTTCCCTTTTTCATTCTAAAAGCCGTTCTCAGGCTATAACGTAATTATTTTTTATATTTTTATTTAAAAATAATGATTTCAAAGAATATATCAAATATAATTTATTTTTAAGAAGATAGTTAGATTAGTTTTAGTTCAATAACCCAAACTCCAAATAAAAGGGTAAGATGTTATTTTACATAAACAATATTTTGCTTTGTCTCACTGGTTACATACAAACCTACACGTATTATGGAATAATACAAACTTATACGGGTAGTTTATACCACTATCTTTACATTTTAAACTGGTGCTTTCAGAGCATTTATCCTGCTAATTTTAGCAAACTGCATTCAACACATAACTCGCCAAACCGACAATATCCAATGAATTAATCCCTTTTAGGGTTAAACCCCACTCATAGCTGAAATAATTTTAAACCCATAAATAAAATAACTTGTTTTATTGAGTATTGGTTATTTGGTTAGGTAAACTTAATAACCTGCAAATTGTTTGTTTGGAATTTAATATTATATTTATTAAACAAAAAAATGGTCATGGCAAGCAAGGAATCATGAGCTTTATATAATTAATATAAAGTATATAATATAAAAGCAAATATACAGGGTGGCCCATCGAAAACAGTCCAGAAAGGTTTACGGCTGGGTACATGGAAATTAAAAATAAACCTCGGAAACTTGTGTTTTCCGGGGGACACGTTTCACTTTTAATTTCATCCCTGTAACCTCAACCCCCTTAGCTGGGGCGGCTACTGCCCTTGGTTTTCCAAAAGGGAATGGGTATATTGTGATACATCTTTTTAAAGGATATTAAATTCTCTTTAAAATGGCGCTTTGTTTTGTAAATTTGAGCTCCGCGCCGCCGAGAAATTGCGTTTTAAAAAATGTAATTTTATTGAGTAATACTTACATGTTATCTTATTAAATGTTGAAAATGTCCGCCATTCACCTCCATACAATAGTACAACAACTGTTCAAAGTGGTCTCGGACATTGTGAAGAACATCTGGTGTAATTTGTTGACATTCATTAGTAATGCGGTTCTGTAAATCTTCTAAGGATTCGGGTTGGGTGGCATAAATTTTGGATTTTAGATGTCCCCACAAAAAGAAACCAAGGGGAGATAAATCGGGCGATCTTGCGGGTCGGGCCATTCAATAGCACCCCTCCTCCCAATCCATCTACCAGGAAACGTTTCATCCAGAAAGTCGCGTACGGGTAATGCATAATGGGAGGGAGCCCCGTCTTGTTGAAATATTGGATTTTCTTCCTGGTAACCTTGGTCGTTTTTTATAATTTCCATCAGCGCTGGATAGACAGCATTCTCCAACAAGTCTAACTAATTATCTCCATTTAAATTTCCCGGTAAGAAATATGGTCCAATTATGTGATCACCGAAAATACCAGCCCAAACGTTTAATTTCTGAGGATTTTGAGTATGAATCAACCACTTTACTGAAGATAAAGTTGAATTGACTGATACTTATTACTTAAAAGAAAATTGTTTACGCACAAACCTGTGTACTTGATAAGAGGTGCAGTGAAATGTTTCAAATTCCGTTGCTCGGCGGCGCGTAGCTCAAATTTACAAAACGAAGCGCCATTTTAAAGAGAATTTAATGCCCTTCAAAAAGATGTATCACAACATACCCATTCCCATTTGAAAAACAAGGGCAGTACCGCCCCTGCTAGGGGGGTTGAGGTTACAGGGATAAAATTAATAGTGAAACGTGTCCCCCTGAAAACAAAAGTTTACGGGTCCGAGTTTTTTTTTTTAATTTTCACGTACACAGCCGTAAACCTTGCTGGACTGTTTTCGATGGGCCACCCTGTATGTTGGAATATTTATTCGATATTTCTGTCGAAACATTTTCTTCGTGGAAGCTCAATCAAGTAGTCAATGCTCTTTTTCAAAAGTCGAAGTTGTTCTAAGAAAATACATGGTCATGCGTTCTCAGTTTGCGTTAAAAAATGAAAATAAATCAAGAGAAGAAATTACATGGTACACGAAAAGGACGTAAATTTTCTTTCCCTTTAAATTTAAAAGGAAGAAGATCCAGTGTTTCTTATATAAAAACACATGTAGATGCACCAATATTCGCTGGGATGGCATTATTTCAAATTTTATGAACCCAATGCTATCGGTATCGAAGATATTAATTTTATTTTTATGATTTATTAAAGCTATTCTGTCCTTAATATAAAACTTTTGTGATTTACAAGGATCTGTGAACTGGAACACTGGACGTAAAGTACATTTTCAGAAGAAAAACAAATCACACTTTTAAGTTATATTACAAATATTAGTAATGGATAAAACGATTGTTAAACTTTACTATAATGTGCTAGCTTATTTATATTTTGAACTTTTTGCTGATAGTCAAAATTTACGTGATCTTACTGTAGTACGTTCAACAATTTTGTTCACTATGTTGATAAATTTATTTTAAAAGAATATGAATAGAATATTTTATTTGAAGGGTTAGAGGAAAAAATATATGAGCAAAGTTGATCATGATACGTCAGAGATGTATTTGTAAGTTTTTTCAATATACCTAAAAAGCAAATTGTAGTGAATCGACTGTTACCAAATTACTAATAGTTACAAATATAATTAAATTAAATATTTTCTTTCATTCAAGAGATCATCTTTACAATGTAATAATTCGGAAAAAATCATTAAATTTAAGGGTCTGTATAATCCGTCAGTGAAACACAGATACACAAGGACGTAAAACTTTAGAAGTTTTAGAATATTTAAAGTTTCGTATGTGAAATAATGTGGTAGTAATTAATTTCGGCGAGAGCGATTCCTTGAGAATGTAATTCGAAAGTGGTAAAAGGAGAAAACCAGCAGATATGAAAGCATTAAACTTCCTTAAATCATTAAAGCCGATGTAGAAAACTGAAATAGAAATCCAGCATATAATCCCGACTGAATATAAAGCCCTAAGTTGTACAACTATAGCACAAGTTAATGCGCTACTAATTTCTCGTTCTCCAGCACAGTGTGGTTCTGTCAATTATACACAGTTAAAACACTATATTTTGCGGCACTGGTTGGTTGGTTAGTTAAAGGCGGGGGTCGGTTTAAAGGCCCGAACTTCTAACACTGCGGCCTTTCGGCTTATTGTGTACAGCGATCTTGTTAGAAGATGTTTATTCCCTCTATGAGGTCCAGTAACCTTCTACCAAGCTTATCATGTGGGAGGTTGTCACCACGTTGTATATTCCCGAAGATATTTTGTCTTCTACGAGACAGCGCTACGCAGCGGTATATAATGTGTGACGTGGTTTCATCCTATTCGCCGCAGAGTCTGCATTCAATGGGTCCGTTGTTTATACCTATCCGTTGAATGTGTTTTCGCAAGTGGCATTGGCGTGTTAGGGTTAGCATCCCATTCGATAGTGTTTTCGATGGTTTTCCAATTACGGCCCGTGCGTGTATTTGACCAGGCAACCCTTGCCATCGAGATAGGTGTTGTTTTTTCGACCATCTATCTAATGTTGTTGTTTGCGGCACTAATTTATATTCGCTGTAGTACTTATTAGGCGAATTTGACTCATACTGGACCGTTTTTTCTTTATTAGTTGAAGCTACAATGGTAACTTTGAGTGAGTTACAAAGTGCATAAAATATAATAGGCGATAAACCGGAGGAAGTAATTAATAAACAACATCTATACATCGGTTAATTATTTCTTTTAAATTACATTTCAATTCTCTAATACCACATAAATATTTCACAAAATTCTGTTACTTAGTCATGCGGTAATTAATATTAATACGTCTAATGCATTTAGCTCACCGTTTATAGTATTATCATGTAAAACAAAACGCAAATAAACGCACCCTAACGAACATGTTCAAAATAATGATTATGGGCCTAAAGCAAGCTTGCGTGATATTCATAATTAACTTTTCTTTCAGAAAACAAGCATTCTACATAAATTCTTTACATTTTACATCTTGTTTTCTTGCAACAAAATTAAACTGTCCAGAAAAAGAGACGGTTAAGTCAATTTTTAGGGTAATTTCGCATAATTTTACTGTGCAAGTTCAGGATTAACCACAGAGCCAATAATGTCACGGCCCGGGGGCGTCAAGAATCATGCCGCTGAAATATGAAATAGGTACTATTGCGCTGTTGGATGTTGCTGCAAAAGGTATTCGCCATTTTTAAAAAAATATTTTTAATTCGGGTGAGAATATTTTTTGATTCAGTATTGTACTATTTAATCTCAAAATAGTGTTCTTCCGGACAATAAATTAAAAGATTTTGACCCAGGGCGCCTAATACGGTCTAATCTGACACTGTTATTTGTGCTATAAGTTTATCAGATGATGTTTAATAATTATTGTTGCGTGTAAGCGTACTTGTCGCGATACCTGCTCTGTGCTAAATTGCTCTAATTTCTCACTTGAAAAAAATTACATTAACTTAAGCGAAAAAGGGTTGGTAACAGCACAGAAAAAAATCACAATAAAAAAAAATCTGGGGAATGACTTCAAAGCGGACTTTGGGCATAATGAAATATTAATTGCGTGTAAGGCAATTGTTTTTCGTCCTTTAAAATATTCCCTCAGGGAAGTTTCGAGTGACTTTAAAGCGAGAAAATTAAATTATGTTACGACGTTTTCAAGAATAATATTTTTATGATTTGTTAGTCTGCTTTATTAAATTTACCCATCAAATAAAAAAGCGACTTAATAAAAGACTAAATTAGACTAATAAAAGGCCACTGGCGTAAACAAGAGAAGGGGAACGGCGATTTTTGCAAACAAGGTTAAACAAGTAGATTAAAAAAATCGTTTAAAATTTTTTTTACATGTAAACCTTTTATTTACTCGGCCGTATAATATTACATAAACGGGAGATATATTTTTAATTTACTTGCATTCACTAACGGGTTTATGTTATTTATTTACCAACCCTATATGTAATTCACCATTTTTAATGTATTATTACTTGGTGACATATGAAACAAGACATGGTCATAGTAAATTAACATTTAAGGTATCCTGTCGTAAAATTACAGATATTTATAGGAATATTATTCACGGTAATTACAAAAATTACAATGACAGAGCATATTTCTAAGATTAAGATCTAGAAACACCAGACCGAAATAATTTCATTAACAATGTAGTAAATACTAATTAATGGGATAAAATTTAAAGTTGGAATTGGGGTTTTAATCCCTAAAATTCTCGGTTAGTGCATAACATCTGGCCAAAATTAATGTAAAATCAATAGTCGGCTGCAAACTAAGGCGTTGGG
This sequence comes from Barypeithes pellucidus, assembly GCA_963991005.1. Taxonomy (NCBI): domain Eukaryota; kingdom Metazoa; phylum Arthropoda; class Insecta; order Coleoptera; family Curculionidae; genus Barypeithes; species Barypeithes pellucidus. Next base: position 17,066,493 of record OZ022566.1, read on the forward strand.
CTAAATGGCATACGGTTTTTTCAGCAAAGCCCCAAATTTTCTTTTGATTTTAAAATTTATTGCATTATAAGTTTTATAAGACTCATCAGAAGCACCCAGATATGTCAAATTCAACATTTATTATTTTTATTGTGAAATTTTATATAATATTTATATACACCTACCTTGTTTTATGTTTCATTTAAGATTCCTCTAGATTGATCTTTGTGGCACGAAAACTCTAGGGGATTCACAAAACTTGTAATACTAGTACACAAAATTGCAAGTGTTTTAGAACGGATACAGAAATATATTTTTAGAAAAAATGTAAATCACTATCATCGTACGGTAAAACATTCATAAACAAACAAAAAGTTCCGTCTTCCGTCGATAACTCACTGCGATATTATTGAACTGTTTGACCTAATTAATTACTCGAAGATCACCGCCTGCACGCCCGGACTCGGCAACAGAAATTTGTGCCACAAGCTACAAGCAATAGAAAAAGAGCAAATTTTAGGCCCAGTCACTTAAACAGAGAAGGACATAGTTAAGCGTATCTTTATAGATGGCAGATTTGACTAAAATAATCGAATGACACATATTATTATGTATTCTCGTTTTTTAAGGGCGACATGAGATTTTATTAGGGATATTTAAAAAATAGCGACTACCGGGACGTTAACTGCATAGAGAGTTTATAAATCTATATAGATTTATTTAATTTATACTTAGATGAAGTATCAAACATTTAATGATCATGATGTTGACAGTACTGAAGACTTTATTTTATTTTATTTTATTTTACACCATTTCACAGTTACAAAATAACCAATTAACAAATGGGTATCACAGATGTACAATATTAGATAAGTAATCACAATACTACAACAACAAAAAAATATTTGATATAAAGAAATATTAAAGGTATTATATTAATATATGTGTACATATTGAGGAGAGTAATTAGATGCCTAAAGAAAACACTAATTTAATCTTATTCTGGATAAGCTACAGCTGAAAATGTCAAATCTATGTTGGTGCAGATTATAAGTATTGCACAATCGATAAATGGGGGAATATTTACAGATATGGAAATGGGAATGACGTGTTCTAGGAACAAGAAATTGCAGGTATATCAATATATCACTGCATTCCACTCTATTATGCAAGATGTTATGCAAATATTTAAGTTGAGCAATGGTACGTCGATCTTCTAAGGAGCAAAACGAATGCCTGCGCAATAGAACATCATCCGGAATGCCTATCTCTGGATACTGACCATCAATTTTAAAACTTAGGTACTTTAGGAAACGTCGTTGGACCTTTTCGATGCGTTTTAGATGCACCATACCACCGAGGCGTACTCCAATGTTGATCTTACAAATGCATAAAAAAGTATTTTTAGTGTATGACAATTTAAAAAATCACGAGAATTTCTTATTATAAAACCTAAGGACCTATAACAAGCTGCAATAAGCTCATTTATGTGAGGAACAAAAGATAGTTTACTGTCAAATAACACACCCAAATCGCGAAATGTCTCAGCTCTGTTCAGTGTTACGTTGTTGATTTTGTAATCGTACACAAGGGTACGTCGCTTTAAAGCAAAGGTCATTACTTTACATTTAGTTATATTTAACGGAAGTTTATTTTGAACACACCATATATATCATGATATCATCTGTCAATCAATCATCTGATATCAATCAATCTGATACATATCATATATATCATGTCAATAGACACTTGAAGCCTTTCACAGTCCGCCAGGTTACGGATGCGAACATAGATTTTTTTATCATCAACATAAAGCAAACTATTAATGTCCAGATAATTAACTATGTCATTAATGAATATAACAAACAGTAAAGGTCCCAAAATGGACCCCTGAGGTACTCCTGATGTAGCATCTATCTGCCCAGATGACTGACCACCACACTCAACAACTTGTTGTCGTTCATGTAAGTAAGAATGAAAAAATGTTATAAGACCATCTGAAATTCCAAACGAACTGAGTTTATTAAGTAAAATTTTATGATCCAATCTGTCAGATGCTTTTGAAAAATCCGTGAAAACAACATCAACCTGGCAATTTTGATCAAATGCTTCTGCCATAAATTGAGCAAAACAAATGAGGTTGGACGTTGTAGATTTGCCCCTAACAAACCCGTGTTGATTATCCGAAAGTTTATTTTTTACCTGGAAGTACAAATTTTCATGAAGAAGCATTTCAAAACACTTGGAAAAATTATTAATAATACTTATTGATCTATAATTCTCGATTTATTTTTATCCCCTTTTTTATACACTGGGGTTATCTTGGATTTTTCCAAATATCAGGATATTGAGAGGATTTCAGGGCCAAATTAAATATTTTACAAAGGGGTCTCTTGAACACGTATGCACAATCACGCAAGAGGAAAGACGGTATTTTATCGGGACCTACACTCGCTTTGGGCTTCATCTTTTTTAAATACCGTAAAACATCGTCCTCAGTAGCGCTGTTAATTGAGAAAGAGTCAGTGACCGTATAAGTTACTTCATTGAAGACTGGAGCCGGTAGGACATATGACTACTGAAAGAATTCGGCGAAAGCACTTGCGATGTCAACATGATCTTTAAAACTATTATCACCCATTGACTTTATTTCCGGAAGTTGTTTATTATTGTTATCATAACTATTGTAGCAAGCACTCTTATACAATGGAATATTAATATACAATAATTTGCCAAAAAAAGGAAATTAAATGCATAGAAAATTTTTGAAAAAGCTTACATATTATATTAGTATCAGTTATTTTTTCTTTTTAATAATTATTATATTAGCTCTTTGTTATTTATATACAGGGTGGCCCATCGAAAACGAAACAGAGACATTTACTGGCAGCTCAGTTCATTTTTGGAAAAACGCTCAGACCCGTCGATTTTGTTTTCGAGGGGGACACAAAATTGGAAAAAAATCACGTCAACAAGTGCAGTCCCCTGGACGGGGGTGGCGCCACCCCTAAAATCTTAAATGGAAAGGGGGGCCGAGTGATACCTTATTTTAAAGGTCTTTCAATTCCCTTTATAATGATGTAAAATTCACAATACTTCAGTTCAGTAGTTTTGGAGATTTATTGATTTTAAGCTTACAGTACACTTTAATAGGTACATCTGATTAGTTTGTACTACTTTCAGAAGAAATTTAAGTAAAGGCAGTTACTTATTAATTTAATGCTTTTCTTCACTACGCCCATGGTTTGTTTATCATTTTGGTGTTCAAAATAGCGATTGGAGCGGTTTTTGTCGCGAAAAAAGTGGTTTATTGAAGAAAGATAAGCAGGGAATGTCTCGTACTTATTTTAAATAGGAATTTGTACATAGTTTGCGATTGATTCGACCAAACTTTGTTGTTAAAATACCTTTTACCGCTTTATTCATAAATTAACCATGGTATATTCCACGGCAGAAAGGATTGAAATTATCGAAATATTTTTCGGAAATAATCAGTGCGCTAATAGAACAGCACACATATTTAATGAGCGACATGAGAACAGTAACGTGCATCGAAAATATGTCCTAGAACTTATAGCTAAATTTCGGGACACTGGATCAGTCGCCAATTAAAAACGCAACATTAAAAATCCCATAAGGAACGAAGCAATAGAAGTGGGGGTTTTAGGGCAAGTTTATGTAGATCCTACGTTAAGTACCCGCAAATTGGATACTGTGTGTGGTGTTAGTCGATGTAGTATCCAACGGATTGTGAAGGCCCATAGTTTTCATCCGTATAAAATTCACCTTGTACAAGAACTTAATGAAGACGATTTTGATCGGCGATTACAATTTTGTGAAGATATGAGTGAACGAATTATAAACGATGAACATTTTCTATTCAACACTTGCTTTTCCGACGAATGTTCCTTTTTCTTACATGGCCTAGTAAACCGTCATAACTGCCGATATTGGTCAGATTCTAATCCCAGAGTTTATCATGAGGTGGTACACACACAGCAGCCACAAAAATTAAATGTTTGGGCTGGTATTTTTGGCGATCATTTAGTTGGTCCTTTTTTCTTGCCTGGAAATTTAACCGGTGAAATGTATTTGGAATTACTGCAAGACGCCATAGATCCTGCATTAACAGCCATAATTGAAAATGGGAATGATCGGCGGTACATTGCGAATAGGTTGATGTTCCAACAGGATGGTGCCCCACCACATTACGCATTACGTGTTCGACAATATTTAGATCAGACGTTTCCAGGTCGATGGATTGGTAGAAGAGGTGCCATTGAATGGCCCCCAAGATCGCCAGACTTATCACCTTTGGATTTCTTTCTGTGGGGTCACTTAAAAAGCAAAATCTATGCTACTCAACCAACATCGTTAGAAGATTTGCGACAAAGAATTGTGAATGAGCCTTCAAATTACTCCTCAAATATTGCAAAATGTGCGGCAACGTTTTGAGCAAAATCTTTATTACTGCATGGAGAGTCATGGTGGTCATTTCCAACATTTACTTGGCTGACGGGTCAGTTCATTCTTAATTTTTAAAGTACTTTGCTACCAAATGTATTGATTTCCACTAATGATGTATTAAAGTTTTATTTAAGTTTAAAATCAATAAATCTCCAAACCTACTGAACTGAAGTATTATGAATTTTAGATCATTATAAAGGGAATTGAAAGACCTTTAAAACAAGGTATCACTCGAGCCCCCTTTCCATTTAAGATTTTAGAGGTGGTGCCACCCCCGCCCAGGGGGCTGCACTTGTTGACGTGATTTTGTTCCGATTTTGTGTCCCCTCGAAAACAAAATCGACGGGTCTGAGGGTTTTTCCAAAAAAGAACTGAGCTGCCAGTAAATGTCTCTGTTTCGTTTTCGATTGGCCACCCTGTATATTTTTAATGCTTAGGTATATATATTTACGTTATTAATAAGACTCCTGTAAAAAACTTTATAGTCGGTCGGGAATAAAGAAATTAATAATATTAATTTACAAAGTTGTCCAAATTGACACAAATCCTGACCTACACATATACTATATGAATTACAATAACTCAAATTTACTTAAGCACAATAGTTCGTAAATATAAAATGTATTTTAAATTTAAGTCAACAAACTAGCTTTTGCTTGCTAAAGCACAAAACTTTCGAACTGTCAATTCAACAACAAAAGTTGTACAAAGAAGCACCCAATCGTATGATGTACGTGTTTTAAATTTTGCTTCATTTAGTTAAAAACTTTTGGAAATAAAATGTGTGTGCTTGTCGCTTCTCGTTTGGATGATTTCCAAGTTTAATTAAATATATTTGAACCTTAACTTACAACAGGAATAATACCATTTTCGAAGATAATCAGTATTTTTTACAACTCCTGTGTTAAAGATATTATTTTAAGTTAACATTTTCCGTGGTTAAGGAGGAAATAGTATAATACCTACTAATATCCATTATACAGACATAATGTTTGTTCGCCGTAAATTTTGGTTAAATTCAAGGATTTCAGGAGATTTCGATCATTATTCCCAAAACCTAAGGCATCTTTCCAGATCATTTTCAGGCAGTTCCTGAACAATCTGAAGTTTATAAGGGTAAACTTATCTCTTTTATAAATCTTGATACCAAACTTTTATAAGCCGCATTATCTCTCGCTAATATGCTAAGTGGAGGATCGTGTGTATATGTTGTATGTATGTAACCTCCTATATAATCGACGCCAAATCCATATTCCATAAAATTATAAACCTAGAACTACCATTTAAATTACATGTGACATAAATTGAGAGACAAAATTAGGTCATATGGTGGTGGAAAAAATTAAAATAAACCAGTACAGTCTGAGTGACAGATCTCAACTTTATCCATCAAAAACTAACTACTAGATGTTAAAAATAAGAAAAAAAATTGAACCTTGACATGCTTTAACTCAAAAAGTATTGAGTTATCCACCTACTACCTTTGTTTTAACAGGTAAAATCACCTCTACACGTATCCTGGTGCATTATACGAACACAGAAACTCTATATAAGAATAAATAAATCCTTAACCTTTCGAAAAAACCTCGATAGGAAAATTATTGAGCTTGTTAATAAATGAAACACGAAAAATATGGTACAATGTAATAAAAACTTATCAGAATTGATTTATTACAAATTTTAATTAAATTATAAAATTATAACCAAATATTTTCATATTGTTTTTAATTTAACATTGAACAACGTAGTTATAAGCATTTTAACTTTGGTAATTGCCATGGTTACTCTAAAACGACTGTTTGTACACATTTAAGGGTATCTTCCTGAAACCCGAATAAAATCAATCACAAATGCCTCAGCTTGAAATCTCCCATTCATATATGTAAATAAACTTTGTATCATAGAAAAGCAGTTCAGGATTTTTCAACGTAAATTTTTAAAATTGTGCGGTTTAGATCGAAGGACGCCAGTTATGTAAACAAGACCGAGAGCTTTTTGGTATTTACCGATAACTTTTTGTCGAGTAAGGTGCTTTTTCCCGAAAGTTCTTCGGAAATTGGTAGATATACATAACTTGCCAATGCCAAGGTCGTCAATTTTAAAAACAAATACGAAATCTTTGAAACATTGTAAATATATTTTACGTTATATAACGTAAATATACTGTGTTCTTAATATATGTGAATGTAAAACAACTGTGTAATGATATATATCCTAAAATAGAAAAAGTTGATTTAACATTGTTTGTTCAGTCCTTATTGGTTAAGGACTATTCAGGAAATCATTTTCATAATATTGGTCTTATGGCTATTTCAATGGTAATGAAAAAATGGTTTTTAAAATCGAAAAATAGATACACTGTGTTGATTCCGCGTTTGGTTCTTTGTGAAACATTTTTTAAATATTTATAATTAAAACACTTATCGCTTTTTAATGTTTCAAGTTATATTAGAGTTATCTCTACATATATGTTTCACCTTATTAGGGCTTTTTCAAGAGTACTATTCATATACTAAAGTTTGCATTACGTTTACAATACTGGGTGGCCCAGAAGTCCGGAATAAAATTAATATAGCCTTAACCTCTAACTTTTGGGGAAAACGCTCGGACACGTCAATTTAGTTTTATATTTGCTCACATTTTGACGTTATTCGTTTGTTTTTTTATAGACATTTGGCAAAGATATGACGAAATTTTAGCGCGATTCTGTCAAGCTATTTCAAAATGGCGACTGTTAAAAGTTTTTAAAAAATCTCTATTTAAATAAGCGGAAATTACAAATCATTTATGTTTTTTTACCTGCCAAAAATTGACGTAAAGTTGAACCTAACGAATAATGAATATATTATCACTGACTAATTTTGGTTTCGTCAATGTCAAAAATTTAATTAGCTGGTTTATTTATTTGGCTGTATTACCTGAACTATGAAAGTTTCGTGGTTTCCCATCAGGTCTAATTGAATAGCTACAGCCGGCGACTGACTTGTAACATTTCGGTGTAATGTAACATGTTACACCGCGAACATTCGCGCAGTGAATACAGCGAGTCGTACCATACGTGGCGCTTTTTCTCATTTTATTATGTAAATAAAATTCATTTTCTGAGGTTTTGTATTTTTTGTGTGAATCGGGACGCAGTGGGATCGTGAGCAAACCCTGCTTCTTATTGAGAAGTAAAGACAAGAAGCAAATCTTTGGGATCCTCGTCACTGTTACGAAAAATGGTGGATCACCCGCGAACCAAGCATTCGACGCGAGTATTCGGGTGATGAAGAGAATGGGTTGCTGTAATGTAACATTCGTAGCGAGCCTCGTAAGATGTTACATTACACCGAAATGTTACAAGTCAGTCGCCGGCTTTAGCCTTTTCTTGGCAGTACCATTCAATCTGAATTAGTATTTTAAAGTGCTACGGTGTAGATAAAAATACGCCCTTATTGTATAAAGTATCATCACCGTTGATAATACAGCGTGAAGTAGAGAGTCTTCTCTGATGATAGGTATGGATACATACCCTGTACTAACGAGAACAAGAGAGTTCGAAACCGGTCTGCAGGTGGTGACATCCTATGAATGGAAAAGGCTTCCTTTTCTTGGTAGTGCCATTCAATCTAAATTAGTATTTTAAAGTGCTACTCTGTAGACAAAAATACGCTCTTATTGTATAAGGTATCATGGGGTGGTCTGGGAAATAATAATTCATATATTGGTATTTGAGCTTAGGATTAACTCACCAACTTCTATTCAAACTTGGCACATAGGATTATCATGTCGGCCTCCTCAAGAAGTTATAATGCAATTTTTCTATAAAATATACAGGGAAACCAATATTCATCCACTTATAAAAATTGTATCGGATTTCCTATGTTCAACGGAACGATACAACATCCGGTATATCTACAGGATGCCCAATAAGATATAAATTTAATACGATATTCGTTCAAATTTCCACGCTAACTAGGATAAATTGCTACATTTATAATTCCCTAGTTATTTTTTCCGGGTAAAACAAATATTTCGTTTAAAAGTTGTTTTTTCGTAAACAAGCAAAAAAGAGAGCCGAATCTAGAACGCAACGGCCGAGTCTATGTGTGTTCGGAGTTAATTTAGAGCCGTGAAAATATGTGAAGTGTTTTATAAAACAGAAAGTCGTTTTACGGGGTTATCACATGTTTTCTTTTTAGTAAAACGTGAGTTTTCGTGGTTTTGGTTTAAAAATTATTGTTATACCAGATAACATCTGGTTTGCCGTTCTCACCGTGCAATTCTTTATTGGAATAAAAACAAATTTTATTATCAATAAGGTACCTAGAATTTCTCAATCGATATTTGTAAATCATCAATCACATTATAACCCCGCTATGTCATCAATAATCTACTGACTGAGATGTATGAAACGGTATTTTAATTCTTCATGATGTCTAATCCAATACCGTATATTTCTTTAGTTCGGTATTCCATTACGAATAGATTTTACGATAATGGACGAAGATACGTGTTCCCAAGTTATAAAGCTTTGTTGTTTTTGGTCAACTATTTTGTAATTTTGAAGGCAGTATGCTCTCTAAATATATGTCTGCCAGCAGGGATCTATATCGACATTTTTATAATATAGGAAACGATATTTTTCGTGAGATTCCGGAGATATATTGGAAGCGAACATTTAATTTTCTTGCATTTTTTGGTAACTTGCTAGCGCTCGACTGGAGCTTTGATATTTTCTGTGACAATATTTTACGTTGATATTCATTTTAACTCGTAAAATTGTTCTTTTTGCTTCATTGAGATTTAATTTAAAATACTTTTGGCCAGAACTTACACATACTAAATATTGAATCCCGCACACAAGGAGAATACAATCGTAAACAAGCTCGCCTATATAAATGCAGCACATGTGTCTAGTTAAAAAAAATAATATAGTGCTGCCGTCGTATAATTTGTAAGGTTTACATTTAGTGATCGGCCTATACGGATTTTTTTTACCGATACCGATTTAACAGTGGCGGATTTAACAGATGGGCAAAAGCGCGCTGCCCCCCCCAAACCCGAACAAACCCGAACAAACCCGAACAAACCCGCCACTGCGATTTAATATACATTGATATAAGTAAAATTGGTAAATAGTGACAACATCGTCAGGCATCTTTAAGGCAAATACTTTTATCGATGCGAACGTGAACAAATTTCGGTAATTCCCCGACCACGCGCGTCCAAATACCAGCGCTGACGAACCCGTTTTCTGCCAATGCTGCCAGAACTACCGTTTTTACGGCAGATCTATCATTTTGATAGTCTATAATTACTGTTCTACAGCAGAGATAGGACATAGATAGGCTTTAGTAAGCTTTTATTAAACAAAAACAAATTATTTCTTTATTTAGCAATTATATTAGTTTTTTTGTTTAAATATTTTTCTTTTAATTGAAATTTTGCAAAAAATTCAATATTGAAAAATTTTGCCAATACGTCGATGCGATACCGATGCACCGATACAGGGTGTTATGGAAATGATGTATTATATTTAAACCGGCAATTCCTGAGATGAAAATAAATTGAAGAAAAATATCCAAAAATGGTGCTTTAATTTAATATGCCCTTATGTCAAACCAAAAATTGCCACGTGGTGCCCCTGTTCGGAAGGTAAACACAGCAACATATGGCAGTGAATCTTGAACAGTGTTGTCATATCTTCAGGGTAAACTCTTTAGAAAGTCCAATTACCGTTTGACAGATTTCAAGTTGTTTATTCTTCAGGGTACATTATTATAAACTTTTACGTTCAGTTCGCTGGGAAACAATCTCTGATTTATAAACTTGAACTGACTCGAACGAACCGCCGCGGAGTTTATAAATGGTGAGGTATGATCTCATTTGTTCAATCGAACGACACCCGTCAGATCTGGACAACTTAAAAGTTTATAAATGCCACTTACCCTTTAGAAAAAAAATGCAATTTTATTTACCTTTCTGAACTTATTTAAAACAACTTAATTTATAAAAAACACAAAGTACTCACATCACAAGATCACATTAGTTTTCGCGTCATAACACATCTAAGTACCGTTCAATCTGAATTAGTATTTTAAAGTGCTACTGTATAGACAAAAATAGGCCCTTATTGTCTGGGAAATAATGTATTTAACATCTAAAAATTAAAAAAATCGGGCTAATATTTAAAAATACAGCGTTGCCACTTTCGATGTTTTATAAGCGACTATCATAAATTGCCGAATTTCCTTCTATAATATTACTTTCCTATATAATTATAGTCTCGGAAATGGCAACCGCACTGGCTCTACTAGCGAAGAGTTATCGGAAAGAAAGTTCGACTGGTCCGAAGGTGGACCAGACCATTCATTTCAAAGGGTAGTTTCTGTCAATTGTTAACATAATTGTTTCATTTTATCTTTAGTAAAGGGTTAATGGCCCATAGAAATTCGCATTTTTATTATTTCTATTGCGAAATGATTAAGAGCTCTTGTTCTATGTGTGTTATTGTAAAGTGTAATTATGCGTTAGTGTTGGGGTTTAGTGATAAGCTTATTATGCACTCCCACACTATCATCAGGATACGTGATGTGCATAAAGTTTTTCCCATAGGAAAAAGAACTGAAAGTGTCTGTGCCTTTGATTCCTTAGCTGGGCAATGTAATATGTTCATATATGAATGTGCCGAGGAGTTGTGTGTGGGTTTATGGGTGAATTACCCCACTTTTTAAACGTTCGATTTAAAAAAAAAATTTGTAGCGCTTCTCTAGGACACCCAGGAGTCACCCATTTAAATATAATACGTCATTTCCATAACACCCTGTATTTATATCGGTATCGGCCGATCACTATGTACAGTAACATATCTGGTATAGGTATAGAAGAAGTTTGTTTGTAAAGGAAGGTCTTAGTGAGTGAAAATTTTATGTCAAAATTTCTTTATTTAGAGGACAAATGGAGCAGTTTTATTAGTATAGTTTAAATGTTATACTTACTTTTTACAGGCTGACTTTTATAAGTACTAAAATGTCGTTTAGTAAAAAGTAAGACAGGGAGCGTTCGTCGTAAAACTCCACACAAAATATTTTTTCTAATTTACAGTTTTCAATATGACGCGCAGCAGTAAAATGCGGGACATTCTCTCGGGGTCGAGATATAAAATCTTCATGAATAATAAGCTACAAGGTTCCTCTCATGTCAATCTTAAAAAGGTGCCATTTTATTAACTTGAAAGGTTTAGTAGAAATCATAAAATGTTTTATGTGGGTAGAAATGATTGCAAAATAACTAATATGTAAAATCTAATTTAGTTCAATCCACAACACAAAGAGAAATGGTCTTAAATCTCCATGCGTACGATAATAGTCCCACGGCTTTATGCTTTAGTCGAAATGTAACATCTTACGCCTTAACTTTCTTTGTCGCTAATTAATTATTTACCTTGCCTTCCCTTACCTGCATATGAAAGAAGCCGTCGAATTTATTTAGCGTCAACATATGTAGGAATAATATGGGCGAGTAACATGGATATATTCCTGTTTTTCAAATAAATTGTAGAGAGGTGCTAGTTACTCCTCTACACGCACACTATATCACCCATTTATTTGAATTGCGCTCGATTTCGCTATGCAGCAAAATTTTAAAAATGTTAATATCTCGGAAACGGATTGTTAACAAAATAAATGAAGTATACATTTTTTCATTAGAAATGACCATTCTGTTATAAATTTTAATCAGAATTAGAATAAGTTATTTGTAAAACATAAATAGATTCATGTTACGCGCCCTTAAGAACCTCCCAATTACAAAGTTGCCTGTCTATATCTCAAAGACAGCTTGATCTATGAAAAAACTTAATTTAGAAATTAAAATTTAACACCCTGCATCTCATTAGCGACCAACAGTCTCTACTAACTCACTAACTCATGTTTAGCTCAAACCTATTATTTCCATTTTTTTTTTTATGATCAAACACAAGCACTATAGGAAAAATCCTTTAGGGCACTCTGGGAGTGGTGCGTGTGCGCAAAAAGCGATTCACGTTGGTTTTGAATCGTTGGAGGTTATACTCGTTGGGAAAAACGACCTCGGGAAGATCGTTCCACAATGATGAAGTCCTCCAGATGAAAGAGTTCTTAAATAATGAAGTTCGAGGAGTACTAAGCTTAACCACATATGGATGGGCGGCAGTGGATTGTCGTGTATTTCTGATATTCGCCGCTCTGGGCGGAATTAAGAGGGCAAGGTCAGCCGAGCACTTTCCATGAAAATATCTGTAAAAGAGAGTCAAATCACCAACTTGCCTTCGATGTTCTATGCTATCGAGGTTCTTCGTCAGCTCGTGGTCTCCAATCAGACGAATGGCCCTCCTTTCGATGGAATCCAGTAGCCGAAGAGTATGTTTGGGTGCAGAGCTCCAGACATGAGAGCAGTACTCTAGTGATGGTCGAATCTGGGCTTTGTAAAGTGTCAAAAGTTGTTGAGGTGTGTACAACTTTCTGGTTCGGAAGAGTACACCAAGCTTCTGAGAGGCTATCTTGGCGATTGCCACAACGTGGTTATGCCAAGACATATTTCCTCCAAGATTGACGCCCAGCAAACTAATAGATCCATTATATATGTATGGCGCTTACTTCGTAAACGAAAGCCATGGCACATACTCTATCAGCATCACATACGATGAACATATTTGTTGTTTAAGAATATTAATATTATAGTAAAGGATATCCGGAATTGACTGAACCAAAAAAAAAAACGTAATGAAAACGTACGTTTTAATCCTTATTGTACAAAAAACAAAGTACACGTCCAATTGACTGTCAAGCGTGATAAAAAACATTCCTTTAGAATACGGTAAGGACAAACAAGACTAAGACTAGAAGATTGGCTTTCGCAAAGCGAAAACATTAATCACAAGTGAATCTCAGGACAGAAAACTTGTGCCCGTCTTATATAAAGCTTTCAATTTGGAAACTTATACCACGACGAAACTAATTGAACTCTTAAAGCAGCCGTTAAAACGGAAATATTTGGTTCATCAATTGCAATACTTCTTTATTACTGTCTTGGAATTACTTTGTAGATCTTAATTCTTTCATTAAATATTTGATCTTATTTTTTATAGCTTCTTGCAATATTCTAAATAAGGATATTTGTTATACAGTATCACAGAAAATTTTGCAACAAGTTCTATTATTGGTTTGTTGAAAAATGTTTTCTCCCTCATCATTCGTCTGGCAGTGCCATTCCCAATGGGACCTACAGCTTAACGTGGACTCCGAACCACAATCCTATGTCATACGCGTCCCCCGTTCCGCCACGAGATATCTGTTCTTACCCGGCCAGGTTTCCGGCGTCAATGGGGTAGGGATGTGAGATTTTTTTTATGGTCAAACACAAGCACTATAGGAGAAATCCTTTAGGGCGCTCTGGGAGTGGTGTGTGTGCGCAAAAAGCGATTCACGTTGGTTTTGAATCGTTGGAGGTTATATTCGTTGGGAAAAAGACCTCGGGAAGGTCATTCCATAAGGATGAAGTCCTCCAGATGAAAGAATTCTTAAATAATGAAGTTCGAGGAGTACTAAGCTTAACCACATATGGATGGGCGGCAGTGGTTCGTCGTATATTTCTGATATTCGCCGCTCTGGGCGGAATTAAGAGGGCAAGGTCAGCTGAGCACTTTCCATGAAAATATATGTAAAAGAGAGCCAAATCCCCAGCCTGTCTTCGATGTTCTAGACTGTCGAGTTTCTTCGTCAGCTCGTGGTCTCCAATCAGACGAATGGCCCTCCTTTCGATGGAATCCAGCAGCCGAAGAGTATGCTTGGGCGCAGAGCTCCAGACATGAGAGCAGTACTCTAGTGATGGTCGAATCTGGCCTTTGTATAGTGTCAAAAGTTGTTGAGGTGTGTACACCAAGTTTCTGAGAAGCTATCTTGCCGATTGCCACAACGTGGTTATGCCAAAACATATTTCCTCCCAGATTGACGCCCAGCAAATTAATAGATGTAGCCAGTGGGATTGCGATATTATTCAAGTTAAAGATTGTTCTTATTCTGAATCCTCTAAGTATTATACTGAATTCTATGATTTCTCATAATAAAGCTATTGATCAGTTAATTATATGAGACAATTTTTATGTTTCAATGAAATATACATATGTCTATCGTACTGTGTTAAATTGTGCCATTGCACACAAATATCTGTATATCGTATTTTGTTAAATTGTGCAATGTCATGGTAAAAATAATGAAAGGATATCGTACGTACGTAAGTTAAAGAATCCCACAATACTATTTACAATTAAATTTACTTACAACTATACATATTTCCTAGTACAAAAATCTTTAACGTTAGATTTTAATAGTTAAAGAAGAAAAAGATTAATTCACGTGTCTCTCTATATTGTATTTCCCATTAAAATAACTTGTATCGTACAACGTTAAATTACGTAAGTAATTAATAAACATAAAGTTTAAGCTCCGTTTTCCTTTAACTCATTAGTAAGGAACAGCGATAGTTGGTTTCAATTTCGGGGGGAAGGCGATCACGGCATAATTCGGGCTCCAAGTCAACATTCCATTGACCATTAAATCCATAAGAGCCGGCTAGGTCCGTCCACGTCCACTAATTTCATAGGGTTAAAGGGGGACTGGGGACCGCTAACTTTGCAGTTAACCCGTCACGTTTACTTCATCTGTCTGTGACTCGATTCTGCTTGCCTTGCTTCTGCCGCTTCCCTGGCAATGACGCTCGTCCTGTTTCCAACTATAATTTTGAAAATACTTTAATTCGGTGGAATGTACGGCAGGCACGGAACTTCTCCAGTTGACCTGGATAAACTACTTTTAATTGAACATGTTCCCCAAATGCAGCATATTGTGCAAGCTTCAAATTTATACAATTAACGCAATTGTTGTTTTATTGTGATTTATAACTTCGAAATACGAAACGCTTTAGTTCGGATCTATTGCGCTTAAACAGCTGATGCTGGTGCTATTCGAAGCTGAGGTATTTATCGAAATTTTCATTGCAATACTGCAATATTCACGGATTTGATCTAATTGAACGAGGAAATATGGATTCTAACTTTCCGGTTGCACTAACTGCCAAAGTAATTATAAATGGTAAGTTACCTACAAAATTAAGAAAAGTTTGGATATTTTACAACTAATTCTTAAAATTAAATTTAATTAAAAGTGACTAATGGTTTAAAGGTCCGGTCGAAAGATATATGAGGGAAAGGAACCAATACAAAAAAATTGAACTGTCATCCATTAAATCGAAAAATGCGAATAAAAATTATTCTTCCATTTTTCAATTCAACATCTTTCGAATTATAGGCTCAATTCATGATGTTTCTTTGTCTCAACATACCACGTATGTATCGAAGAACGCAAGAAACTCAATATTATTACAAACGCAACGTTTAAAAGGAAAGAAAAGTAAAGGTGTGAAACTTCAGAACCCAATTAAGTCATTTAGCCCTTGCGAAACCTAACAAACTAAACAGCAGACGTTCTATATTTAAGTACCTATAATATCTCTTTCAAAACTTGAAATGCTTGCTTTTCAAAATTCATAATAAAAATAAAGAATAACTTTAAAAATAATAATAAATTTATATTTTACGATGTTTTTCATTCAAAATGTACGTTGTATGGTGAGTTTATATTTATATAAAACTTGTTTTATGTTATTTTAGCTCGGTATAATTTATTGTAAATAGCATATGCAGGTTTATTAAAATATCCTTTGAAATATTTTGTTTGATGTTTCATGACAGTATAGCATTTCAAAAATGTAAATTAATATTTTATACCAATATTATAAAATTGCTTCAGTTTGTTTACTTTTTCAAATGTGAATCTAGGGGCTATAGCCCCTACCCTGCTCTGTGGCAGGACGGGGGTTATATGCAGTCATAGAATAGGTCCAACCACCAAGGTTCTTCTACGATCGAGAGGTTTTACCTGTATAGAAACGGCAAATTGTCTAACCACCTCACTTTCTTAACAATCTACAAAAAAACACATATTTCCCCTAACTGCAATACTAAACAATTTATTTAATATAAATCTTCTGTCCTGTTACTTACACCGTGAATTACTCTGCATATTGGATATTCAAAGCTCTGTATCTAAAGTAGTAGCACTTTATGTGTCGACTATTAATGAATTGGGAAGTCACTAGATGGCGCTATAACTTTAACCTAATCTAGCATTTATTGGAACTAAATGGCATAACAAACGATTCATCGATTTGCATCACTGTAAAAGCCCCACTCTGTATATATTCTTAAATCAAGACTAAATCTGTCCGTATGGAATTCAAGGGCAATTTAAATTGCATTTAACAATGATTTCTTTTTAATTGATTCACACATTAACATTTTTGATTTTTTGCGGATTCCAATTAATTGCAAAATTTCTTTATTACTTATTACATTACAGTACCTAGCCATATTCGTTAGCTCTGGCATACTATACTGCATATATGAATGTTAAACTAACCAAAACTATTTGGGAACAAATTCTGAGCAAATTTTTCGGCATAGAACTTTTAAAACTTTGAAAATATACTATTTAAATATTTAATTAAAAAGTGTTATCTTAAAGCCAGTTAATAAGTATTACAAGTAAAAGTTATATTATAAAATATAAGCCATGGAAAAGACAACAGAACAGAAAATAGATATTATTTTAATTTTTATTGCTTATTATTATTTTATTTTAATTTTACCTTGTAGTTGTGTTGCCTTTTTGAAAAATAATAATTAATTTCAGATAGGAAATGGCCTTTAATTAAAAATGTGTAATTAAATATTGTTTTAAAGAGAGGTCTAAATTTTGATGGAATATTTAATCAAGCCAAAAACATTTAATTTATAGGAATAAAATGACAGCAGAACAGCAATAGGTCTGATATTTATAAATATTGTTAAACAAATTTAAAATGTAATTCATATTTTGTCACTATAATCAAAAATTATTTTATGAATAATTATGTTTGGAGTGATTAAAATATAATATAACACGTTTCCGTACGGTCTCGTTCAACGACAAAAAAAAAACTTTAAAAATATTTTATTGTTTTAGAAATTTAAATTTGTCATTTGCCTTTCGCCGCAATTTTTCAAGCATCAATTATTACCCAGTTACCTTAACTAATTTGAAAATCGTTTCTGTTAGCCCCTTTAGCGACCTATTTTTTGCCCTTGGGTTATTCTCCCAAAGCTACAAGTTTAAATTTGTCCCGCTGCATTCACAATATTTATCTCGATATTTAGAAGGTTTTACTAACCGCCCTAATACCATTGACACCGAGCTGATAGTAGTAATAGTAAAAATATCTACGTGGTTTACTACTTTTCATCTGCTACTTGCCAAGCTTTATTTGAACATTTCCGTATAAACAGCGAGGGGGGAAAATGTACAAAAACCATGCTAGAAAGGCATACGAAATAAAATTAAAGCAATGAAGTTATTGTTTTAGTGTAGGATACAAATAACAAGGTACACTTTAGTTTCAGTTTATTCTATACTTCTATTATAACCAGAACTTATGAAGCAAAATCGGTACCTTAGATTGCCCACTTTGCATAGATCTACCCATTATCCAAAAGTATGTGTAGGTCTCCTGAATTTTTAACACAGACGAATGACATGTCATGTCGTATTATGCTGTTATATATTACTACAGCTTGCAAAACAAAGCCAATACGTTCCGGTATTTGCTGATATTAGTACGATGTACTACACGTTCATGCTAGGCTTAACGTTTCGAAAAATATTAAACCTTTTGACTACGCGTACGGTAGTCAAATGGTTTGTTTTGTATCTCTTTTCTAGTTGCGTATCCAGATATTTATATATATATATATATTGATAAAGGGTACCATGTCACCTCCGAAGTATATACTGAAGAGCCGTTGTCACCTCATATATGACGTTGTCACCTCCGATTTCGGAGGCGACAACGTTTTTTCCATATTTTCAGTAGTTCTGACCTCAGATGACCTTTAACGTGCTAATAGCAAAATTTTTGTCGGAGGTCACAACGTACCCACCATACCCCCAAAAAAAGTTTTTAGTTCCGGTATAGATCACCGGCGCTAGTGCTGCATAAAAAGTTTACGGAAGGCACGATGACGCCTCCGATCATATAAATCGCATGTTTGCGTCACATACGGTTGACGTACGTAACTTTCCCGCCTCCGCTAAATGGCAACGTCGGTGAGGAGGTGATAAGGACGCTTTCGTATCATTTCATACCATATTTGCAGTTCTCCAATTAAAGACGTGGTAGTGTATAATGGAATGGTCTCAAAAAAATATTTTTTTTAAATTTTGATTCACTGTAACGCGAAAAACTTGTCTTTCTGCTAAATAAGTAAAATAAAGCAAAAAAATATTAATATCTTCATTATCATCCTCGAAAATATAAAAAACCATTATCAAATTTAACATTTTTTTCGTAATTAACAAAAAAATGTTGTCCATGTTAGTGAAACGCTACAAGTTTAGATAACTAATAAATAGCACAGAGGTGATAATTAAATTTAAAAACTATAACAATGGGTTTAAAAAATAAATTATTAACCCTGTTTGTAACTCCAAAGTTGAAAAATGTTAGAAACTATAACATTACGTCAATTGTTATAGTGTTTTACTAATTCTTTTTGGTACTACTTCTAAACTCCGATTTGTGCATAAACCTTGGTATTCTAGATAGAGAAAAAGCGTTGTTCTAATGACCCCATCCCTAAACTTCGTACTGACAACTTTTGTGATACTTTTGACACCAACTGTTCACACATCGCTCTACTACTTGAGTATGACATGGACATCAATTCCATTCAGCTGCTATTCTTGACATTATTAAAGATAAAATTCCTCCATCGCTTACTATTTGCAACATGGGCGGCGGAAGATTATAGGTACTCCAATCTATCATTTCGGTGAAGTTAATGTCTACGTCTAATGTGTGTCTAATGAAGTTACTGTCTAAAATAAATTTTGTTTTGGTGTCACAAAGTTTCTAATTGGCCCATTCTTACGAGTTTTGTTTCGCGCCTTCATTATTCTTCTAATACTTAATTCTCTGATGTTTTTTCTTCCATCATCAAAAACATGCTCAAAATCAAATTTCCGAGATGAGCAAACATAAGACGCTCGATCACAGGATCTACTACTTTAAGTATATTTTCAAGTAGGAATCTTGATGTTTCTATAACTTCAAATACATGCTTAGGGCCATTTGTAAAATATTTGCGTTTCTTGATATTAAATCAGACAGGCAAATAGGACTTTAGGATGAAGGAAACTGATACATTATATTTTTTATATTATATTTTATCACAACTAAGTACAATCTGAGACCTCTGTTTGCCGCAGTTAACCATATTAAAGCGTGAAAGTGGGCCTGGATCATGAACAGCCAATTCTTCTGGACAATTACCTAATTGTATTACAGTATTAAAGTCCAGGAGATATTGAACATCTTTAATTAACACTTTTAGATCAATTTCAGGAATCCCTCTCTGAACGCTATCAAAACTGACCACTGGAAGTTTTTCACAACCATTAAGATGAATTGGAATACCTGCCATCTTTCGCTACCACCCAGACTAAGCGATGAGGGAATTTATCTTTATTAAAATCAGGAATAGTCTGAATGAAATTTCGACAAGTTTTCATGTCATACTCAAGCAGTAGAGCGATTTGTGAAGTTGCATGGTGTCAGAAGAGTTGCTAGTGCCGAGTTTAGGAATGTGTCTTAACCACAACAACGCTTCTTTCTCGATAACGTTTTTCGCACAAATCGGAGTTTAAAAGTAGCACCAAAAAGAATGAGTAAAAGACTTAGTTGACTATTGACATAATGCTATATATAGTTTGTAACATTTATCATTTTGAAATTTTGATGTTACAGAGTTAATAATTTATTTTTAAAATCCAATGCACGACCAATACATACTGAAATATCTTTTAATTTAATTCTCTGCTATTTCTTACTGATCTAAACCATAGCATTTAACTAACATGGAGAAACTGTTTTTGTTAGTTACGCAAAAATGTTAAATTTGATTAATTTTTTAGATTTTCGAGGATATGCGCGACCTGATTTCTTGTTTCTTTCCTTTATTTAACTGTCTGTCTGTTAGGCCAATCTCCCGCGGTATACCGAACAAAATTTAATGAAACATTTTTACAGCCCACTCTAGTGAATAAGTTCAGTATAATCTGATAATTATGTCATCCAGTACTGAAAAACTGCTAAGCCTTTAATTATTATGGGACCACAAATTGGACTTTTATTTGTCTACAGGGTGTATATCCAAAAACTCAACCGTTTGATAATGGAAAAACTATAACTGGGAAAAATATGAAAATCAAATTTAAAATGTTAATGTGAAAACTTCCCGCCCTTAATATATCGTTTCAAATAAATAATTAAAAGTGAGAAGACACGTGAATGTTATTGTAAAGGGAGACTATTTGCAGCTTTCGTGGTTTAACCCTCTGGAAAGCGTATGTTTTTTAAATAATAACTTATACCCATAAATCTCAGTGGAGGCCGTTCTACTTACGTCCAATTTTATAACGCGATTTCTAGTAAACTACTACTCAAAGAATAACAAATTATTGTTATTACTGGAAACAGATATAACTACCTTTAAAATGGTGTGCCACATGACCCTGCTTCCTATTTAAGAACATTAGGGTAACATCTACTCGGTCCCAGAGACTTAAACCCCGAAAGTTGAAAATATTATTTAACAGCGTACTCGTTCTTAAAGAAATTGACGTGTCTTTCCAATTTTTAATATTATTTACTGGAAACTAGATATTAAGGGTCGGAGTTTTCAATGTCCTATATTACCTAAAAATGTCGTCGTAAATATGAGTTTTTTTTCAGAACAGCCCTTGTTATTTAATTTGGGCTGATTTCTCTGTAGAAAGGGGTATACTTGACCAGACTTCGTTTAATTATTAGATTTTAATACAGAACTCTCTAATGGAAAAACTAAAAATGGAATTTTAAAAAGTGTCACAAGTAAATTTTTTCAAATAGTACCTAAGCCAAATTTATCTAGTTAGTGAGGATGGCTTTACAAAGCAACAAATCATACTCGCAATATAGTATCACTTGTTCTTGATTTATTTAGCACGTGATTGTTTACTAACCCCCTAACCAACAGAAAAATGTTAAATTGTCAATATGTATTTTGAAAACTACCAATTTTCGAAATATATGACTATAAGAAGTTAACTGTGTTTTAAATAAATTTAATCATAGTTACTATAAAATTATAAAAATACACAGACTCTCACAGTTTTCTTAATTTAATTTTTATCTTCTATTTTGAGTGCCGTGTAATAACAATGGTTCCTTTTTACAAATAAATTAGCTCAAATTAAATAATGAAGGAAAATTGATAATTATTTGCCGGCCTCCAAACGACATTTTTACATAAAATTTTAAATATGTCAAAAACGGTTAAACTTAGTTATAGGTAGGATATTAAATGTATTTAGAATTGTAAAATAAGCAACTTGACATGTACTTGATTCTTGAAAATATTTTAGCCGCCCTATCGACCTTAGCATACGACGAAATATCCAAAATTGTACTAATTATAGTTTACCGATAATCGACCATAGGAATTCCTAGGGGGCACTATATATTATATCACACTATTTAAAATATTTCATTATAATGTCACACAGCGTCTGAATAATCTTCCATTCGTCTTGATATTCACCTGCATCTAGATATTAAATTATTAATTGTTAATGTTTAACAATTCAATTATTAATTTGTAATATCCTTGCCATTACAATCTAAACATCCTTTCATTCTATATTTTTTTATTGTTTTCATGTTTCAGATTTACATTCACATTTGACATCGCGCCTTTCAGTCTGCCAAAAATATGGTAGAAACTGTCCGCCTATATAAATATTTATATTAAAAACCCAGCATGCGGATACAGAGGTGTCTATATGACCTCCGACAATGTGGCAACACTGTCGGAGGTAATAACGGCACCAGGATATACGCGCATATACAATCTTCGGAGGCCACATAGTACTTTCTGTGTTCCCCATATATGACCCGTTAAAAATTAAAAAATCTTTTCCCCTCTCAAGGAATCTGGATTGGTTGTCATTTCAACACCCCATATATAACTTTTTTTTCGATGTAAACCCCTGGGAACACCCGGAGGCCAGGTCGCCTCTTCTGTATACCGGAGGCGACAACATACCGTGCACCAATATATATATATTACATAGTAAAGAGTCTAGTAGTTCTTACTATATAGGGTGTTATGGCAATGACGTACTATATTTAAACCGGCAATTCCTGAGATCAAAACAAATTAAAGAAAAATATCCAAAAATGGTGCTTTAATTTAATATGCCCTGTGTACAGTGTACATGACCTTATGTCAAACCAAAAATTACCACGTGGTGCCCCTGTTCAGAAGGTAAACACAGCAACATATGGCAGTGAATCTTGGATAGTGTTGTCATATCTTCAGGGTAAACTCTTTAGAAAGTCAATAACCGTTTGACAGATTTCAAGTTGTTTATTTTTCAGGGTACATTATTATAAACTTTTACATTCAGTTCGCTGGGAAACAATCTCTGATTTATAAACTTGAACTGACTCGAACGAACCGCCGCGGAGTTTATAAATGGTCAGATATGTTCTTATTTGTTCAATTCGAATGACACCCGTCAGATCTGGACAACTTAAAAGTTTATAAATGCCACTTACCCTTTAGAAAAAAAAATGTACTTTTATTTACCTTTTCGGACTTATTTAAAACCAACTTAATTTATAAAAAACACCAAGTACTCACATCACAAAATCACATTAGTTTTCGCGTCACAACACATCTAAGTACCGTTCAATCGGAATTAGTATTTTAAAGTGCTTCTGTGTAGACAAAAATACGCCCATATTGTCTGGGAAATAATGTAATTAACATCTAAAAAATTTTAAAATAAATAACACGTTGGTTCTCTCGATCGATATCGGCCGGCTTCTTTAAACAGCTGATTATGGACAATCGGGCTAATATTTAAAAATACAGCGTTGTCACTTTCGATGTTTTATAAGCGACTACCACAAATTGCCGAATTTCCTTCTATAATATTACTTTCCTGTATAATTATAGTCTCGGAAATGGCAACCGCACTGGCTCTACTAGCGAAGAGTTCTCGGAAAGAAAGTTCGACTGGTCCGAAGGTGGACCAGACCATTCATTTCAAAGGGTAGTTCCTGTCAATTGTTAACATAATTGTTTCATTTTATCTTTAGTAAAGTGTTAATGGCCCATAGAAATTAGCGTTTTTATTATTTCTATTGCGAAATGATTAAGTGCTCTTGTTCTATGTGTGTTATTGTAAAGTGTAATTATGCGTTAGTGTTGGGGTTTAGTGATAAGCTTATTATGCACTCCCACACTATCATCAGGATACGTGATGTGCATAAAGTTTTTCCAATAGAAAAAAGAACTGAAAGTGCCTGTGCCCTGGATTCCTTAATCGCGCCCTGGATTTACTTTCTAAGTACGCTAAATATTTATTTTTATAAGAAACTAAAGTTTTACACTTTTAAACATTTTGGCAACATTGTATCTGAACATCTGTTGATTACCCAGCTGGGCAATGTAATATGTTCATATATGAATATGGCGAGGAGTTGTGTGTGGGTTTATGGGTGAATTACCCCACTTTTTAAACGTTCGATTTAAAAAAAAATATGTAGCGCTTCTCTAGGACACCCCAGGAGTCACCCATTTAAATATAATACGTCATTTCCATAACACCATGTATACAGGATAGTACTAATCACCAGCATCCGCTGTGTTCATGTTTTAGTATATATCTACTATATAAACAAAATTTATTTTAGTGATTATAATTTCCTTGAACCTGTTAAATACTCAATGTACTTTCATAGAATCGTGATCCAGCAATCCCATCGGTGCTTATTTGGCTAGCAATACACAAATTTCTGATAATCGTTAACTCAGATATTGGGTTTAAATTTTAATTGCCTAATTAATAAGCCAATTAACTGTTAAAGCATAAAAATGATATACACGTATACTACAAAGCGTGGTCGGTAATGAATGCAACATAGAGTAACCATAGATTCTATACATGAAAGAGAAGAAAGGAGGAGACGTATACAATACCAGAACTATACCAGGTTTGAACCTTGAAGTAGCTATCGTAAAAGTTAACTATGGACATTCCGCCTTCTTTCTCCGTAAATTTCAAACTTAAACAAGGTATCTTATTTTTTACAAATAACTAAATCTCTGAAACAACTCATCATCAAACTAAAAATTAATCTATTCATGTTTTCAAATTTTTAATAATTCAACAGAATTAAAAGTTTATAACAAAAAAATATGTCTCGGTAAAATAAAACGTGTTTTTAAGTCTACAACGTGTACATACATATCATATCATATTATCTTGTATTTGATATATCCGTTGTAGAGCACCAGCACGTATTATAAGAGAAAATTAGATTAGTCTCCCATTCGTTAGGGATATAATAAATTTATCCTTGCACGTTCATAAATTCTTAAAATCCAAAAAACATTTTATTCATAAAAATATAAATTATACCTAACAAGGACGCGGTAAAAAGGAAGATATATAGGTACACAAATAAACCTAAACAAGAAAATCTGGAAACCTATAAAAAAAATATTTTTTTTGTTAAATATGCATTTAAAAAAAATTAATACTGTGGAACAGAACGTCACACTCGTGACGTGTTAAACATGATTCTATTGGAATTCGATCAGAGAATAAAATATCAACTATACTTAATATTCTGCTGCTGTCTATCAATGCTCTTGTAATATTTATTTTAATACATATTAAAATTTTTAATGCTAATATGTTTTAATTATAATCTATTATAAACAAAATTTTAATAAAATATACCAAATAAATAAGTCATTAGTTTTCATGTTATGTCAATATTTTAAAATTTTATTGATGCAGCTTTAAATATGTACATTAAAATTTGTGGTTTTAAATAATACAACAATAATTATCTGTGGAATGCATAAATTCGGCTCAATTTATTTAAGGTTTAAAATTCTTTGCCATCAAGTATAACCTAATTAACAATTCTAAATTCAATAATAATCCTGGATTCAAATTTATGGACCTTGCTAAAAAAAAATTTAATTGATAATTTACTAAAAATAAGGGAAAAAATCATTATTTGTCTATATCGACCTAGTGGATTTGGGCCAATTTAAAGTTTGTACGTAATGCTCACCCAAAATTCAATATTCGTAGAGCAAAACGTAACGAAACCCATTATCGATGGGATAAACAGCTTAACGTTGGCTCCTCATCGTTTGCATGAAGTCATGACTTATACAACTAAAATCAGACACGAACCGGTAGGCCGGCCGTGAGATAAGAACCCACTGAGTCATAGAGTACCCATCGACTTAACAAGGGGGCTTGTTTGAAATGGCTCTTTAATATGCAAAAGCAATCACTTATTACTAGTTATTACCCATAAAATGACTTAAATTTTATTCCTAAATCTAG
Organism: Barypeithes pellucidus; assembly: GCA_963991005.1. Classification (NCBI taxonomy): domain Eukaryota; kingdom Metazoa; phylum Arthropoda; class Insecta; order Coleoptera; family Curculionidae; genus Barypeithes; species Barypeithes pellucidus. The sequence continues at coordinate 17,092,532 of OZ022566.1, forward strand.
TAGAATTTTGCACACTAAGGATAAACTTCTCCAAAGATTCTAGGAATTTATTTTAGTATATCTTCAGAACTGGAAACTTTTGTCGCAAAGTTTGAATCTTTAGGGGTTTTATTTCAAAGTGGTGAGGAGTTTTTTACTGCTTTCTGTTCATAAACCTAATATATTTATATTATCCGAGTAATATGGTAACTTATGATTTCTCTTTACTGGTAGTTTAATTTTAAACTGTGGCGGACATATGTTCATATGAACTTTTCTTTATATAATGACTTAAGGAATCACACGCTGAAATATTAGCACGTCATTAAGGAACACCCTGTATATGCACTGAAATTTTAATAATAGGTCATTAAAATGATGTGACACCCTGTATTTTGTTTATGCTTATATAAATTTCGTGTATTAGTTGGGACTTCGGGTTAGGTTTGTTCTTTAGGAAAATTTGTACATATTTTAAATGAAACAGTCCCGTTAATGGACATCTCCATCATACACAACAACCACATGCGGTTGCCAACGAGTTATGATTAATGTTGGTTGTTAAAAGAGTAATTTCCGTCTCACATTTGTGCAGATAATTTAATTTGTAACAATAACGGCTGTTTTAGGACATGTGTAGCAAAATGTTGATTATTATTCTTGTTAAGAATAGTATTCCAACCTAAACAATGATTTAATTTCCATTATTAACTATAATTGATGAACACTTCTTGTGGAAACCGTTCTGGTGGCTCCGTTATTAAAGATTTAATAAGGTATTACTTAACATCCATTCCCATTTAAAAGAATGTGGGGGATGACCCCCCACTTAGGGTGCTGAAGATTTTGCTATGCTTCTTGCGTCAAAAGTTGTCCCCCTGACAATCAACGTCAGTGATGGATTTCGTTTTTTCCCCAGCCTGTAATGCCTGGCGGTACGTTCTCGATGGACCATCCTGTATATATAATCTTAAAGCATTTCTTTATTAAAAATCTATAATTTAATTATTTTTAGCTTGGAATAAATAAAATAGAAAGCCTTTTTGTCACTTAGAAACTCATTAGCTGATGTTTCTCCGAAGTCATTTAACATATTTATTATTAAACATCTGGGAATAAGACATCAACAACCATTAAGCCGCGTAGGTTAACCGATTAACAAGAAAATGGTATTCTAATATAAATAGATTTCAGTGTCATCCGATACGAACATCGAAATATTTCATGTTTACAAAGATTTATGCTTGTTTTGTTTTGTAAATACTTTTAGAAGCCATTTATTCACTGCATTTTGAACGGTAACAAGCGACGCATCTCGTAAAATTGTTACGCCTCTCTTTCTGAAATAATATATGTGACGTTCGTGACACAAGTCGCTAGACGCCCCTTTGTACTATATATAACTTGGGGACAGTTGCCTTAATCGTATACATCACTTACACCAGTGACGGGTAGTGACCTATGATAGAGGGGGGTTTACAAGTATGGTGAAATTATTTTTAAAATTTGATTTTTGTGTAACGACCAAACACAATTACTTTCTAGGCGTTTAAAATGTAGAAAAAAAAAGTAATAAGAAAATGCGTTAGGTAAAACATATTTTTATTTATTTTTTAATTTTACACAAGGAAATGCAACTTTTGGAAAACAAGAAATGTTTTCTTGGTGTGTATAACTGTCGGATCTTAACGTCGTCGCATGCAACCCTCGTAACAATATTTATACAGTCCACTACTAATACTATTAAAGCCATCTACGAGCTATCAAGAAAACCGAATGATGTCTAATACTACTACTCCATGTACGGCTACGTCATTAGGCGCAACCAAGACGAAAACAGTAGTTAACTGTTTTATGACGAGAACGAATCGAGCCACGAGTCTGACAAGTTGACATTCTTCATATTTTCAGTGTTTTTTAGTTTAAATCCTTAAATAAAATGGTTTAAAATCATATCGAGTATCATTTATCGAAATACACAACATTTATCGACCCCACACAATAGTGCTTAAACGTAAAGTCCATTCTTCGGTTCTTAATTGTAGAAAATTGATCAATAACAGCCTCATTAAGTTTGGAATACCCTCTATTAATTTTTTTTTACATATTTCATTTTTAAACTTTCTAATAAAGTCCCTAGATTTACCATTTGTGGTCTGCGTTAAATTCATTTCGGGCTTAGTTGTTCCTGCATTCTTCACTTCAATTTTTTGCTCCAAACTTAAAGAGCTAAAGTTATTTCTTAAATAGTCCACCGTCAACTATTCATTTTAACTTAATAAATATATAATATTAAAATATTAAAACATACACGCTCGAATTTCTAACTAGATGCATGAACAGACAACAGCGCGGTGCATATAAAAACTGTGCGCCTTTTCCATGTTAAATCGCCATAGCCCCGCTATCCCCCGCTGCCAGCCGCCACCTGTTACTACAGAGAGACTGCACTACTTAATCGCACATGCGAGCAATTCTTGTCATAACCGTCATTTACCTCGACCGAGGCACGGTTGCCGGATCTATACAATTTGGTTTGACGGGATGATAAAATATTAGGGAGGGTCGGACTTTTTTAGTTTGACCATACGATAAAATATTAAGGAGGGTCGGACTTTATACGATAAATAATATTCAATGAATATGAATTAATATTTTGTATTCGTTTTAATTTTGGGGTGCACGTGCGCATGTGCTCCTGTGGAAGAAGCGCCACTGACTTACACACAGTAAAAAAATATTTTTTATCTTCAAGGTTCCGATATATTATGAAGGAAAATTTCCCCTACTAAATATAGCTTATGAAATAAGGAATCAAAGTTTTAATAATGTGAGACAAGAAGTCGGGAAAAAATAAAAAGTAATTTAAAAATATGGCAACGAGAAAATTATTCATTTACAAACGGTTGACAGGATATTGTCTTATATATCATATTATTTACCTTATTTTTATTAATATCGCCGGTGGCAAAATAAATTAAATTTTCTGAAATATAAAATTTGTTGTATACACTCTTTAATATTCAATATCGCCCTAAATAAGGTCAGTGGGCACGTCAAACGTTATTATTAATTATAAAAATTCGATAATTGTTATTTTTTAAAAGCCCTGTCAAATTTCAAAGCTTATTGAGACTGAAAAAAGCTTTAAGAATTTTAAGAATAGAGAATAAGCTTCCTTTTGTTCTTTTTGTTTCAGTTTTTTTGCAAATCGTACACACTAATTTGCTCATTAAGAAAATTTACATGGTTCTGTGTAAGGATTGCTATCTTTTGCGACTTTAACGTCCAAAATTTCAACTGGCTTAAATATTCAAATACAGACGATGAGCAAGGCCGCGAGGCCGAATCCTTTGCGATCAGTTCAGGTCTAACTCAACTCGTAGAAGAACCTACGAGGATTCCAGACCGAGTTGGCGATTTTGCTAGTCTTTTGGATCTTTTTTTTTAAATCAAATCCAGATCTATATACAGTCATCATACATAATCCGTTAGGATCTTCCGATCACAAACTTATTTCAACTCTAAGCGAACTACCAATTAATTCTGAACAACCTCCTAAGCCTCGCAAGATATGGCATTACACATCGGCCAAGTGGGAAGACCTGAAAGACCATTTTCGCACTTTTCCTTGAATGAGCGTATGCTTCTCTTCTGATGATCCATCCATCTGTGCTGGGGAGGTCTCCAACGTCATTCTAACTAGCATGGAAGCATTTATCCCCTCCTCCAAAAAACGCCAAGCGGCAAGTCCTGGTTTAGCAAGGATTGTGAGTGTGCTGTCAGATCAAAAATCTGGCTTACCGACAGTGGCGTAAAAACCCTACCACTGAGAATCGTACCATCTTTATTACCCCTCGAAACCAATGAAAGCTAACAATAGATCAAAGCAAAGAAGCCCATAACATGAGGATCAAAAACAAACTTCTTGACAGTCCAAACGGATCAAGGTACTTTTGGTCAGTCGCCCAAAATGTTACCAAATCAACTATTCCACCTCTAACACGTTCCGATGGTACAATAGCATCCACAGCCGGAGACAAAGCAAACTTACTTGCTGAACTATTTTCCTCGCATTCCACTGTAGATTTCCAGGGAAGAACACCACTCAATATTCCTGCAGTTCAATCCGAAGTGACCGAAATCGTGTTCTTCTGGTCCAGACGAAATTCCTGTTATAGTTCTCAAGAGATGGGCCGATGCGACCTTCCCGATGTCGTTTTTCCCAACAAATATAACCTCCAACGATTCAAGACCAACGTGAATCCCCTCTCACTCCCAGAGTGCCCTAAAGAATTTTTCTTATAGTTGTGTTTGATCATAAAAAAAAAGAAAGGAGTGGAAAAATATGTAATATTTATATTGTTACCATCTTTATCTTTCATTACTGGAACAAGAACTTACATTGTAGTCATAGAAATAACAGTTGAGACGAATCATAAACTAGAGAAATTACAGCAGCACTTGTCAACAGTCTGAAATTAGTCGTGTCGATTAAAACATTGCTTAAATTTTGTTCAGGCGTGATGTTGAAAAAAACACGAGTTAGTGACAGAACAATTGGTATTTAGAATATGTAAGAGAAAATATACTGTTACTACTTAGTATGCCTACCTGCAGGTGGATTCCGACTTTTTACTCGTGATGATGAACGTGAGTAGGCCGACCATAAATATACATGACTTATTCAATCCGCCAATAGTCCCTTTAATAAGTATGTTAATTTAAGACGGACATGCTTGGAACGCTGCCACATATCGCTGTCTCAACCAGAACTCTGTATTTGAGCATTATTTTTATCTACCGATTTGAATTGTATGCGGACTCAAATTGCCTTTCAGTTCGCTGAATCCTTTGAACATTCGTTTAATTTCACCTTTGACTTTTGACATCGTCACGTTCGCCCCATTTTGTATCAAACTACCTCGTTGTTAAGACGAAAAATATTTTTTTTCGTCTGCCTTAGGCTTTAAAAAGAAATAAAAAAATAAATGCCGTAGTTAAAAAATAAATAAAATTTATAAAAAAAAAATTATGTGTGGAACCTTTTTACCTCACTATTGACATGACATGACAAAAGTTAAAAGAGGAACTTGCTAAAAGGAGCGACTTATAAATGTTTAAACAAAAGGAAACATAATCTTGAGAGACACATACCCTTACCGATATGGCATACGACAAATACAAAATTAACGGAAGCCCGGTCCCAAAACTCTAACTCGTTTCACAAACAGGATATCAGTCTTAAAAATATATTTTTTTATGGCATCATATATTTGTAGCTTGTTCTGTAAGTTTTTCGAGCCATGACATTTTTATTACAAAAAATTTTTTATGTTTAAAATTTTAACAAGAAAAAGAAACCGAATGATTTAACTCACTGCACGTTCTTTTTATTAGATGTTACATAACAAAAAACATTTTTATGTGTTATATAGAGGGTCTCAATTTGTTGGAAAGTACTACTCGTAAAATAATAAATTAGAGTACTAGAGACAGATATTTAAACGACCTTTAATATTAACTGACACTTAACCCCTTTTAAGGCCTACCATCTAGTCCTCCCAGGGGGTTAATCCACGAGGGCTACAAAAGTTCTTTAAAAGGATCCCCTTAAACAATAAAATTGACCCGTGTTTCCCATTTTAATATTATTTACTGAGATATTAAGGGTGGGAAGTTTTCAAATATACACCCTGTATAATAGAAAGGGAAACCAGACATAAAACTTATCAATGCCTTCTAATTTCCTTGTTAGAAACTTTTCGAAACTTTTCAGCTGACAATCTATTTATGAATTATTGTGGCATTACAGAAAATTGTAACTTTGTAATAAAAATTTAAACTTTTTTTGAAACTTATAAAGTATAGATTTAGTTAGCCAAAGATACAGGGTAATCATCGGTAAAATAAAAAATTATCTTTCCTCGCGTGAATCGGAATGAAAACTCTATTTTACTTCCTAAAGTATGGTAAGAAGGTTTAAAAACGTAGTCAATCAATTACAATTTTTAAGTTATTCCAGTAATAAACATAAATTATTGTTCAAAAATTATATAGCTAAAGAAATGTAATCAGGATTTGAATGTTGAAATGTTGAATGGATTTGTTTCTAAATCAGTGTTACGATTTCTCTTGGGTACTCAACAGATCTATATTTAGACATAGAGTTTATGATAAATTAGGATTAATTGATCATTATTTAACGTAATCGTTTTACAAATTGCGATTAATTACAGACACGGGCCTTCGCCCGTATGTGACCGTCGACCACCTACAACCAATCTGGTAAAACTGATCCGATTACTGCGAGGGATTTACCAATTCGATATATTACAGCGAACATAAACTGACGTTATTAAAGGTTTGGTCTCTCTGCGAAACTTTTTGTCGGTGATATCACCCTTAGCTAGAAAATGGACGAACTTTCATGAGTTTTGTTGAAAGTAAACAGATAACTTGAAGATGACTTCTTTCCATTCTCAACTTCCACAAAGATATTTAATAGTGGCGGTTTTATCTTAAGACGGGTTCTCACGAATCAGTTTTTACTGAATCATTTTTACTGATTCAGTTATTAAGGAAATTGAATTGTTTTGTTCCCAAAATTCCCCCACTCCTCAGAAAACTCCATGCAAACCGTCCTAACATAAATCTTACTAAGTTATACAAAAACCGCATACAAATTGCTTATATAATAATATAATTATTGAATTTATGCGATTTTCAGGAAATCGATTTTTCAGAAAATCGCTTAAATTCAATAATTTTGTTATTTTTGAAGCTATTTTTATGCGGTTTTTTTATAACTTAGTAAGTTTCATGTTAGGACGGTTTGGCATGAAGTATTTTGAGGAGTGGGGGGATTTAATTTTAAATCCCCTCAAAATTCCAAAATGAAAAATAACAAAATTATGGAATTTACGCGATTTTCTGAAAAATCGATTTCCTGTAAGAAATCTGTTCTGTTTAACGTATGTTCAATAGCCCAGCATTTCGGGGAATCCCCGACGCGTCGACCAAAAATACCGCAGTTCATTGGTGGCTATCCCTCAAATCCCGCGGATCCACGTGATCAATGGCCTCAATCCCGCAGGTTTGCGGGATTAAAGTTTGGGTGCGGGATTGGATTCCCTAGTTGCATATTTATGGTCCGAGTCATTCTTGTCAGTGATGTAAATCAAGAATGCTTACTAAGAAAACATTATGGCTATAAAATAATAATTTAAACATATATTATTCAACCAAAGACGAATAAAACGTGGTAGCTTGTTTTCACTCTTTAATATTAATCAGCAAAAATGAATACAAAGTACTCATTTTTACTGAAAGCATCAATTTACTGATCCGTTTTACGGCAAATGTGTTCTACGTTCATTATTCCTTCAGTCTCACTGAATCAGTCAAATTGATCAATAAAACTGAACCGTCAGAACGCGCCTTTAGGTATGCAGATTTGTGTGACCCCGAAAATACAACAAAAAATAACTAATAATACACTCGTGGCTACAAATTCCGGTCAAAGATAATGACTTGTGTCTCGGAATGTTAGCCTGAACTTTAGTTTTCAAAAATACTCATCTCTTGATCATTATACAGGCGGAAACAAAAGTTACTTAAGCAATTTAAAAAGTTACAGAGAGAAGAATTATATTTCAAGGCCTGTTTTCCAATGAAAAGTGTGTAAACTAGTATAAGCAAAAACATAAACGTTTACATATCTACTATATTTGCATGTTTTTTCTCTGAACTGGATAAACATGTCAATAAAAAATCAATCTTCTAAATAAAACATAAACAGTATATAATGTCCGTAAGGACAAGACTCCCTAAAAAACGTATAGAGCTTCCTTTTACGAAAGTTTTAAAAAGAAACGATAAATTCTTAAACATAATAAAAATTGGGCTTTGATCTTGGGCCACGGCATCGGCCCAAGGAAGGTGAGTAATATTTTATTTATGTTTGAATTACCGTGAAACAAACAAACCTTTTTTTCTTGTGTCCTTGGGGATTGTTGAATATTCTTCCGTATATGTTGTTCAATCAATTTAGTTTTCGTCCAAACCGGAAATTGATTTTTTTTTTATCAGACGACGTTTAAAAGAAAAAATAACCAGCTTTTATTACGTCGAGACGTTGAATTGAAAATAAAAGAGTTTTTATAAGGAAGAAAAAATTACGCACATATTCAAAAAGAATGATGTATAGAAAGCAGCATGAATAGGTTTCTCTTATAACGAACAAGCAAAAGGATATTTTTTTTTCAAACCGTTTTAAGGCTTTAGTTCAATTATTTGTTATAAGTATACACAGATAATGGATTTTTTATCCATTATATTCATATAAATGAATATAATTACATTTCTAAATGACGATATCGCCAAGAAATTTTGTAGAAATTACCAGAGGGTTTCATAAATTGAGTAAAAATATTGTATTGTTATTTTCTCGAATTTGCGCATTTATATCCAATAAAATTATGGAGTAAGTGGACAGTTGTTTCTTTCAAAAGCCAAAGACGCCGACCGACCTTATGATCAGTTTTAAATGCGGGTACGTGCACCCTTGTTGCCAATACAAAAAGTTTCCGGTCCTAAAATGGAAACAAAATACAACACAATTTTGCGATTCGTACAATTTTCTAGCTCAAATCGAATCGGTGTGAACAAAGAGCTTCAAGATCAAAGGCATACAAATAAAGTTTTACCACTTCTTTTAACGATTTAATTTTAGATTTTAATTGCTATAAATGGGAAATTCTCCCCTAAATTTTCAATAACGCAACATTTTAATAACACAAAAAAAAACTTTTTTTTCTACGCATTAATCTAAAATCGCTCTCTTGTGTTAGCAATTGTAACATTTTGTTCGGGTTTGTTAGGGTTTGTTGTATTATTTTTTAATTGAACTAAGCCAAAAAACATGTGAAACAGTAATCTCATTTCAATTACAATTGAAATTTGTACAAGATAGATAGAGACCCAGTGAACAAAAAAAATATAACAAGGTTTGAGCTTGACAAGTCAAAATTAGGATATTTAATTTCTATATCTGCATGTGACCCCCTTTATTATGGAATTACCAATAGATAACAGATTATTCTTGGTTATTATCATACGACATGAAAATGTCGACATTGGAAAGAGCGTCTAAATATACGTCACAAAGAAATCGCTGTAGTCTGCATGTCAATAAATGAAATTCCTACGCCGAATTGGGGTGCTGAGTGGGGTAAGGGGACTAGAACAATACTGCACATTGACGAAAGTACATCTATTTGTCTTCTTTTTAATTGCGGGGGTCCTTTTAGGATTTTTATATGATAAATATAAAAAAAATATTTTCATATATAATTTCATATACCTAGTTCCGGACTATGAAAAAATGTCCGCTTATTAGAGATGTCCGCTTGTCAGATGTGTCCGTTATGAGAGGTTTCACTGTATTTATTCAAAGTTAAGATTAGTATTTTTAGGTATTAATCTAATTAAAAAATCAGAAACTATAAAGTTTTATACACAGTACATAATAACTAGCGTAAGCAAATAGGAGAAAAGGTATTATTTTTATTTACAACCAGGTAAGTAAGTTAAATTGTACAAATAATTGGGCACTGTATTTGTTATTGTATTGTGTTGTTTGTTTTGTTCATTACGTGTGTGACAGTGATCTTCTACCACTTTCAACACTCGTTATGTACTATAGTATTTTTTTAAAACTTATTTCTCCTTCAAAGTGAAAACTTGTCAATGTGATTTTAATTTCGCAAGTTAAACACTAATAAAATAGGATTTAGGACAGATGGAAGGAATTTTTAATTTATTTGCAAAAATTTAATTAATTGTTAAATCAAATAGCTTTACGAATCTCGTTAAATACCGTATCAAACTCTCAATATATCCCGTGAATGATAAAACAAAAACGCAGCCTCCACCGACTGCGGGTGCTTAATCATACAAAACAATTTAAGTTAATCGGTTCCCTTATTGTTACTTTTATGAAAAATGGTAGAAAATTTCAGGACAGAAATGCTTATTCTGCGCTTTTGCCTAATAAGAAAAAAGACTAATGACTTATAAAGGGATGGCTGGGACAGAATTTCTGCAAGCCGATTTTGTACGCCCAAATACATCACGCCAAAAAACTTTAGCGATTTGTTACACCGGTAGTTGAGGCTGTGTCAGCGATAAAAAGAAAATTTCCCGGAAAACTAACGCCCTTAGATATAAAAATATGGCTAAAAAGTAGCACGGTAAAAATAAAACTGCTGCAGTTTATTCTTGAATGATGCTACTATTTAGCGTGCCGTTAAATTTTATCCCAGAAATAAAAAAATTCAGGTACAGGCGACGTTAATGAAAATTTTCGCGTTTAGAGATGAAGCGTTCGCAATAAAATTTATCAATTTTGTTGTAATTCTTCAGGTATTATAAATAGACAGTTAACGTAAAATGGAGAGTTTTTGCAATCCCACTAATAGATTCTTGAAATTAAATTTTCTCAGTAACGATCGACTCTTCAAACGAGCTATTTAGTATAGATACTGACCGGCAGAGTGGTCGTCGCCCTTTAGTTACAAGGATCCAAATGTTGTAAAAATTTATTATAAACAATCATGGTGCATTCATGTGCAATTTGCAACAAAGAGTGGATCATTAATAGGGATTTATCTTTTCATCGGTCAGTATGATCATGTTTTAATATATAAACCATACTTCAACATTGTTGCCATTCAGCCAACAAACATGTAGTTCTCTCTTCCACCCATTACTGATTTTTAATAACATTTCAAACAATTCAAATTTATGAATGTGATCATGCGATCTGTAGTTTACAATACCTTTGTTCACATCCTAGTTTCAATGCATGAGTTTATCTACCTTGATGTTACTTACTTACAAACAGTAATGTTATTTCTTTAAATATTAAGGGTTTATAAATTTTTAAGCTCTAATAACTTCCAGTTTTTTCGGCAGCATATTTTTAAACCTGTAGTAAAAGTTTATATAAAAATGTGCTGTTGCGTGCTTTTACATAATACGAAACAAATTCAAAAGAAATTACCCAAGTTTGTGTAAAAGAATAAATGGGGCTGTTAGCAAGGGTTATAAAACACTGAACTTGCTAGATAATCTAAAGTACCATATGTGCCTACGTGCTTGTTAGCCCCAGCTTGAATTATGACAATTATACTGAGCTGCTGCGGCAGTGGCGTACCTGGAAATGATTCTAGGGACAAATAAAAAAATACCTTTTTTTCTTGTTGAGCCATTTTATTATATCGGCCACTACTAAACTACATTTATTTATATTTCGACTCTTATCGTGAATAGAATTTTTTTTTTTTTAACATCAACGCTAGAGGAAAATATATCAAGTGCACACTGTAATTAGGGGTGCGCCGGCAACGGATTCAACTTTTATTGTTTTAATACTGTGTTGCTGTTAATATTTTATAGGGAACGGTAATTCGAAATTAATTTAAGTCCGCCTATGCTTGGAAGAACATTTGATTACTTTTTACCTTGCTCTGTTAAGAATGTTTGTTTAGTTATTTCCGATTTGGAAGGCTCAATATCTTTAAAAAAATACCCCAAATATAACGTTAATTAAATAAAGGAATTAGCCCTCTTATAAATACGCCACTGTGATTTAGCAATTATTACACAGTCAGCCCGAGGTGTATAATAAGTTAAGATGTCCTCTGTTTCCAGGCTTTTAGTGAAAACTAAATAGATTTGCCAGGTAATACGGGGCCTAGTGGTTTGCAAACAAGATAGAATCCGTTTTAATTGATGCAAGAAAATTGAATTATAGGTTTAGAGAATTGATGGATATTTTCTTTTATTAAGCATACTTTAGCTGATGTCATTTAGCAGTTCAGTACGTCTTCATGATGCTAAAGCAACAAAATATGGACAAAATATTTTAGTCCTAGGGCAAGACACGATACAAAAGAGGCATACGTTCAAAAGAGACAGTAAAAAAACGGTTTCTTGAGCCGGCGACTGACTTGTAAAGCCGGCGACTGACTTGTAACATTTCGGTGTAACATGCTACGAGGCTCGCTACGAATGTTACATTACAGCAACCCGTTCTCTTCATCACCCGAATGCTCGCGTCGAATGCTCGGTTCGCGGGTGATCCACCATTCGTCGTAACAGTGACGAGGATCCCAAAGATTTGCTTTTTGTCTATACTTCTCAATGAGAAGCAGGGTTTGCTCACGATCCAAAAATACAAAACCTCAGAAAATGAATTTTATTTATATAATAAAATGAGAAAAAGCGCAACTTTCCCATACGCTCGCAACGAACAAACTAATCCAGCGACTGACTAGAGCACATCAAAGGGTTTCGTGAAAAAGCTAAAACCCGATGGAGCACCGGCGAGCGTGAGCCGCTCGCCGCGAATGGTACGGCTCGCTGTATTCACGGCGCGAATGCTCGCGGTGTAACATGTTACATTACACCGAAATGTTAAGCCGGCGACGGACTTGCGGCTCGCGCTCGACGGTGCTCCATCGGGTTGTAGGTTTTTTCGCGAATCCCTTTGATGTGTTCGGCTCTAGTCAGTCGCTGAATTAGTTTGTTCGTTGCGAGCGTATGGGAAAGTCGCGTTTATTCTAATTTTATTATTTAAATAAAATTAATTTTCTAAGGTTTTGTATTTTTTAGGTGAATCGGGATGCAGTGGGATCGTGAGAACACCCTGCTCCTTATTGAAAAATATAGGCAAAGAGCAAATCTTAACACTCTTAAGACGAATGGTGGATCACCCGCGAACCGAGCATTCGACGCGAGCATTCGGGTGATGAAGAGAACGGGTTGCTGTAATGTAACATTCGTAGCGAGCCTCGTAACATGTTACATTACACCGAAATGTTACAAGTCAGTCGCCGGCTTTGCGTGGTGGTGCGTGCAGTTCTTGATTGAAACTCTTTATTAATAACCTGGTTTTCATGTAGAATTGACCAGGCTGATCAGACAAATATCCATATGGAAGAATGTGTGAAAAGAGTGACGTTTCTACTTTTTTGTAAAATACATGTTTACAACGACGCCACTCATTAGAAATTGAAACCTCTAAAGCATATTATTATACTGTCAGAGACATTAAAAGAAAATTAGACACACAGTAACAAAATAATTAAGCCGTTGGGACATATGTTCATATGAGCTCTTCTTCATAATATGACCTAAGGGATCGCAATCGAATCAAGTCATTCAGTAACACCTTGTATAATGCTGAAATACATTAAATATAATGTATTAATAATATTAATAATTTCTATATACACCAGACAATCAATTTTGATTCCCGTTTCAAATGTTAATTTCTGTTCAGAAATTTCGACGGATTTGCAAAAGCAAAAAGAGCCTTTAGGGGTAAAGCAAAGGGATCCACCCTCGTATAAACAAGCAGTTTTTTGTTTCTCCCTCTAAGTTATAATAAAGCCGTAAAATTAAGTAAGCTGCTTATATGGAACACGTCGTTTTAAGCTCATAAAAATATTTACTTATTAAAACAGTTAAAATACTAACAGGTTTATCACAAATTCCGTTAGGTTCGAAATTTTCTGCTTATAAATATAAAGACTTATATATTGTAGATATTCTGTGGCAAATAATGCGGTCCTTCGAAAGAACGCCGATATATAATTAATATAATTATGATAAGTACAAGTTCACGAGAAAAAGACATTAGTATGGTGTAATAAGAAACTCGTTATTTTGCGGTAATTAATGAGACGTTATAGCAATTCTGCATTAAAGAAAATTGTATAGTTGTTGCAGAATTCTACCGTTGACTCTTACTACCATAAATAAACTACCTGATTACACCCTATTGTATACGCCTCAACCTCTTCAAAGCTCAATAAATGGGATCAGGGCCGGCTTGAAAATGTATACCACACCACATGATTTATAATAATTTATTATATTTAAAATAAATAGATAGGTATTTTTAGTTTTAGGTGCCTATAATAAATGTAAAATAATGATCAATTTTTTTTTTTTCAATTTTTCAAAAAAAAATTGATCATGATAACAATTAATGATAATTGAAATTAATATAATTTAAAAGTATAACTATTAGGATAACAAGTACAATAAAAATTAATTAAATTCTAAAAAACTATTGATAATTGATTAAAAATTTAACTCTGTATCACTATCACTATCTTCATCTAAGCCTAAAGTTATAATTAAGGGTTGAACATTTGTAATCATACAATTGTAAGAATTTTCCACCTTAAGTACATGCTGTACACAGTTTTTTCAGCTGTCTGCAGGAATTTTTCTTACTTCGTTTTTAATTAATTCTACTACAGATGCATTTAATGTAGGAGAAATATTATTTCTCCTAATATTGGATTTTAATTGGTGCCATATTAGCTCAATAGGATTGAATATACAATAGTACGGAGGAAGACTCGTATTCCTTATTTATTTTAAAAGCTTTTAATACTTCAAGCAGTTCTCGTTTTTTGTAAGTTTCTTCAAAATATAAATCATTTTCAATCATAAAATTTTGAATTTCTGCTTTTGTATTATTAGAATTAGGAATGATTTTTGCTTGCCGACTATGATAACTAGCATTGTCCATTACAATGACGCTATTTTCAGGTATATTTTTAAGGAGTTTATGTTTAAACCAATCTTCAAAAAGTTGTGCGTCGGTATCTTGATGGTAATCTAGTATCTGTGCCAGAATCACTCCGATTTTTTCTAGGATTAACAGGTTTAAGTACTATGTCTCTTACCGAAAATAAAGGAGTTTTTGTTAAAGTAGACGTCTCTGCTAAAGCATCCATCGAATTAAAATTTCTACTCAACAACGATTGATACACATTTTTAATTATTAGTTTGGCATCGGAAGATAAATGCTTTCTTTTAAAAACGACACTTGAAGATGCCCCCCTATCAGCACAATTCCAAGGACGCCACATTCTACCACTAATAAGCCTAACTAAAAATTACTCGCCGGAGAACCACTAAAGATTAAAATTATTAAAAATCACACCTGGTCCGGCTCTGCTCGAAAAGGTTTTAAAATTTGGGATTTTCTTATTTATTTTATGATCGAAGGGATAATGAGGTTTTATTGCAGTCAAAAGATCAACGGTATAATTCTGCAAATACTATACAAGTACTTATTTTAATATTAAGATAAAGTATTTATCATTTAAGACAGTTCCATCTCCGTGGAAGTCAAGGCTAAATACCGCATGAATAACTTTATAATACCATAAAGATCCTTTAACACCCTTTCGTCGTTCTAAAATAAGCCCTATTTTTAGACCTATAGGACTAGGAACTAAAGAACCCACATTAGGAACAACTCAAATCGGATAGAGTCGCTACACCTTTTTGTAGTACAACGAATTTCTTTACAGTTAACAAAAGTTTGTTAACTTTGGGTAATAAACACAAACACAATTCTGCAAGTTTCGAACAATGGAAACTCTACTTAGACACTTTTCAGCGTTTGGGCTGATGTTGCTTCGGTAGTATTTCAATTCATTTGAATATGCTAAATAATACAATACTTAATGACAGCTAAAGCGCTTTAAAGGTGTTTAAATACGACTAAAGTGTTTTTGGTAAAGTTTTAACAGCACAAGCGTTGCTTGTAAGATCTCAAAGACCTTTATGGATAATACTAGGCTATGACCCTCCATAAAAAAATGACCAGGGAATACCATTTAATTAATCAAATTTACGTCTCTATTTTTTAAATGTATTTTTTCAGAACCCTGAATATGCTTTCTGTGTAACGTACATCTTTTACATTTAAAATTAAACAAGATATTCTGCTACAATAGCAGCAACTAATTTCAAACCTCGTTCAACTTAAAATGTTTTATTATGAAGAACTGCTCCACCTGGGAAACCGTAAATCTTTTTATCGTTTCTATTCCAAGTACACAAGTAAGTAAGCTTTATACGCAAGAATAAAAAAACTTTTAATTATAAGTGTAAAGTCGAGTAATGAAAAAGTTTCAGCAAAGAATGTTTTCTTATTATTTATTGTGGGAAACTTCAAAATAAACTCTTTTTTAATAATAAGAAGTTTGCGAAAGCAGTTCTTTTAGATGAAGTTGTTGAAAAGGGTTACAGAGCAACTTTTTACTTTGTATATCACCCAGTAATATTACTTAGAAATGATAAATTTATACATATTTTTACAACAATTCTCGAAATTATGGAATTTTCTATAACTGTTAGATTTTAGCATTTAACAATTTTATTCGGTATGTTTACAGAAGAACATGAAATTTAAGGTTCAAATGAAGACCATGTTTTTTTTTATGATCAAACACAAGCACTATAGGAAAAATCCTTTAGGGCACTCTGGGAGTAGTGCGTGTGCGCATAAATCGATTCACGTTGGTTTTGAATCGTTGGAGGCTATATTCGTTGGGGAAAACGACCTCGGGAAGGTCGTTCCATAAGGACGAAGTCCTCCAGATGAAAGAATTCTTAAATAATAAAGTTCGAGGAGTACTAAGCTTAACCACATATGGATGGGCGCCAGTGGTTCGTCGTGTATTTCTGCTATTCGCCGCTCTGGGCGGAATTAAGAGGGAAAGGTCAGCCGAGCAGTTCCCATGAAAATATCTGTAAAAGAGAGTCAAATCCCCAACCTGTCTTCGATGTTCTAGGCTGTCGAGGTTCTTCGTCAGCTCGTGGTCTCCAATCAGACGAATGGCCCTCCTTTCGATGGAATCCAGTAGCCGAAGTGTATGTTTGGGTGCAGAACTCCAGACATGAGAGCAGTACTCTAGTGATGGTCGATTCTGGGCTTTGTATAGTGTCAAAAGTTGTTGAGGTGTGTACAACTGTCTGATTCGGAAGAGTACACAGTACACCAAGCTTCTGAGAAGCTCTCTTGGCGATTGATACAACGTGGTTATGCCAAGACATATTTCCTCCCAGATTGACGCCCAGCAAATTAATAGATGAAACCAATGGGATTGCGTGTCCGCCCATGACTATATCCGGGTACCAGGCGTCCGGCTTTAGTCGGACATGACCTAATTTTTGTCGTGATTAGTGGAATAGATTTTTATTTTTGGGAGAAATAAATTCGTTATTTCCGTTGGTTTTTGTCGTTTTATTAAGAATGAGTATTTATATGAACAAACCCGAACAAACCCGCCTTTTTTATAAAAAAACAACAGAGTTTTTCAATAATTGTCCTACTTTTATTGTCCATCTAGCAACTCCAAGATCATGGTAATTGCACATACAAATGTTTAACAGTGTAAGTGATACGAGAGAGTATCACAGAAATTATGTGAATCACGTTTTAACAAAAACTGCAACCTCTGCATGAAAGCGATTGAAACGGCAATAAAAGAGTCATAAAAGCGCTGACCAGTAGAAGATATATAAAAATAAAATATTTATGTTTAGTTAACCTGGGTTATAATTTTCACAAGCAATAGAACGCGCTCTTTCACTGCATCGTTTAAACCCATAAAATCGACATAACACACCATTGTGAAAAACCCGGTACAAATCCGTTTTAGACAACGTTGATTTCAAATTTCCAAATGAGTGGGTTCACATTGTCCTATGTGTGTAAACCGCGGCTTTCGGTAAGCTCTAGCTTTTGTTACAGAAAATATATTAGCTCTATATTTTGTACAAAAGTCGTTTAGAATGTCCCCGATAAGTATGTTCAGTTAATAAATGTGTACTTAATTTTTTATTCTGCCTAGACCAGGGGTCGGCAACCTTTTGAGACGGAAGAGCCAAAAGTTATAATTTACACAATTTCTCAGTTTTTAAAGAGCCACGAACGGCCGCCATACACAACTTGACACCGAAAGAGCAGCATGCGGCTCGCGAGCCTTAAGTTGCCGACCCCTGGTCACAGCCAAAGCACTGGTGACGACGCCAAATTGTCTTGCGTCGAAAACGAATTAAAACCTACAAAGAAACATCCGACGACGGCGTCATTCGAGAGCTTTCGACGGACTGACGACAGTAAAGATGCGTGTCACGGGGGAGGGGTGCGGTGAAAAGCGAGTACAAGTGGCTGAGAGATAGAATCAGTGCCTAATCCTCGTTAACCGATTCAGAACGAATTTTTAATGTTTTTTTTCGACAAAATAAATAATATTTGCGTATGGAACTAAAGAGCCACAGCTTCACATCCAAATAGCCGCATGTGGCTCGCGAGCCGCAGATTGCCGACCCTGGCCTAGACTAGAAATTTAAATTGGTCCGTAATTATTGGAAAAATCATAAATTTACTTTCAAATGAATCTATGTTTACAGCTATAATGCGGATTATGATACTTTGACGAACTGTAATTCGAAATGTATCGAATTTTCGACTTACTATCTTTATTTTAACATACAGAATCACCTCTCCAAGCATCCTGATGTATGATCCAAACATTCTGTATACAGGCGTAACCAAAAACAAAATCCATCTTAATCAATTCTGAAATGAAACACATCGCAATAAAATTGTTGAACAGACAACACTAGGAGCGATTAGATAGCAGTTAATGTTTACATGCACATTTCAATTCGATGAGAAATTCACAATATTTCTCACCAAATCGGGCATAATAGCATATTACAAACAAGGAGTGGTAAGAGGCCTACCACACGCGATTTCGAAAGAGTGTGTAATAAGCTTACCTCTCAAGTCGTGTAGGTACTAAGTATACTTTTTCTACGACTTCATATTTACTTTTATGTTAAATTATCGAAATATGCTAATAAAACATTTTGAGTCGGTAATCACATGGTTATCAGTACACTAGGCAATACATTTTTCAACTTTGCATATAATCTGTTGGAAGCATTGACGGTTTTGGCATATCACGGGTAATTTGATTTATGGAATTGTTACGTAGTATATACAGGGTGGCCGATCGAAAACAGTCCAGCAAGGTTTACGGCTGTGTAAGTGAAAAAAAACAACTTCGGACCCGTAAACTTGTGTTTTGAGGGGGACACGTTTCACTATTAATTTCATCCCTGTAACCTCAACCCCCCATTAAATTCTCTGATGATAATGACCGCCGTTTACACTTTTGTGAAGTAATGTCAGAACAAGTATTAAATTATCCGAACTACATTTTTAACGTTTGCTTCTCAGACGAATGTTCTTTTTGTCTTAATGGCACTGTCAATCGACATACCTGTCGTTACTGGTCCGACACGAATCCAAGGATTTACCACGAGGTTAATACTGAAAATTCTCAGAAATTAAACGTTTGGGCTGGTATTTTCGGTGATCACATAATTGGACCATTTTTCTTATCGGGAAATTTAAATGGAGATATTTATTTAGACTTGTTGGAGAATGCTGTCAACCCAGCGCTGATGGAAATTATAGGAAACGACCAACGTTACCAGGAAGAAAATCCAATATTTCAACAAGACGGGGCTTCCCCCCATTATGCATTACCCGTACGCCACTTTCTGGATGAAACGTTTCCTGGTAGATGGATTTGGAGGAGGGGTGCTATTGAATGGCCCGCGAGATCGCCCGATTTATCTCCCCTTGATTTCTCCTTGTGGCGACATCTAAAATCCAAAATTTATGCCACCCAACCCGAATCCTTAGAAGATTTACGGAACCGCATTACTAATGAATGTCAACAAATTACACCAGATGTTCTTCACAATGTCCGAGAACACTTTGAACAGTCAGTTGTTGTACTATTGTATGGAGGTGCATTGCGGACATTTTCAACATTTAAGGCATGCCCTTTAAAAAGATGTATCACAACATACCCATTCCCATTTGAAAAAACAAGGGCAGTAGCCGCCCCCGCTAGGGGGGTTGAGGTTACAAGGATGAAATTAATAGTGAAACGTGTCCCCCTGAAAACACAAGTTTACGGGTCCGAGTTTTTTTTTTTAATTTTCACGTACACAGCCGTAAACCTTGCTGGACTGTTTTCGATGGGCCACCCTGTATATATTACGAAACAGTAGACAATGCGTAAGTAGGTGACTACTAATATAGGAGTAGAAAAAATAAATTACAATAAAGACCCGCTAGACACCAATTTTCAATAGGGATTTTATTATAAACCGCTGTGCTGTGTTTGTGTTCTTGCTTTTCTATTTTCCCTAAAACTTTAAGTTTAGACGCTAATTTAAGCTCGAGTCTCTTCCCCGTAGCGACCAACTTCAAAATACTTTAAAATTACAATTTATTTTATGGTAACATTTCCTCTAACTGTTTTATTATCTTCGCGGGAAATTTACAATGTAGTAAATGTTAGTTAAGTGGTTAAGTTCTTTAATAACACTACGCTTTCAAGTTAATAAAATATGGTTATAGCTTCTTTGAATATTTATTCCTATAAATTAATATGCCCGACTTCAAACGTACGATACTTTTCCTTAAAGTGAATTTTAACCATTCTACTTACTTATTACACTCAACGCAAGAAGTTTTAAATTTAATTTACAAAAATATAAGATATTCTTTACATTCATTATACAGTGTGTCCCCGGATGGAGTCCCCCAAGAGGGAATAAATCTTTATTATTGATTTTACGTGTGATATAAAACATTTTCTAGCTACGTTAGCCGTGTTCTTTTCTCATCTTCGTAGATGGTGGTAGGAAAAAGATTTATCGTCAGGTTTAGCTATTAATACCAGATGATTAGTGTTGGGAAAAACCGATGATTGATATGATACTCGAGCGATTTTAATAAGTCGCTCGAGTGAATCGCCTGAAATTCCAATTTACCAAGCAATGACGTCACCGACTGCTTAACGGACTGCCTAGCCATTTACATGTGATCAGGTCGGATATTTAGCAGGCACGTAACTACGGGTGGGCACAGGTTTAGCTACAAAATTATAGTGTCACCAAAAAAATCCAGAAATTTATTTATTTGTGAATAATGAATTTTTACCACGTGTCTCGATACCAAACAAAAAACTGCAAAAAATCACACAAATATGTATTTATTGTTCGGGTTTATTGTTGTGCGTTTTTAACCCGAACAAAAAGTATTACCAAGAGTTATTTTTCTTCACATCTTTCTCAATCTACGAGTATAAAATAAGTAGATATTTAAAATAGCTTGTCAAATTCTTCCACTTTAAATTATCAGGTGCCCACTGTGTGCACTTCAAAAATTTAGGCTTAGTTACGCGACTGGCAAAATAAGAAAATTGGTTATTATTTTTTTAAATTCATGTACTCATGTATTCATAGTTACCTAAAAGTTACTGTTTAAATTTAAGAATGCTTACTTTTAATTACCAAAAAATTTGTCGATACCTATGTTTTGTTAACTATTTTGCTCGTTTTCTTATTTTCCATTAACATTTTCTATAATGTATGTTATTTTTGAGACGTCTTCTTGAGTTTAATAATAAAAAGTTCCTGTTTAGATTTAAAAATGTTTACTAAAGATTACCAACGAATTTTTCTACATATTTTGTTATCTATTTTGTTCGTTTTGTTATTTTTCATTAACAATTTCTATTATTATATTATTTTTGAGAAGTTTTCTCGTCTTTATAGTAATTAAAAATTTTAAAATTATTTTATTATTTTTACAATCGGAAACCTAAACTACTCCGCTGGCTAGCCAGTTAAAACAAAACTTTACTAAATCATGTCGCGGTGACTCCGCTAAGGGATTCAGCATACTTTTTTATATGCACCTTCTCGTTTATGTGCCTTTAAGAAAGACGTATGTCGTGTACTTGCTCAGCGTCAATCTCGAACGTCGCCAATCGGATCGCGCGGCGCTTAGACCGGAGGTCGTCTATCAGTTAACCGGCGATATTTTTCGGTTTTTCGCATGATTTTTAACTAGAGTATTCCTAAACCAGTTTTTTAACTCGATCACACTACAGCGGTATATTTCCGTCGGCGTCCAGTGAAGCTCGGGTATCCAGTGAAAGATAATAAGTGACCGGCGACGGTTTTCGCCTGAATAGATAACTCTAGCGGTTTTTTTAATAATCGAGTGATGTCGGTTATTTCAATAATCGAGTGATCAAGTGGTTTTTCGCTCGAGCGATCACAACACTACAGGTGATGTCCAGATTATACATTACAAAATTTCATATTCCAGCTCAAATAACATTTATCTTCAAAAATAAGCAGAAAAAATTGCTGAGAACGAATTATAATTATTTAATTTATTCCTAAAACTTCTGAATTTGACCCCGAGGACAGCTCCTAATATTTATAAAGGGCTGAAGTGAGGTAAATTGAAAAGACGTAAAAGAGACGTCCCTTAGCGGTCTCAGGTTCATCGATTGAGATTCAGTCGTGTTTAAACGTGTCATCCCTCGCGGGGTTCATCAGTTTCGGTTTTTCTTTAACCTTCGTTTTTCTTGCTTTCATAACAGTAATCTGTTTTTTATACCACAAACATCAAACTCACCCTCCCGCTTTTTCTGTCCGTTTTTGCCTCCGCTTTGATAAACGACAAATGCTGTGTATAGGAAAACCATATTGGCATATCTCATTTTCCTTAACAGAAATTTTATTTACGATATACCTTATTGACGTTTTATAAAAAAAAAATCTTATAAGGTCGTCAACCAGATGGTGCCCGAATATTAATTTTATTTAAGAACTTTGCTGTGCATGAGTCGGCCAGACTAGTTAATCACGTACGTGTCACTGGCAATGGCGTTTGGCAATTTGAGGGTGATGTCACAATTTACAAATTTACATGCGAGGATCTAATTGGGTTGATTTATTATTTTCTAAGGTTTTCTATTTGTCTATGCCATGTATTGTATTTAGGTATAGTATTTGCAGAATTATACCGTCGATCTTTTGACTGCAATAAAACCTCATAACCCCTTCGACCATAAAATAAATAAGGAAATCCCAAATTTTAAAACCTTTTCGAGCCTAGCCGGACCAGGTATAGAAATTCAATTTATACCTATGCCTGATGCATATATAAATACAAAGTGATTTTTAATAATTTTAATCTTTAGTGGTTTTCTGGCGAGTAAGGCTTATTAGTGGTAGAATGTGGCGTCCTTGGAATTGTGCTGATAGGGGGGCATCTTCAAGTGTCATTTTTAAAAGAAAGCATTTATCTACCGATGCCAAACTAATAATTAAAAATGTGTATCAATCGTTGTTGAGTAGAAATTTTAATTCGATGGATGCTTTAGTAGAGACGTCTACTTTGACAAAAACTCTTTTATCTTCGGTAAGAGACATAGTACTTAAACCTGTTAATCCTAGAAAAAATCGGAGTGATTCTGGCACATTTAGAAGCATTGATGAAAATTATATGGATTTATTAAGAAGAAAGATTTACCAAATGTATGAGGCACAAACTGTATCCACTTTGATTTCCCTCAAAGAGCGGCTGATTAAAGACGAAACAAATATCTCTTGTAGCTTGTAGCCTTTCAAGCCTTAGGAGAATATTGCGTAAAATGGGTTTTAAATACCGAAGCATTGATAAAAGACAAAAATATACCTGAAAATAGCCTCATTGTAATGGACAATGCTAGTTATCATAGTCGGCAAGCAAAAATCATTCCCAATTCTAATAATACAAAAGCAGAAATTCAAAATTTAATGATGAAAATGATTTATATTTTGAAGAAACTTACAAAAAACGATAACTGCTAGAAGTATTAAAAGCTTTTAAAATAAATATGGAACACGAGTGTGACAAACTTGCAGCAGAAAATGGACATACAGTGTTGCATCTTCCTCCGTACTATTGTACCTATATTCAATCCTATTGAGCTAATATGGTACCAATTAAAATCCAATATTAGGAGAAATAATATTTCTCCTACATTAAATGCATCTGTAGTAGAATCAATTAAAATCGAAGTAAGAAAAATTTGTGCAGACAGCTGGAAAAACTGTGTACATCATGTACTTAAGGTGGAAAATTCTTACAATTGTATGATTACAAATGTTCAACCCTTAATTATAAGTTTAGGTTTAGATGAAGATAGTGATAGTGATACAGAGTTAAATTTTGAATAAATTATCAATAGTTTCTTAGAATTTAATTAATTTTTATTTTACTTGTTATCGTAATAGTTATACTTTTAAATTATATTATTTTCAATTATCATTAATTGTTATCATTATTTTACATTTATTATAGGTAGGTACCTAAAACTAAAAATACCTATATTCTATTGATTTTAAATTATAAAAATAAATCATGTGGTGTGGTATGCATTTTCAAGCCGGCCCTGATCCCAATTATCTAGCTTTCAAGAAGTTGAGGCGTATACAATAGGGTTTAATCAGGTAGTTTATTTATGTCAGTAAGAGTCAACGGTATAATTCTGCAACAACTATACAATAAGTACAGCTAAGCGAGTTATGCGGCTCTATCTCGGCAACCGTTCACCGTACAGCTTCCGGAAAAAATGTTTATAAAAAAAGTTGCCAAGAGAAATTGCTGGAAATTATTTGCAAGGATGTAGGGCGGCCGCTAGGGGGTTGTATGTGATTTATTAAATCGTGTGCGGCTGCCCCGTACAATTAGACGTATCAGGACTCACTGAATAGATAACCTGCTAAAGTGGAGAAAAAACTAGGTAAAATAAATCATTGTATGTATTCTATAAATAAAAAAAAAAGTTTTTCAGTGGCTTCCTTTAAATTTTATTACATAGCTCATTCTAAATCAGGTCACATCAACATACTTCGCTTTTTGCGGTAAAGAATACAAAAAAATCTTTGTTCAAACCAGCGTTTTCCAATGTGGGGATCTGAACCCCGAGGGAAGTCGCGGTGATATATCAGTGAGGTCGCGAATGGAAAAAATATATTACATTGGGTTTAGACCTGCAACAGCAAGATCCCTACCGAATCACACCATAGCGATGAAATTATTTTTTTTTACGTGTGCCCCGAAAGTGCATCTTTTCATGCATGTTCACCGAAAGTGGCGTTTTCCAAGAGAGCGGGCGGTAAAGATTTTTTCCGCTCGCTTCGAGTCACCATGTGCTCATAAATAAATAAAACCAGAGATGCCGAGTGCGGGGTTTGAACCCGGGACTCTCAGATCACAAGGCGTACACTATACCACTAGGCCACCGAGTCTATTTGTCAAAAATAATAAATAGATATTTACATTCACCATGCGCGAGTGTTTTCATGTCATGTAGACAGGAAAACTGTCTGAAGAATTTCTTTATTTATTTGGCATCAAAGCTTCGGAGCACTTGTAAAAAAAAAATACGGTACATATCTCGGGCTGTCGGAGGCTTTTCGGCCCTGTACTATTAAGCATATTCCTTAGGATGCAATCAATTCTTTTGTGCTTTGGAACCAAGTGTTACACATTTCCATAACATCTCCAATGTTATAGAAATAGCACCAACTACATGAACAGTTAGTTGTTGCAATAATTGATGTTACCAGATACCATTCACAATGTCAACAATATCAATAAATAGAGATCACTCGCACGTCTTTAATTAGATTAACGGCAAACATAATTAAAAGCTGGGTCTGATTTCTCTGTATAATTACATTTTCAGATGACCGCCCGAATCATTCCGCATTTTTAAAATTTTTTTTTGCATGTGATGATTAATTTAACAATTTAGCAAATTGAATTTGGTTAAGACTTAAATAGCTGTTTGAATGGTTGTGGTGAAAAATAGGGACCTACCCGGGATGTTATATGATCGTTGATTCCTTGCAACGGATAGTAGGTTTGTTATATCATTTAACTTTGGCTAGTCCACAAATGTCAAACTTAAACTATATTTCAAACTCCTTAAATAGATTTCCGTTTTATTGCAGGAAACATTGGGGTCGATCACACAGTATAATTTACAGTACGATTCGTAGCCACAGCTAGCTTAAGCTCCCTAATACACTGCCTCGGAGTGTTTAGTCTACATTGACATGACGTAGTTAGCAACAAAGCCATGTTGGGCAAACAATGGCTAAAAGCGAATAGCAAATGCTTACCTAGTGTTAAGCGCCACTATAGATACACCGGAGGACTAACGGCATATAAACTGTTAGAGTTTCTAAATTACCAAGTATAATCTTCGACAACATAAATATCCATACATCGGTTCGGAGCTTTTTCGAAATAATATGAACAGTGGCATAGCAAGGGGGGTGAAACGGGCGATTGCTCCACGCCCCCCTTGGATTCATGCCACTTTACTACTCCACATAACTTTGCCCCAACCTCTGGCTACACCACTGGCCCTGAACCATTGAATTCGCTGGTGCAGATACACATAGAAATACAGTATATTGCCAATACGAACGTTCCAAAATACAAAAAGTGTCTCCGCTAGGAGAGATGACGCGGGCCTATTGAGTTTGCGCAGCAGGGTGGAAATTTTATCGATCGCGTCAGAGCCGGCCCGACATTATTTGTTTGTTGTTATTCGTCGCCATCTTTGGTTCTGGATGCTTTTTCAAATTACAGAATAAAAAGTGGTTCATCCACATTGTTGTCGTTATATTAGTGCTTATAAACTTTCATTACCTAACAACAATTTTTGTGAAGGAGTTTTTAATTTGTGGTGATTCGCTTTTTGATAGGTTAGTGACTTGTTTTGTTTAAGATGAAAGGACACAAGTGCATGATGCTTTTTTTGCAAAAATCGTGTATCAATACCAGGTATAAAGTATTTCAGGTATATACAATATATACGAAAATATTTTGCTTATCACATTATCCGATCTTCGGAACCGAATTTCACTAAAAAGCTTG
Source organism: Barypeithes pellucidus (assembly GCA_963991005.1). Lineage (NCBI taxonomy): Eukaryota > Metazoa > Arthropoda > Insecta > Coleoptera > Curculionidae > Barypeithes > Barypeithes pellucidus. Next base: position 17,119,218 of record OZ022566.1, read on the forward strand.
TAAAAAAAGAAGAGAATGTCACTCGTATACAATATAATAATGGTGCATTAGTAGCTGATAATAATTCCGAAAATAGTTAATATAGTCATTCATTTTTAACTTTTGGTTTAGAAAAAAGTGAGGTTAAGAAACATACGACGTCGGATGAAAGTTAAAATAAAGCTCATCGTGTCGATTGTTACAAATATTCGGACGAAATTTGGCACTAAAAGTTTACACCAATCAGGGCACCTTCGGATCATCATATCGTCAGAAATCGTATGCATGGAACGCTGTCTTACTACTAATCGAAATTTTGGTTGCAATATTTTTCCTAACTAACCAGTGAAATTTACTTTAAAAAAGTTGAAATCCGGTCCTGTCGAAGTCCTGGTCAAGTTTCATACTGCTACGTCATGGAACAATTTACCGAGAAATTTGTAGGAATTCCAATAACTAGGATGGCAATCTGCAAGTTAATAAAAAAGTTCAAGAGAACTGGTTCGGTTTCGGACCTCCAAAAAAAAAAGAAGAAATACAACCATGATGATGCTGCTACAGTCTTCGTTCTTCATTCTGTTGAAGAAAATCCTATGCCGTCCCTTAGAAATCGTGTTACTGAGTTGGAGGTTGTGAAAAAAAGTCAAATTCAGAAGATCCTTAAAGCAAATAAATTGTATCCGTATAAACCGCATTTTAATCAAAGACTGGAAGAGGGAGACGACGCGAAACGACTTGATTTTTGCCTGTGGATAGGAGACACAATTTTAAGTGGAAATGTTGATTTTTATAAATGTATCATGTTTTCTGATGAAAGTACATTTTCAACAAATGGAACCGTTGCAACCCCGCACGTTAGGTACTGGTCTTTAAAAAATCCCGAATTCAGAATTATGACGAGAAGACAATATTTCACAAAAGTGAACGTGTGGTGTGCGATATCCATCCATGGCATTATAGGGCCATATTTTTTTGATAACACGTGCAATAGATTATAAATATATTTAGCAATGCTGGATACATTTTTCAATGATGAACTCGAAAATCTACTATTAAATTTTCGACAAAATATGTATTTTCAGCAAGATGGTTGTCCAACCCATTTCGCTCGGGAGGCTAGAGAATGGCTTGATCGCAGATTTGGTCCAAGGTGGATTGTCAGGAATGGCCCAGTTTTGTGGCCAACAAGACGTCCCGACTTAACCTTTGCCGATATGTTTTTATGGAGCAAAACAAATTGTTTTTGCAACCGCAATACCAAATGATATTGAAGTGCTGAGGGGCAGAATTATCCAGGCTGTCCAATCAATATCTCAGGAAGAAATCAGAAATTCTTTCACTTATTTGAGAAAGCAATTAGAAAAATGCGTCGAGTATGGGGGTGGAGTTTCTGAATTTTGACATCGTTATCGTATTCTTTTCATGTTAATAAAAATGTTCGTATTATTATTATTATTATAATTACTTCATTAAATAAAGACATTGACAACAAGTATCACCTCATTCCTCATTCATTATTCAAGTAAAAACGTAAAGTATGTTTACTCTTAAGCAAAATAATATTTTTGCAGTTTTACCCACCCTGTATAAAAAAATTGAAGTTTCTTATGATGAATCGTATTTTCTAGATAAGAAAAATGTTTATTAAGAGTGACTTTTTTTCGTATCTTTCAATTTTTAGTCCATTTGTCCTCTTGTAAACCCCATCCGTGGACATACTGTATATGTATATATGTATTTGCAACTATTTAGTTGCACATTTTGCACAACAAATTGTAATTGTACAACAGTAAATATGGCAAAGCAAGAAGAAGAAATATGACCTAAGACAATTTTTATTTTATATTCGTTGCTGAATATCCATGCATGAAATAAATCTGTAAGCAAAACATAAAGTCCCTTTTTCTTTGTATAATCTCTCGGTCCGCTATAATTCATAGAGTTTCTACTAGTCGGTCCCTTGCAATAAACATTGCCATATTGTTTGAATAAAAAATTCATGATTTTAGGACCTGACGATTTCGCTGTTTCAGCCGAGATGAACATTTTCCGAGCATAAATTCATACGTTTCGCCTAACATGGAAATAATGTAGGATTTAATACTCATAAATTAAACATTTAGCTAGCGGAATTAACTAAACAACGATGTTACTTTTGACTTCCATATATAGGAATATTTTACATATTTTCATGCTCTATTTATCGCTATTGAGCAAAAGAGATATATATGAATTTAAAGTGGTTAATGTTATTATTCTTTTTTAATTTCTCTGCATTGTTTATGACTTGCCGCCAAATCTTTATTGCGGCACCAGCTTAGAGAAGGGCGCGATGCTAATTTGGTTCGCTAATTTCCAGTAAACACATACCAGGTGACCGAATAAGAATAAACGCCGGCCATATCTCAGGAACCATTTGTCTCAAAATTTTGAAATTATTTATTTATTACAAAATCAACCAAGAAATTATTTTCACGTTCCTAAATTTACCGCTAGAGGGCGTTCAACGTATGACTAAGAAGATTATCGGTTTTTTATCGATAATATGTCAAATAAAGTTACCTCAACGTTACGTTGTATTCATGAAAGCAGGTGTGTCAAATTTGGTTAAGGCAAACCGGAGTTATGGGTATTTTTTTCAATAGAGGTTCCCCCTCCTTCCCTCAGTCTATTTTGTCAGTTAGAGCAAAATGTATTATCAAAATTGTACCGCATATTATATCGAATACAACACCTAATTTTTGATATAACTTTATTGGAATATTATTGATAAATAATCGATAATCTTCTTAGTCATAGGTTGAAGGCCCTCTAGCGGTAAATTTAGGAACAGCAATTTCTCTGGGGCGATTTTGTAATACATTTTTTTAGTTCAAAACTTTTTTGTATTCGGTGTTGACGGTACTTGGAAAATTCTGAAATATCGCCGCCACTTATATTTATAAATAAATAGTTAAAATATGTTTTTTAAAAGTTATGCAAAATTTTGGATACTATGGAATCGTACCACCCTGTGTATTAACGATTTTCGTTTTAGTCGCTTTTAAAACGAAAGCAATATATGTTATACCCCGGCAAAATTTAACGCTTTTCTGGAATGATGTATTGTCGAATCGCCTGGGGTGTCGTTAAACTGACTCTGTTTGTCTACGGAGGGTTCCCTATGAACGCCTATCGGGGAGTTTATATCTAATTAGGACCTTTTTACCGGATTTTACAGGGAACTGCCTATTTGACAGCCCTGTTTAGTTTGGGTAACCGCTTTTCGACGTGACATTGACTAAAGAGTATAGTTTGCTTAATTATTAAATCTCTGGCGAATATAAAGTAGGGCATGTATCATACCAGAAGGATAGGGTTGGTCAATATATCCGTACTGTTTATGTTCATGAATATATGAGGACTTTTTGGTAATTATACGTAAAAAATATTACCAATCTTTCACAAGTAAATCTAGTTACCAATAGTAAACATATTTATCGTCCAGTCGGAGATTGTGCTTTCTAAAAAAACATTAATAATTTAAAAAATACAGATATAGTGAAACCTCTCTTAGGCGGACACCTACAGGACCGTCTAAATGTGTTCGCCTAATATCCGCCCATGGGAAATTTGTTATTAGGTAATATGTAAATGCAAAATTATTACTATGTATATGTATGTACGAATAAACATAACATAACAAAAATACAATAGTTTTAGTTAGGATGTCATACTAAAAAAATCTAATAACGTAGTTTGACGTGTTTGCGTATTTGCAATCTAGAAACTGTAATTCCAAGTCTAATAACAATTCCATTGCTGTAGAGTCACCTTTATTATTTGCATACTTTTATTATTCCTTTACCATACTAATGGCTTGATGATAATTGGTGACCTTTGTTTTATTACTGCATTCAACTTCTTCATCAAAGTCGTCAGATAGTGATGTGCTTTCTGTTTGGACTACATAATCGGTTGGAATGGGGTCCCAATCATCTTCTAATAGCACATTGCTATCAATGTTAATGAACTCGCCCACGATTTTAACCTTACAGCTCACAAATAAACGGCGGACTGCTGTCGGGGAATCACACATACTTTCATTCGGCGAAGTCCTTTCGCGCTGCCACGCTTACGCGATTGGTTGCCGGTCTGTCTTCAGAGAGTTTTGCACCGTACTTATTCGTCTCTCAAATACTTTGAAATTTTTTTTGTCCGTCTAAAGGAGGGTTTTCGCACTATCTATGAAAACAGCCTGTCCGCGTCCGCCCAAAGGAGAGTCCGCCCAAGAGAGGTTGATTTTCATGGAATTTCATTTGCCTAGTTCCGGACTATGAAAACATGTCCGCTTAATAGAGATGTCCGCCTATTAGAGGTGTCCGTTAGGAAAGGTTTCACTGTACTTATTCTTAAAATATAGATAATATGGATTGGCTTTAAAAAAAATGGGCCCAGACGAAACAGTATTGTTGCTTGTGATTTTATTTGTAAGGAGCTTGTTCAAATGCGTATATTTCTTTGGCGATATTGCTTTTGCCCCCGTCTAAGTAATTTCTCATTGTGTTGTTATAAATATACTATAGTGGCTAGACGTCATAAAAAGTTAGAAATTCTTCAAAAATGCCGCTAGAAACCTTAACATTACATATACATACCTGTAGTCCGCCTTTTAACTCTTATTACAAGCCTTACCTGAAAATTAAAGAAAATAATTAAACGTTTTATATTTTAATTTTAAAAACATATTTCTAATCCCGCTAGCCAATTGGCTTTATTAACCCAAATGAAACATCGTCTTAGCTACAAAAATTCATATCAAACTGAATGACAACTGAAGTATATTAAAAGAATCAAACATAAAAATAATGCCAACACTCAATCAGTTTCTCGCATTTTATATTCTCCAGAAAACTGCAAATATCAAAAGATCCCTGCAATAAAAAATTATATGCTTGAATAAAGCGATTATTACTATTTTATCGCCTGCGAATCCGCAGTGATTTAGGTTTTCTACTTAAATAGAGTCCTAAAATAGATTTAAACAGAACGTGAGTCCGATTAAGTATCGACGTAATCCTTGTACTAAGCTCTAAAAGCGTGAACATAGAAAAACCTTCTGTACTAAATACCATGTGTCAATAAACATGTTTAAGAGGTAATTACGATGTTTGCTGCACATCGACATAACGAGCTTCAAAATTTCAATTTATTTTGAAAATAGAGGTTGCATGAACAAAAGCAAAATATTTAATGAACCAATTATAGTTGCAATATGCATATCCGGTTCACTTGGTAGCGGAGGCATACCATTTTATATCGGATCACACATCAGTGGATAAACCGCGACGATGACAATGGTAACTCGGTATAGGTAATTCGATATCGATGATATGAATTCACGACTTGATATTTTAATTAAAGGCAACCAAACGGAACCTGCCTAATAATTTATTTAAAAAGAAATAGCGCCCAGCCGACAGATGTGTATCCTTGCAATCACTGAGTTATTGTTTATAATAATCAGACAGAATGTCTATTTGAAAATTTGAAAGTTCCCACCCTTAATATCTAGCCTATATTATATTTATTTTATTATATTTTAATCTAAAAAGATACTATTTTAAATTCTCCTTTCAAATATATAACACACCATGGATGATATGGGTTTCCTAGGCGATTTATTTAAACTTTATTATTTTGAAACGAAATAAAATCTGAATGATTAAGGTTAAAAATAACGGGAATCATCGCAAATGTTCGGAATATGTCCTTAAATGGTTCCCGTCTTTCCGGATAGCGAACAAAATATACATTTGGCACCATTTCTTCGTTTTGTCCACTTTGATATAAACTGATATCCTATAAAATTTTTTAAAATGTTGATAGGTCAGTTTCGCAAATGAATATGTAAAAATAAATTTGACGTTAAATGTTAATAGTCAACATAGTTGTTTCTAGGATATTAGCTTTTGTTTCATGGTCTACTGTGGTTTAAAGTAATAAAGTTTAAATAAATCGCCTAGGGAACCAATATCATCCATGGTGTGTTATATATTTGAAAAGATAATTTAAAATTCCATCTTTTTAGATAAAACATAGAGGGTGTTCCATTTAAAAAAAATGAGGTTAGGTCCGATAACTTTTTTACCTGACCCCGGATACTTATTCTGAAAAGGGCAGATTATTCAACAATCGTTATAAAGAAACGTCTGCATACAACATTTTTCCGTATCTCTTTTAACTAAGAAAATATAGGGTAATTTTTAAATTGTTTATTTTTGATTTTCCCCCGTATCTCTTAAGCAACCGAAAATTTTCAAATTTTGATTTTACAATTTTAAGTTAGGAGATACCCTATAAAAGTGTCGAAAATGGGACACCCTGTAGATGGATTGGCAACGGATATTAAGGATTAGAAGCTTACAAATTGACATAGCGTACAGGGTGTCCGCTAATTAATGATACATAGAAAAACCACAGACCCCTTACGTAAAAATATTATGATTTAATTATACTTACATATATAAGTTTATATTAACTGACATACAGGGTGTTAAAGTTAAAACTTCATTTTTGTTCCTCTCTAATAACTTTGCGACAAACTAACGTCTTTTTTCAAAATTTGGCAATTATGGTTTTCTTAGGACGAGAAATTGATTTTTTTCTGAAAAATTTCTGCAGGCAGCTGGAAAAACTGTGTACAGCATGTACTTAAGGTGGAAAATTCTTACAATTGTATGATTACAAATGTTCAACCCTTAATTATACGTTTAGGCTTAGATGAAAATAGTGATAGTGATACAGAGCTAAATTTTGAATAAATTATCAATAGTTTCTTAGAATTTAATTAATTTTTATTGTACTTGTTGTCCTAATAGTTATACTTTTAAATTATATTATTTTCAATTATCATTAATTATTATCATTATTTTACATTTATTATAGGTACCTAAAACTAAAAATACATATCTATTTATTTTAAATTATAAAAATAAATCATGTGGTGTGGTATACATTTTCAAGCTGGCCCTGATCCCATTTATTGAGCTTTGAAGAGGTTCAGGCGTATACAATAGGGTTTAATCAGGTAGTTTATTTATGGCAGTAAGAATCAACGGTATAATTCTGCAACAACTATAATTTGTTCTAGTTTATTGATCATGTATCACTGTAGTCCAAATCTTTCTAAGGGATTTGCACGGACCTCAAGAAAGCTTTTATATGCAATGATAGTTGCAGTATATACGATTGTAGATTTTTAATCAAAAATTTTCACTTGTAAGTGTGCATATACCGTAAATTTTCTTTCATATTTAAGGAGAAAAACATTTTCTAGGAATTTTGTCTGACAAATCTAAAAGTTGAAAACCTTTGAGATTCTTCTAAAAGCTTACGGTCGATTTATTTAGAGTGATACAAAATATTTCCAATATCACATCTATTTACTTTCGAATGGTAAAATCAAATTGTATTTTTATTTATACTTATTATGCGGCTTTAAGGAATTGAGTAAATGTTGTTAATGGATTTTGATTTATTAAGGCTTCTGCCAGATACTTGATGTTGAAGTGACTTTTCTTGTCAAATGACGTGCGAAAACTATATTTAAAAAGAAACCATAAAAAGGGATCTTCAAATTTTTAACGAGAAATAATATATTTCATTCTAAGCATTTACTTGTATTTTAAAATGACTTAAATAAAGAATTAAAATTTTAATAACTTAAGTAAGCTTTTACTTCTTCTATTCAAAGTTAAATCCAGATTTTCCATCAAGTAGTTCTGTCTACACTTTCATGAATTCATATTTACTGCTTTTACACTGATTAACACCTTTCAACTTTATATACACTTACGCAGTAATTAAAATAACGAACTTGTAAAAGGTTTAACTTAAAGGGATAGACAAGTTGTTTGAGATAAATTAAAGAGAAGCAAATATGGTTTTTATATAATGATACAAGCGCTATAAGAAAAATCCTTTAAGGGACTCCGGGAGTGGTGCGTGTGTAAATAAAGCGATACACGGTTGAATCGTTGGAACCCGAACAAACCACATATGAATGGGCGGCAGTGGTTCGTCGTGTATTTCAGCTATTCGTCGCTGTAAGTGGAATTAAGTGGGTAATATCAATCGAGTGTTGGTGCAACAAATTAACAATCTTTAGATAGACAAATCGCGGCTTTTTCTAAACACATTTTTCTAAATGGGCGCGTTTATGCGGGACGCTGTTGCATAAAAGTTCCATGCAATGCCGCAATGCCGCAATTTTTATTGTCGCGGCAAGAAACGCTTGCATAAAAGAGGCCTAGAGAACGGCCCGCGATATAAAATCCAACCATTTTTAGTAGTTTTTTAGTTTAAACGAAACAACATACATCGCACGCATTGCACGTGTTTCGATATGCTCCCTATTTTTCTGTGAAGTTTGTGGTTTTACGTTGCCGAAATATCTCAAATTACCTCGAGTGTTTAGCTGAAGGAGTGCTTTATCTGTATACCCGTACTCTATGTTCTGAGGAAAGCGGGAGGTGTGTTTTCTCGGTAAATTTCCCTATTTACAATTGAAATACCAGTGTGGACAAAAACTTACAGTGATAAGGTTCAACCTATACGTACCGTCTATCAATATGCCAATTTGCAACATTTGTACATCGACTCTAACGAATAAGACACCGGGACTAAGATGTGCTGGCTCTTGTTCAAATTTCTATCACGGAAAGTGTGTTGGTCTGGGTAAGCAAAATGTGGCAGACTTTCAATTGCCTGGTGCCGTTTGATATTGTATTGGCTGTAGACCTTCTAACCCAAGAAGAACATCGAATGTTATACCGGGAAGTGCGATTGACGAAATCGAGGATGATGTGGAACCTGATTCGTCCCGCACGCTAGAAATTGTCAAAGCTATCCAGGCCCAAATGGCAGATATTAATAAAAATTATTCTAATATGCTGGAGTCTGTTAACTTTTGTTTTGATAAAATCACCGCCTTCGAAGCAATGATGGGGAAGGTCAATGAGAAATTGGATATGATGTTGAAAGCTGTCTCAGGAGAACGTTCAACTCAAAACAGATGTAAAAACTCTCAATAGCAGAGTCGACGTGTGGACCAACAAATAAGGGCAAACAACCTAGATGTCCAGGGTGTGCCAGAAAAAACTGAGGAAAATCTTGTAAATGTTTTACAGAAGATCGATGAACACATAAATTGTCCCATTTCTACCCAGGATGTTGACGTAATTTTCAGAGCCAAGTCACGCAATCCAGCTAACCCCAGACCCATAATCGTCAAACTACTTCATAAAAAGAAGAGAGACGATATCCTTGCGACAGCCAAAGACAAACGGTGGGGTGCTGGTTCACAGACACGAGCAAACCCGGACTAATGGTCGAAACCATTCCGAACCGACTATTTATCACTGAGCACCTGACAAATCTAACCAAAACACTTTTAAGACTCGCTAAAGATGCAGCGAAAATAAAAAATTATAAATATGTTTGGGTTCGTGATGGTTGTGTTTCTGTCCGAAAGGATGATCAGTCTCGCATTATTAGATTGTTTTCTGAGGATGTAAGTTCAATTTATTCAAGACTAGTTTCATCATGATTTCATGACATTCTGTTTTCTATACCAAAATGTTCGTGGACTAAAGACAAAACTAAACAATATTTATAAAAACTCCTTAAATTGTGATAATGACATCATCTGTTTAACTGAAACGTGGCTTAATAAGGATATAGGGGTATACTTTGACTCTAAAATGTTGTTTGATCACCACATCCAATACATAACTACAAGGGCAAGAAAGTATATGGGTTTTATTATCAGAAAAGGTTTTAAACATACAGAATCGATACGTGCATTATATATGTCCTATGTTAATAGTACGCTTTGTTTTGGATCGGTCATCTGGAACCCTCAATACGACGTATATATTAATAAAATTGAAAGAGTAGAGGATAAATTTATAAAATATTTAAACAATAAGTTCTTTGGCCCTCTTCTTGACTGCTCTGCTTTAATTAAAAAAAGATTAGCATTACTATCACTTCAAGACAGAAGACAAATCTATGACATAAAGTTTACACACAAGATAGTCAACAACATGATCGATTCAATGGCAATTACTCACTTAATAGGTATAAACATTCCATCCTACAATACAAGAAATAGCAATTTTTTTCGTATCAAACCAAGCACCACTAATTATTCTTACAATTCAATATCAAATTTGATAGATCTGGATGTTTGTTTCTTTTCCCTGACGAGTCTTGGTAGTGCGCTAAGACTTTTGTACGTAAACCACGTAGTCTAAAATTCTCGGGTCGGCAAACTAAAGCACATAAGTCCAAAATGGTAACTTTACAGGAGGAACAAAAAATGTATTAAAAGGGTAATAACTAATTAATATACATATTTTATTCTTTAAAACAGAGCTATCCCTGTTAGCTAAACATATATTAAAGTTTCTAATACCAAAAATCACTTAGTTTAGTATTTGTATGACTTATGTTATAAGGATCGTCAATTATATCAGACGTATGTGCTTCGGTAGTCATCCCCTCAAACGTGTTAAACTAGGTAGGTAGAGCAAATGTATAATAAATTAAGGAAACTTTGGGGGAAATGGTGTATTATGAACTTTTAATTCTAGTGCAATTACATGTGCAAATGCATATTGAATCTATATCTATGTATAAACTAAAACATTATTTTCAAAATTCTGTCTCTTCCTCGTTTTCTATGATATCAGGATCGGTGTTACGTAAATTGTCAACTGTAGGTAAATTTAAATAAAAAGCATGAAAAACATCTGGTATTAAAGGAAGTAAGGATACTAAATAATCTTTCTTCTGTTTCGAAATAGACAAATGCTGTATTGATATGACAGGTATATTAATAGGTACCGTCGATCCCCTTCTTTTCATATTAATAAATTGAAATTGGCTTTCTGTATCTAAATTATCTTTGTATGCAAAGACACCATACTCCTTTTCGTAACCTTCTCTAACCACTTAAATTGACGACCATCAGTGTCATTGGTCCTTAACATTAAAGAGCCCTTTAAAGAAAAGAAAATTCAAAGAAATCTATAGACTTCATTTCAACAACTTTACATTTTTTGCTGCTGGATTTGATTAGCTGGATCCAATCATAGGGATGGTAGATCTGTAATTCTGTTTTCTTCTTTTTTTTTTCTATTATGCTATGATCGGTGTCAACTTCTAGATGACTATGTCCAGGAACCATGAACTTATGGTCTATTGTTTTAATACATGTCTGTAAAACCCAAGTAAACATTGAACTCAATGAGAGTTTCTGTTTTGACCCCCACCTGTATCTGAGTACAGTATGACATGTTTTGTGTTTGCAGGTACACTGCTTAGCAGATGCTTGTGAATGCAAGACGCGATCTGGTTCGCTCCTCGTCCTGCAATCGTTTAATAACATATGTAGCACATAGCACCTTCAGTTTTATTGTTATGAATAATCAAATCTAATGTCCATAGCTGACATTTATAAAAAACAACTGAGGGACTTAAAGATGGTGTTGGTAAACATTGTTGGAGTTCAAATGTGTACACTCATACAGTCTCATCGTCATCATATAAATGCGAGTCTAGTCGTTTTTCCTCATATGCCTGATCTGCCAGTATCTTGTGTTGGTCATGCTGAGCATGATGCTTTAACATTTTCGTCCCGAGCAAGTTGTATTTGCATTCGAAACGTGTCACATGTGAAGCAAGTGTCTACATACGGCTTTTTAAAAGATAATTTCAACTTATGAAACTCTGGCTGTACATTTTTATAGAAGGGGATTTTTGTTGTTCTCACAGAACAAACTATATATTTTTTGCATACTTAAATGAGAAGGTAAATACTTCTTCGAAGTAGTCATTCCGGTGTAGTGGCTTTCATAAGCCGGAAACGACAGAATGTGTGTCTTAATTTCTTCTCGTTTTAAGTCTGATATCTTACTTTTGATACGACATTGCCATGCATATCATCGGTTTCAGTGCCTCCAATAGATGCTCGTTTCTTTAGAGACACTGTTTTTATAAAGTTGTCACTTTCATCCAATACCCTAAATAAGCAACCTCGGCAAATAGGCGTTTACCATGAATAAGCAAAAAGTATTTATAGGTTTTAATCCAAAATTTTTGTTTTTCTGGATCCAACATACATACGTACTCTTTGAGTAGCTTTATCCTCGATTTCCATCAAAGAGGCCATGTACACTGATCTTTTGACATATGATCCCATTTTCCAATATTCTGTGAATATACATTGTCTATCGTTCAATGATATACGTTCTTTACACTTCATTCTACATTTTGACAGTTCCTTCATTTCTCTATCGGGTATTACTTTGCCTTTGAAAGTCTTGTAATATTGGCCCAGATTACGCTTTGTTTTCTTTTCTGTCTTTAAAGCATGTATGCTATTTTTAACAAAATATCGCCTGGTAGCTGAGAAAGGACAGGATTTTCTTCCTCTTCTGGAGCAGATGACGAACGCTCTCCGTTATTGGGATTGTAATGTGGACTAGAAAAATCTTCACCTGATAAATCTGTAGATATCGTAAAGTGTCCTGTTGATGTGGACGACCCCGTCTACAGTTTTCAGGTCGGTGGTTTCCTTCGCTTTAATTTAGTAAGAAATATAATGATCAACATAATACTGGTACTACACTAGGATAGAAAACATACCATGTACCTTATAACATAAGTCGAAGATATGCACTAACTTTGATGTGTGCCTTTAAACATAAGTCAAGTTATGTACTTTAGTACGTTCTTAAATTTAAAATAAATAAAGGTTGAAAAAGAACAGAACCTTACTGTGCCACGAAATAGACTACGGAGACTTATGTGTTTAAGTCAGCCTAAGAGTTACATAAAATTATGGAAGTTGACGTGAAAAAACACAATTCGGTTTTTCATGACTTATGTGCTTTAGTTTGCCGACCCGAGAATTATACATGCGCTTGTTTTGTTTATCATTTAAAATTAAAATAAATAAATAATAAATAGCATACTTTGTTAAAACCTTACTTAGGTAGCATTATACTTATGTTAAAATTTGTTAGTGAATACTATCTCTGGGTTAGTCCCGTTTTGTATTCCTTGTATAAATAAATAAACATGAACAAACGAATTTTTTAATAGCACATTTCAAACTTATTGTGACAATAAAATTATTTTGACTGACTTTTTGATGCAAATACTCTCCTGTACGACCATTCCAGAAAATCTGTCTTGCCGTGCCGCCTGGATTCTTGCGCGCTCCTTTAGTACGCAAATTCTATTCTCCTAAATATGACTCGTTGAGTAATATACTTTTTGAGTTGTAAACAAAATTTGATAGACGATTTAAAGTTAAATAGGTCGGGGCCGTTTTATCTACTTAAACATATTTTATGATCTCACTTTATTATATAAAGAGAAAATGTTCATCAAGCTTTTCTCAGCCCTACAATTAATGCCTCACATTAGTAGGTTTTTGTTGGTGATATAACCCGGGCTTTCCCCAGTTCTGGGACAATGATTGGTTACACAATATAATTCCGCATAACGAACTGGTTTAGTTTAGGTAATTGCCTAATAATGTCGACATATATACCGTACAATATACATTGGACTTTGGATATTTGTTCCACGCACCCTTATTATTTCTGGATTTACTGCAACTGTTTACTTACGGATTTATAACGTTGACGACTAAGCATAGGATCGAAAAAATTCCTGTAGGTTGCGATTATTGGATTACCCTAGCGCGTTTGCTGGTTTACAAGGAATGGGTCCTTGAACGGGACATTTTATTTCTAGTTTGTTTTGACTAACTGACAGGTATCGAAAATATCTATATTTTAATCCTTATATAAAACGTGTCCAAGATAAGGAGGGCCAGTACAGGGATCTCGGAAACCGTAAGAGATACGAAGTCGGTTAAATAGAGGTAAAGTTGCGCATTTACGTGACTAATAATATGCCGTTTAGAAAGTTTTAAAATTCCGAGTAGTTCCGGAGATATCCGGAAAAAAAACGAAATTCTGATAAATCGTTTTATTGTTTTCCTGGGTTTTTTGAGATCGAATTCTGCTCTTGCATTGCCACTTTTTCCGCTCTATCTAACAGCGTTAATTGTTTTGTAATCTGACGAGTCGTCTTCGAAGGGCCATTATCAACTTTATTTTCTTAAAAACGGTCCTGTTTTTCTGATATTGGAATTTGACAGCTTTTTTCTTCCAAATGCAACGATGTATGACACATTGTGGTTTAATGACCTTTCGAGGGTTTTTTGAACAACATCAGGAGGTTTTTATAAATAATATCTCATAAGTAAGCTCTAAATTTTTACTTATGTTGGACTAGTTCAATAAATAACAAATAATTTAATAATAAATCACAAATAAGTGAACAAAATACAGAAACATTATTTCAAACTTCTGTTGATTCGGGATTTAAAAGAAGGCGCTTGAAACAAAAAAATTAAGATGGTGACGCGTGATTTGTTGCACTTAACATTCCCATTGTGATCGTTTGAGAGCGTTTTAAGAGGTTTTCTATTTTCCAGAAAATACGGAACATAAATTTACAAATGCTGAAAAATTTGATATTCTATCGCATGTTTTATTTTATCTCAAAAAAACTGTTATGTAGCAGTTAGAAGATGTTATTTGTGCTTAGAGAATAACGGAATTCACACCTGATTATGTAGTTCCTTACTTTTTTCGTTGTTCGTTCTATTACTGTTTTGGAATGATTTTTGTTCACTTATTTGTGGTTTATTATTAAATTATTTATTATTTATTGAACTAGTCCAACATAAGTAAAAAATTTAGAGCTTACTTATGAGATGTTATTTATAAAATTAGGAGAAATACAGGACCGTATCCCAAAATTTCCTGATGTTGTTCAAATAACCCTCTAAACGTCATTAAATCACAATGTGTCATACATCGTTGCATTCGGGAGAAAAAAAGCTATCAAATTCCAATATCAGGAAAATAGGGCCGTATTTAAAAAAATAAAGTTGATAATGGACATTCGAAGACGACTCGTCGGATTACAAAACAATTAACGCTGTTAGATAGAGCGGAAAAAGTGGCAATGCAAAAGTGCAATTTACTTTAGAATTTGATCTCAAAAAAAGCCCAGGAAAACAATAAAACGATTTTTCAGAATTTCCCTTTTTCCGAATATCTCCGGAATTACTCGGAATTTTAAAACTTTCTAAACGGCATATTATTAGGCACGTAAATGCGCAACTTTATCTCCATTTAACCGACTTCGCATCTCTTACGGATTCCGAGATCCCTGTACTGGCCCTAATTATCTTGGACACGTTGTATTTCATAATTCTTTTTGTCTGTGGTGGTGGGGAATTCAATTGTTTTTTAAATAAACTACCTTTACTCCGGTGTGGGTTAACCGATTTTAAAAAACTTGGTCTCTTGGTCATATTTACCTGGCTGCTCTATGATTACTAGTTTTTCAGAAATGACCTGGTACTTTTAATGCAAACGAGGCAATAATTCTGTCCAATCTAGTCATAGAAATCGTTAACTATTTCTCTTTGCCTAGCCGTTCTACCGAGAAATATGATTCTTAATGAAACTCATATTAAAAAATTTTCAAACCATTTGCCTCCATAATATAAAAAAAATCCCTTTCGAATATTTTATTTTCCTTAAGAAATATCATTTTGTAATTTTACAAAGGAAATTTCCGAAGCTTACTTCTAAGTTCTCCGGTTTCAATATTTCACATAGTTTTGTGTTCATAACGGTATTTTTCCTGTTCCCAGTCATTTAGTCCGTTTCTCGATCGTTTGGAAAATATCGACAAAAATGTAGCCGGCATATCATAAATAAATTTTTTCCTCATTTTAAAACATTTACAAATATGCGCAGTCATAAGAGTCATAAATAATACAAACTATCAAGTAAAACGTGTTGAAAGATTGATGATATTATTATAAATTATTTTTTTAAATATCTTAATCTTTTTTCATAAGTGGGTGTCAAGTCTAAAGCCTTTCAGAATGTCAAATATGATAATAATAATAAACGTCTTTTATTTGAGAATATTTATTTATATATATTTAAGAGTTTATAGTAGAATAACACAAAAATAATATCTAACAGAAGAGAATAAAATTATCTCTTTAATATCTAATAAAAGAAAAATATAAGAGGGCATAAAAGTCTTGCGCAGTCTAGCTACAATAGCTACTCCACTTAACCAGTCAGTTACGCGTTATTGCTATATTAAATGGATAAGTTAGTTAGTTATTAATAATTAAATAATAACAGAGCTATAACCAATATCCAAAAAAAATTAAAAAAAAAAAAACAGCAAGCAATGACAGTGAAATTAAATTAAGATTAATCCAATCCAACAAAAGAAGATACGAGAAGAAAGAAAATGTAATAAAAACAATTTCAGTTATTTTGCAACTGTAAAAGATATTTTTTGAATTTTACTCTAATAAATTCGAATTCAAAGCTAACATTTGACTGGACAGTGAGTTATAACATTTCACGGCATTAAAATAAAATGAACGCTGAAATATAGCACTCTGATGATGAAGCATGGTCAACTTACCCCTTCCCCTGACCCCCCTATCATGAATGCCACAACGAAAATGCAAACGTTCACGAATCGAGACCGGGGAACTGGCGTTATTCATTATTTTGATTAAGAATGCGCAAAAATGAAGGATCCTACGCTCATCCATCCTGAGCCAATTAATATCCTATATAAATGTGAAATATGATCAAACTTTCGCACACCATACGCAATAAGTAAACATGCATTCTGAACTTTCTGTATTCGAGATCTACTTTCAGCATCCAGGCAGAAACCATAGACGAAGTCACAATAATTAAACTTGGACAGTACGAGAGGCTCACACAGATCCTTTCTTAGTTTGAAACTTAGCATGTGTCTATTATTATACAGGGTGGCCCATCGAAAACAGTCCAGCAAGGTTTACGGCTGTGTACGTGAAAATTAAAAAAAAACCTCGGACCCGTAAACTTGTGTTTTCAGGGGGACACGTTTCACTATTAATTTTATCCCTGTAACCTCAACCCCCCTAGCGGGGGCGGCTACTGTTCTTGTTTTTTCAAATGGGAATGGGTATGTGGTGTGATACATCTTTTTAAAGGGCATTAAAGTCTCTTAAAAATGCGGAGCTTTGTTTTGTAAATTTGAGCTACGCGCCTCCGAGCAAAGGAATTTAAAACATTTCACTGCACCTCTTATCAAGTACACAGGTTTGTGCGTAAACAATTTTTTTTAAAGTAATAAGTATCAGTCAATTCAACTTTATCTTCAGTAAAGTGGTTGATCCAGATCTACATACGTTATTTCTGCGCTATTATTTTCTTTTGATTTGATCGTGACATAAAAAATGGTTTATTCAATTGAGGAGAGAGTGGATATTATTGAATTGTATTTTATAAACAATCAATGTGCAAGAGTAACGGCGACTTTGTTTAATGATAGACATCCAGATAGACACGTACATCATGGTTATATCCTAGAATTAGTTGCAAAATTTCGGCAAACTGGTTCAGTGGCAAATAAAAAAAGGATCATTGAAAATCCTGTACAGAGAATTCTGAAACATTATAAATGGCACCCATACAAAATTTAACTTCTCCAAGAATTGAATGAAGATAATAATGACCGCCGTTTATACTTTTGTGAAGTAATGTCAGACCAAGTATTAGATTATCCGAACTACCTTTCCAACGTTTGCTTCTTTTTTTCTTAATGGCACTGTCAATCGACATACCTGTCGTTACTGGTCCGACACGAATCCAAGGCTTTGCCACGAGGTTCATACTCAGAATCCTCAGAAATTAAACGTTTGGGCTGGTATTTTCGGTGATCAGATAATTGGACCATTTTTCTTACCGGGAAATTTAAATGGAGATACTTATTTAGACTTGTTGGAGAATGTTGTTAACCCAGCGCTGATGGAAATTATGGAAAACGACAAACGTTACCAGGAAGAACATCCAATATTTCAACAAGACGGGGCTCCCCCCATTATGCATTACCCGTACGCCGCTTTCTGCTGGATGAAACGTGATGGATTGGGAAAAGGGGTGCTATTGAATGGCAAGCGAGATCGCCCGATTTATCTCCCCTTGATTTCTTTTTGTGGGGACATCTAAAATCCATCCAATTTATGCCACCCAACCTGAATCCTTAGAAGATTTACGGGACGCATTACTAATGACTGTTAACAAATTACACCAGATGTTCTTCACAATGTCCGAGAACACTTTGAACAGTTATTGTACTATTGGAGGTGAATGGCGGACATTTTCAACATTTAATAAGATAACATATAAATATTACTCAATAAAATTACATTTTTTAAAACGGAATTTCTCGGCAGCGCGTAGCTCAAATTTACAAAACAAAGTGCCATTTTAAAGAGAATTTAATGCCCCTTAAAAAAATGTATCACAACATACCCATTCCCATTTGAAAAAACAAGGGCAGTAGCCGCACCCGCTAGGGGGGTTGAGGTTACAGGGATGGAATTAATAGTGAAACGTGTCCCCCTGAAAACACAAGTTTACGGGTCCGACGTTTTTTTAATTTTCACGTACACAGCCGTAAACCTTGCTGGACTGTTCTCGATGGGATACCCTGTATAACATTTTTAAAGAAAAAAAAGTATGCTGAAATATTCTCTTAAGATGTTCTTTAAACCTTAATTCCGTGTCAAGAAATAAACCCAAATTCTTTGCACCATCAAGAATGTTCAACCGTGAGCCATTTATGCAACGTATAACCTAAGAAACATGGCATGTGAGATACACACGGATTACGACAAAAGTAACGTTTCATTATTCACTTAATTACCTATAAATTACACCAAAATAAAAGGTTGGTGTAAATTAATAAAGAGAAATTACCGTAACATTGATAAAATATGCCATAGTTTTTGCAAAGCCGTTTAAATAACAAAAGTTTTGTCATAAGGTAAACAAAGAGGAGGTAAAAGTTTGTGCTTAGGTAAACGCTATACGCAATTCATACCTTTGACAGTAAATAATTACGACACATTTGTAAAATAAACTTTAAGAAAGTTTTAACTTTTAGTCTGTTTTCTGGGTCAAGAGGAACGAAAAAAAAACTTGAAAATTTATGAAAAATTTAATATTTAATGTGTAAAATTATAGAAGAAATGTTTCTCCGTGCATTAAGAATGTAGGCTTAGGAATTTATAAAAATATTAAATAATGTGAAAATAAAATATATGATTTTTTGCATTATTTACGTTTACAGATTAAATGTAATGTGTTTATTAAATGGATAGTTAGCTAATGTAATTTACTTTTACATTCATTAATGTATTTCCTATAGTCGAAAAATAATACGACCGCCCTAAAAAATGGTCCGATATTTTTGTCTCGATCAAATATTTGAGTGTTTAGAAAAGTTAATAAAAGCCGATAATTTATTGGGCTAGGGGAACAAAAATTTATGAAAGAAACGAATTGAAAGAGAATCAATATTATGCGTTTTAGGGGTTAAGCAAAACGATGGCTCCTATTATTTTTAATAACGTAGGTGATATATTTTGTAATTAGGTTTAGTAAAAAGTAATATAGAGTTTGACGTATTATTACCTAATAAATAAAAAATATGCTATAATATTATGGGAAAAAGTAAAACAGAGTTGAACTTGTTTTCCACTATATTACAAAAAGAAACATAACATGTTTCGCTATACTATAACTTCGTCAGATGAAAGTGATATCACATATCACAAGTTCAACTCTGCTTTACTTCTTCCCATAATATTATAGTTATGGATTTTCACCTAGTATCGGCTGAATCAATTAATTTTAAAAATATTTTGTATGACCAAACCCGAACAAACCTCCTATATGTCTTAACATCTTTCCAATAACACCTTAATTAGCAGAACTATCCCAGAAATCGCATTCCAAAAATGGAAGAAATTGGAACTTTTTTTAGGTAAAGATTTTGTCCATGGTAAAGAATTGGAAAGGGTATCACCGGACCATGGACGCCTAATCATTCTACTCAATGTGTTTTGTAAATTAAGAAAAGAGACTTAAAATGAATTGGATAGTGGCATGTATGTATGTATCTATGTATCTGTTTTTTCGTTATTTTCATTTTTAATGCTGTATATTTCATTGAGTTGTAATTTATTAAGTTCGTTGTGCTTCCTTTTGCTATTTGTTATAACAATTCAACCGACACTATTAAGAATAAATGTTTCACGCTGTTTTTACCACTCGAAATTTTTTAACATTTAATGCCCTAGGTTATTTTAATATAATTTATTAAATTTTTAACGACTTAAACCACTTTTGACACGTAACGCATAAATACATTTTAAATATAAATGAAAAATAAAAAATACCGTACCTAATTTACCCGATCCCGCAAGTATATAAAAAGTCTGGTTAAACCTTATAATTATTTAAAATACCGTTCTTTAAAGAAAAGTCATTAAGGGAGGAGAAAAGATACCACGAAAACGGCATAAAACGAGTTCGTTTTTCCCTTTCATCCCTTTCCTTTTGCATAATGCGGAGAAAGGAACCCTTCGCGAAAAAACCCATTAAAAAAATTAACTTCAAACGTAATGAGAAAACAATTTAAAAAGTGAGCCAAATCTGTCTTATAATGGATCTGATAGCGACTTAAGACAAAAAGGCTATTAGCCTATTTAGATTTAACGTAAATAAATTCTAAGAGCTTTTAAAGGATACGCCCAAAGTTGGAAGAACATTTAAGCATAGAAAGAATGTCTAAAGTAATTGGGATTTCCTTGTTCTTATTAACATGCTTCTCAATGAAAGGAAAAACTATTCTTTAACATAACAACATATGATGAGGTAAGAGCAAGCAACAACACAAATTCTGGGAACTTTCACAAATTTGAACAAATTATATCCCTGCTCAGAAATTGAAATCAGTCATTTACTTCTTAGACAAAATTCTTGCCCTCATTTCTTCATGCGCTCTGGTGGACTGCTGACAGCTTCCAGTTGGCGGGGAAAGGATGGTGGGCCCACCCAAGATCGACTGACACGTGCGTGTCAAGTCGGCAATGGCATTATGCCTGGCATCGCTGACAAATAAACAAAAATCGAAGAAATCGTAGTCGACAAAGATAAGCGTTCGAAAAGTATTTAAATAATAGCGTCTTTAAATTATGATGAATTTTTCATTCAAATATAAAGACTGGCGACATAACTGATAGTGTCGACCAGCAATCATACATTTACAAAATTTAAAATGATTCAAATAGTTAGATTGGCTCTAAATAAATAATTCCTGGGTGGGGAATTCACCTCTGGGTAGAATTTAAAAATGGGGACAAAATTAAATTTGCAAAAAATAGCCGTCTACTTAATAATCTGATTAAATAAAATTCAAATAAAACTTAAGGGGAAACTTGGTTATACGGGGGTTATCAAAAAACGTCTTACATGAAACGCGCAGATAAGGAGAACGTTTAGAGTTACTTATCATTTATTAAACGCAAAACGGACGGACGTTTTGGGCTACGTACTCCACCCATTTTGGTATAATGTACGTACGTTCTGCTTGAAAAAATTCCTTCGTGTCTTTTTCTCAATTCGGCGACAATAAGTTTACCAATGGACAGTGTCCATGGGTGTATACACTGGTCTTAGATGTTCCATATTCACAAAGTTTAATTTATATTGTATACGCCATTTTGGCCCAAGAAGGCATACCAATTGAGTTCAGAAAATATTTATGCGGAAGGGTTAAACTTAGAGGAGTGTGGGCACTCTAAGGTGGCTTCGTTTAAGCTAACATCCACTTCCTAATAAAGCAGCGTGAAAGCATGAAAGCTGGCATATAAAAATATTACGTTCTATAACTTTGCATGAAACTTGAACATAACTTTCAAATAACAAAACTTTGGCGTATATCTCTCTTTCAAGGATAACTGGGGTTTTGTTAATACGCTCCGTCAAGAAGGGAACTAAAACTAATTATAACGTCTACATTTTGGAAAGTGACTAATTTCTGTTTAATTGTAAATGATATTAGTAAGAAAAGGTAATGAAAGAGGGAAAATTTGAAATGTGTACAAGGTTTTAATTTTTAAGGAACATGTGTAGTACAAAACGCATCTAGAGGGCTGTCTGAATAATTTTCAGTTCAACGCAAGCCTCATAAGTATTTTTTCGGTCAAATCCGACTCTATACACTTTTTTCCAGCGATACTCTCACCTCTTTGACCTTTTTTATGAAAATCTCTATCCTCCAAGCCAAATTTTAACCTTCGGAAACAGGAAAAGTCTGTTTGAAGGTTATAGATAATGGTGTTTCTTGAATGATAGAAAAGTTTTGGACTTGCATTGTCTTTATTTGTTATAAATAACAACGTTTTTGGAAAAAATTTGGAGAATCGTAAGACTCGGCCAAATACACACAAAGGAGAGACACAAGAGGCTCAACCAACACTCAATATTTCATATGTCAAAGGAATGTCTGAGAGAATTAGAAGACTATGACAACGATACAACATTAGAACGGTATTCAGCTCGAGAGACACCTTAAAAAGCCATCTAACGAAGACGAAACCAACTAGCCAAAAAGATAGAAAAAACTGTGTCTACCAGATCCCCTGCGAATGTGGCCGATCGTATATTGGGGAAACACTACGGTCACTGGAAACAAGGATTAAAAAACACAGAAACAACACTCAAAAAGGAGAAACGAAAAAATCAGGTGCAGCTGACCATGCCTTGACACACGGCCATCACATCAGGTGAACAGAAGCCGAAATCCTGCTCAAAGAACCACACTAGAGGAAGTTCAAGGAAGTTGCTACCATACACCAGAACCTGAAGACGACTGGAGATACTTACCAGTTGAAACGTTGTGATTTATAACAAATAAAGACAATGCAAGTCCAAAACTTTTCTACCATTCAGGAAAAAGTCGTTGGGGCCATATCTGATGAATGCAAGTTTGTGGTCAAACAATTTCAAGTGCAATTCGTAAATTCTTGTTTATTAAAATTATGTTGTCCTGCCGTTACTTCTCAATTTCTGTATTTAGCATATCAAGTAATAAGGCATAATACGTAATAATTATTATATTTATACTACTGAAGATAAGGAAGATCGTCATTCATTTTTGAAATTTAAATATAATCAGATAAAAAGGTAGCAATTTTATGTTTAGAGTAAATAAATATGTTAAAAACTAACACAAATAATCAATTAGCTATGTACTTGTTTTATAGAAAATAAACGCCTGAAGAGATATATTTCCAGAATTAAAGCATGTGACAGCACTACGTGTTTCCCTTTCATGTGTTACATATTTAGAACATTGTAGTCGGTCTAATCGCTTCGAGAAGACGGTCGAATTATGCATAAACTGCATCAAAGAAACATTTTATTAGTTAGATGCAAAATAAATGTTAAGGGATCTTTAGAAGTATTATAGACGATTTGTAAAAATTTATTACGAAAAGCCTAGAATATTAATATGTACTTATTTTTCAGGACGATTACATAGACCATATAGGTAATTCTTTTGCATTTTTGTTACTCCCTCACGTCAAAGTTTGACTCCAACATCAAGAAACTGCTAAAATGGCCAAATCAAAGGCTAACAGCAAAAAAACTAGATTTTTATTTTATTTCCCTTACAAACTGTTTTTAAGAATAGAAAGCTTTAAGCACAAAAGTCTATACACTGTCCTCAAATATTTTAATATTTTTATCGAGACCCTTATCAATTCCTTCGGTTGAAAAACATGTCTAATACAAAGAAAATATTTTCTATAGTATGCTTGCGTTTTATTCGTTTGTTCCGTTTAAAAATAATGCTTACTCAAAACGGAACATTTTATATGTCTCAAATGTCAACGTTTACAGAGAAACAAGTTTTTGCCGAAAAAGAAACAATGAAAACAACAGATAAGTTTGAAGCAGCCCCAAAACTAGCGATTTAGCGGACTGCATTATTTTCTCATCAGAGGTTTCTAATAAAAGAAAAACTTTATTTTCTGACGGGGTTGGATTTTACTACAATTTATCTTAGAGAAAATTGTTTTATATATATGAAGCAAAAAATACTACTGCAATACGGAGAATTTAATATTTTTAAAATTAACATCAACGTTACCCTAACACTATTTTTTGAATGACATTTTTGAGTATGTCCCTTGATTTTAATTTAAAAAAATATAATTTAACAATATTTATCGCTATGATACAAACGGCTTTACCGAAAATAATACCTACATGATGTATACAAATAATGTGTTAAAAGAAAATGTAAACAGCTTTCCTTTATAAAACAGGATAGCACAAAATAACAGAAATGCCACATGTGATATGATCGTAGGCTTAGTGTAAGCTGTAGTTTTATTTAGTATTCGTGTTTGTACATTTGTAGGTTCAAACATAATAAATTGTTTTATCTTTAAATTTTCACTGGTGTATATTCGTTGCAGCATTATACAGGGTGGCCCATCGAAAACAGTCCAGCAAGGTTTACGGCTGTGTACGTGGAAATAAAAAAAAACCTCGGACCCGTAAACTTGTGTTTTCAGGGGGACACGTTTCACTATTAATTTCATCCCTGTAACCTCAACCCCCCTAGCGGGGGCGGCTACTGCCCTTGTTTTTTCAAATGGGAATGGGTATGTTGTGATACATCTCTTTAAAATGGCGCTTCGTTTTGTAAATTTGAGCTACGCGCCGCCGAGCAACGGAATTTGAAACATTTCAGGTTACAGGGATGAAATTAATAGTGAAACGTGTCCCCCTGATAACACAAGTTTACGGGTCCGAGGTTTTTTTTTAATTTTCACGTACACAGCCGTAAACCTTGCTGGACTGTTTTCGATGGGCCACCCTGTATAAACCTTAACTAATGCCAGATAATGGCTTTGAAAAAATTAAACACTAAGAAAGTACAATACTAAAAATGGTATAACTGTGGCATCTATAAATATACTAGTCTCAACGAAAAATTCTTGAAACTATTATTTAAAAACAAATTGCATATAAAAAGATATGAGATTTGCAAAATTGGACGTCCGAACTACACTGAGAATGCTACCTACAAAGATAAAACTGGAAATGGGTATCGTAAATACCTTTAGCCCAGTAAATTAAAGAAAAACAACAAATGCTGAAGTAAAAATTTAATAGTATTGCAAGTATAATCATGGTGAAAGAGCCCAATGACTTTATTCAACAGCTTAGAGCTTTTCCAGTGGCGTATCGAAAAAGTACTCCCTTCTTAATAACAATTAAACATACACAACGCACATACTAAAGTTTATATTTAGGTCGTACATTTCCTTTAATGTGAGCCAAAAATGTTGTTTCATGAGCCCGCTGTTTCAGAGAAATTTGCATCTGAGAAATTGGAAAATTTCCTCTTTGCACCCTGCAGGGTAAAAAAACATTGAATGAAAAATTACCTAAAGCCGGATTCAGATGACTGGTCTACTTGGCCAATATTCATTACTGGCGTATACTTGCCAACCGTGTGAATGGTTTACTTGTACAATAATTGACAATTCTACCATTCACCTGACACTTGGCGGGTACACGCCATTACAAATATCGGACAAGTACATCATTCCTCCTAGCCCGGCTTAATATGATGCCTTAAATCACAAAGAAAGAAATTACGTCGATGTTTATCGTAAGAGTACCTGAGTGTAATTAAGAATTACGTTGCATGAGTGGAGTTACGCCACTGACTCTTTCAGTGTAATGGAACTGTTAGTTTTACTTTCAAAATGAGACCGAAAACTTAAGTCGTTAGAGAGCGCGATGCTTCCCATACAGGATCGCGTTTAGCGGTATATGGAGTTAAACGAGGAACAGGAATTTCTGGTTTTAGGTTAATATACTTCTAAAACCACCAGAATTACGGTTTTTCTTAGCGAAATTTATACGCTTTGTGTTCTTGGATATATACCTGCCATTTTCTTACGAAAATTAGAGATAATGGTTCAAAGTTGAAGCTACTTTTAACATTTTTAAACAGCAGTCAGAAGCTATTTACAATACAACTCGGCCTAAAAATACTTTTATTTACAACCATGCATGTAATATTGACATTTCATCTATCTTTGAAAGGTGTAAAGTTGACGTATTTTTACTTTTACTTTCCACCCGAGTGGAAAGTAAATTATTTTTTTGTAATTTTTTTTAAAAATCGATATCGCAAAATAATATACGAACACACTTTTTTTTAATGTTAATAGCTTTGTGTGTTTAGATATGTCTACTTTTTCCATAATTGATAGAGTGGTCCTCAGCATAGAATATTGCGTAGCCGTAGCCGTAGCCGTAGCCGTAATTCTAATATTTACTATTTTTTATTTTAATATTTATTATTTTTTATTCTAATATTGACTATTTTTTAATTTAATATTTATTATTTTTTATTCTAATATTTATTATTTTTTATTTTAATATTTATTATTTTTTATTCTAATATTTATTATTTTTTATTCTAATATTTATTATTTTTTATTTTAATTTTTATTATTTTTTATTCTAATATTTACTATTTTTTATTTTAATATTTATTATTTTTTATTCTAATATTTATTATTTTTTATTCTAATATTTACTATTTGTCTTTGCATTTTCACTGAAATGAGCTAGTAGCGCCGACTCAGAACCAGGATTTGGAACTGTGTTTCCCGTACACCATTCTTTAAAACAGTTATATGCCTTTCCATATCTCAGGCGGCTTTTAGTTGGCAGAAGATCTTCTTCTACTATTTTTGCTGTTTCTCGATTTTCTGATGGAGTAGCAGTAAAATCAAATTCCTCATCTGAATTTTTCTGTTGTTAAAATAATATATTGTTTAGTGACATGGAAACCATATTCAAAAAATGGCACGTTATTTTACCACCTGCGGTTATTTGAAATTTCTGTCTGATTTTTCAATGGAAAAGTGAAAATGACTTGCTGGTGAAGGCTTGTTTCAAGCCCGATACCGCTAAGCCCGGCTAGGCCGGATTCGGTCCAATTAGTTCAGGAGGCGCCGTCGGCTTCGTTATATCTGCTCGCAAAAAATTATATTTATTAAATAAATAATTCAAGAGAGAATTTTTGTATTGCGTGGAAATTTGATCACAGAATCGAATATCAACATAACTATTCTATTTTAATTTTTATTTCTCTCCACGTGCATGTATTTATTTATATAATAAGGCCAAATGGGTTTGCAGTGGTATTAGTGGTACATTTTGTACGTCATTACATTTTGTTTATCCAAACCAAATAGTTTTTTTAATTAATAATTTCTCAGCATTTAAATGGTAAAAAAATACAAAGGGATACCGCTAATACCAGGATTGGGCGCTACCACGCGCCAAGCGCTCAGATTGTATACACAGTTCTTAGTTGTATAGACCCGGTACATTTCTAGGTAGAAAATCTGGGCTGTGTCTGTTTTCCACTTGAGGCAAATATAATATCATCGCATGTACCACATAAAAATATAAAATAGGATTTATATTAATGGTATGCGATTTTTTTTTTGTATTTGTTTAATGCTATTTTAAATGGGAACAAAAATAGATTATATTTGGTTCCGATAAAGTGTATATTTAATATTAAATGTAGTGTTGTGATCGCTCGAGCGAAAAACCGCTTGATTATTGAAATAACCGACATCGCTCGATTATTAAAAAAACCGCTCGAGTTATCTATTCAGGCGAAAACCGTCGCTCGTCACTTATTATCTTTCACTCGATACCCGCGCTTCGCTTGACGCCAACGAAAATGTACCGCTGTAGTGTGATCGAGTTAAAAAACTGCTCGTATATTCGAACAGTTTTTCGCTCGATAGGAAATACTCTAGTTATAAATTCAGGCGAAAAACCGAAAAATATCGCCTGTCACTTGATACACGACCTTCAGTCTACGCGCCGCGCCATCCGATTGGCGACGTTCGAGGTTGACGCTGAGCAGGTACACGACATACGTCTTTCTTAGAGGCACATAAACGAGAAGGTGCATATAAAAAAGTATGCCAAATCCCTTAGCGGAGTCATCGCGACATGAGATTTGTAAAGTTTTGTTTTAACTGGCTAGCCAGCGGCGTAGTTTAGGTCTCCGATTTTAAATATTAAAAAATTAAAGGATATATTTTTTTTATTTTTATTTACTATTAACTCGAGGAAACTTCTCAAAAATAACATAATAATAGAAATTATAAATAAAAATAACAAAACGAACAAAATGCTTAACAAAATATATAGAAAAATTCGTTGGTAATCTTATAGTAAACATTTTTAAATCTAAACGGGAACTTTTTATTATTAAACTCAAGAAGGCTTCATAAAAATGGAAAATAAGAAAACGAGCAAAATAGTTAACAAAACATAGGTATCGACAAATTTTTTGGTAACCAAAAGTAAACATTCTTAAATTTAAACAGGAACTTTTAGGTAACTATAAACATGAATTTAAAAAAATTATCACCTATTTTCTCATTTTGCCAGTTGCGTAACTAAGCCTAAATTTTTGAAGGGCACACAGTGCGTACCTGATAATTTAGAGTGGAAGAATTTGACAAGCCATTTTAAATATCTACTTATTTTATGCTCGTAAAGTGAGAAAGATGTGACGAAAAATAACTCTCGGTAATACTTTTTGTTTTAAAAAAGCACAAGAATAAACCCGAACAATAAATACATATTTGGGTAATTTTTTGCAGTTTTTTTTTGTTTGGTATCGAGACACGTGGTAAAAAATCATTATTCACAAATAAATAAATTTCTGGAATTTTTTTGGTGGCTACTACAATTCTTCAGCTAAACCTGCGCCCACCCGTAGTTACGTGCCTGCTAAATACCCTACCTGATCACATGTAAACGGCTAGGCTACCGGTCAAGCAGTCGGTAACGTCATCGCTTGGTCAATTGGAATTTCAAGCGATTCACTCGATTATTAAAATCGCTCGAGTATCAAGTACTCGATAATTAAAATCATCGGCTTTTCCCAACACTAATTAAATGGACGATCAGTAAATATATAAGTACTGTACGTCGTAAAAATACAAATAAAGTAACCCTTGTTT
The DNA here is from genome assembly GCA_963991005.1 of Barypeithes pellucidus. Taxonomy (NCBI): domain Eukaryota; kingdom Metazoa; phylum Arthropoda; class Insecta; order Coleoptera; family Curculionidae; genus Barypeithes; species Barypeithes pellucidus. Next base: position 17,148,310 of record OZ022566.1, read on the forward strand.
AATATTTTTTAATAAAAAAATGATAATATATTGATAATGATAAGCGTGTACCTCTCTCCGGCATACTCTATAAAAAATATATCATCATCATCGTGTCTGACATTCGATCTTTCATAATCTAAAAGGGGGGCTATAAAAAATAGGGAAGATAAAGCTACTCTTTGATAAACACTGCAAGCTATAAAGGTGTGCCATATTTCCAAATGGAAAGTTGCTAAAGAGAATTACATTTTCTGTCTCATAAAATTTGAAAGACTATGAAGTAGTTTGTAAACAACTTGCGGCTAAAATCTTACGGAGTCCCACTGTTTCCCGTTCGTATAAAAAATACGTATTTTGGTTTTGATTTATCGATAGGAAAGAGAATATAAGCCGGAAATAGCTTGAACGGGAGAGGAAAAATATTTCGTTTTGTTTTCCGTCCAACCCGGTTAAACGAAACTTTATTAGAAAGCAATGCTGGATATTTACAAATAAACAATAATGTTACAGGATATAAGACATAGTCAACAAATTTTTTAATAAAGCCAATATATCTTCTAAAGAACTTGGACAAACAAGAAGATCTGGCCGAATATTTGGGAACATACGTTTTGGACGCAATCCAGGGTTGATAACTCTTGGGGCTGCGTCACAAACGCATAATAAAAAGGTTTACCATTGGTGTTTTTTTTATGATCAAACACAAGCACTATAGGAAAAATCCTTTAGGGCACTCTGGGAGTGGTGCGTGTGCGCAAAAAGCGATTCACGTTGGTTTTGAATCGTTGGAAAAAACGACCTCGAGAAGGTCGTTCCATAAGGATGAAGTCCTCCAGATGAAAGTATGAGGAGTACTAAGCTTAACCTACTTATGGATGGGCGGCAGTGGTTCGTCGTGTATTTCTGATATTCGCCGCTCTGGGATGAATTAAGAGTACAAGGTCAGCCGAGCACTTTCCACGAAAATATCTGTAAAAGAGAGTCAAAACCAACCTGTCTTCGATGTTCTAGGCTGTCGAGGTTCCTCGTCAGCTCGTGGTCTCCAATCAGACGAATGGCCCTCCTTTCGATGGAATCCAGTAGCCGAAGAGTATGTTTGGGTGCATAGCTCCAGACATGCGAGCAGTACTCTAGTGATGGTCGAATCTGGGCTTTGTATAGTGTCAAAAGTTGTTGAGGTGTGTACAACTTTCTGGTTCGGAAGAGTACACCAAGTTTCTGAGAAGCTATCTTAGCGATTGCCACAACGTGGTTATACCAAGACATATTTCCTCCCAGATTGACGCCCAGCAAATTAATAGATGAAGCCAGTGGGATTGCGTGTCCGTTAATGACTATATCCGGTTCTGTAATGTTAACATTTTTAGAGAAAACTGCTGCCTGGGTTTTTAGCGTTAAATTCGACTTGGTTACTGTCACCCCAAGCCAAAATTTCTTCCAGGTCTTTGTTGAGGCGTGATACTTCATGCTGTCTGCGAAGATGTGCGTCGGCAGCCGATGTTTGTGCATTCAAAGATAAAGATGAGATAAGTGTGCTATCATCAGCATAACTAAATATCGGATTTTTCGTTTTCACTAGAAGGTCGTTAATGTAGCGTAAGAAGAGAGTGGGAGACAATATGGGCCTTTGATAAACACCGGCATTGATGGTGAATATGTCTGAGAGAAATCCGTCAATCGCCACTTGCAGAGAGCGGTCCTTAAGAAAGCTAGACAACCATGCACAGAATCGACTGGGCATACCATAGGATCGCTGTTTACTTAGAAGTCCCTCATGCCAAACACGATCAAAGGATTTAGAAATATCCAGTGTAACAGCCCGAGACTCCCCATGATGTTCGATTGCGTTGTTCCAAAGATGGGTGACATAGGCTAGAATGGAGATCTTCTAGCCTATGTCACCCATCTTTGGAACTGGACTTCCGAAAGCCATATTGATGATCGCTGAAAATGTTGAATGTTGATAATATTAGAAGATGTTAATTAATAGCTTTGTCCATTACTTTTGATATAACTGAAAGCAATGCGACTGGTCGATAGTTATTAGGCAGGGTTCTCTTTCCTTCCCTTGGTATAGGCTGGACTCGCGCCGTCTTCCAGCACGGAAATATTCCTTGTTGGTAGGGTAAGTTAAAAAGTCTACAAAATACTGGTGTTAGTTCATCGGCGCATCTCTTGAGAACTATAACAGGAATTTCGTCTGGACCAGAAAAAAGCTTTCTTGACGTCGAGACCTTTCAGGATTCGTTTGACGGGACGCTGACGGAACACGATTTCGGACATTTCGAATTGAACTGCAGGAATGTTGGGTGGTGTTCTTCCCTGGAAATCTACCGTGGAATGCGAAGAAAATAGTTCAGCAAGTAAGTTTGCTTTGTCTCCGGCTGTGGATTCTATGGCACCATCGGAACGTGTTGTCAAGAAGTTTGTTTTTGATCCTCACGTTATGGGCTTCTTTGCTTTGATCTATTGTTAGCTTACATTGGTTTCGAGCAGTAATAAAGATGGTACGATTCTCAGTGGTAGGGTTTTTACGCCACTGTCGGTAAGCCAAATTTTTTGATCTGACAGCACGCTCACAATCCTTGCTAAACCACCAGGGCTTGCCGTTGGAAGGGCGTTTTTTGGAGGAAGGGATAAATGCTTCCATGCTAGTTAAAATGACGTCGAAGACCTCCCCAGCAGAGATGAATGGATCATCAGAAGAGAAGCATAAGCTCATCCAAGGAAAAGTGCGAAAATGGTGTTTCAGGTCTTCCCACTTGGCCGTTGTGTAATGCCATATCTTGCGAGGTTTAGGAGGTTGTACAGAATTAACTGGTAGTTTGCTTAGAGTTGAAATAAGTTTGTGATTGGAAGATCCTAACGGAGGATCTACGATGACTGTATATAGATCTGGATTTCATGTCAAGAAAAGATCCAAAAGACTAACTAGGTGTAGAACTTCTTTGGACACGCTGTATATAAAACAAGCACTTTTCCAATATTGACTAACTAAAAAAATATGTAGCCTATTATTCCAACATTTTTGACAAAATACCTCAATTGAAATGGCAAACGAGCTCATAAATCAGTGAAAAGGCAAAGGGGAAGATTATAATTTTTACAGGAAATCCTGTAATTTTCTATTATTCAAAGCGTTTCGCTATTTGACGTGGAAGAATTTTCCACAAAGATTTTCCTAGCACTTTTCTATTATTATATGAAATAATTCTGACATAACACGTAGCCTTAAAATATTTTTGTTGAGCCAAGATAATTTAGTGGAGACTGAATATTAATAGGTTTTTATTTCTTAACCGCTATGAAGTTTTAATGTAGGTTATTTCGCAATTTAAAATAATATTACAGAAGTAACTGAAGTGTTTTGTATCTTTCCAATATTACATATAATTATACCCTCACTGGATACCTACTACTGGAGACAATTCGGTAAATTAGTAGGATCTCTTGAAACAAAATTAGCGATCCGTATAAAACATCCACAAGCCCTTGTCCCAAGAACTCCTTATCTTTCTAACAGCGAGTTACAATTTTTTTACATTTTTTACGCTTTTATTCGGTAACACAATAACAAAATGGCCCCGACTTATTTAAAATCGACTCGAGAAAATAAAACGTCTCTTAAAAATTCTTTTTAGTGATTAAGGCCTATTATCATGAGACTTGAAATATTATTTAATAACGCTTAAAGAATCTTTGTTGGGAGAAGCAAGTTTTTTACTAAGTAATATTTTATAAGGCACAAAGAGGCAAAAAGTTTTGTCATTAAGCTATTTTATAATAACGACCAGAACAATATACTGGGAATAAGTTTCTTGGAAGAAATTAAGTAAAATATATAAATAAAGTTTAATATAAAAATTAATTATGTGTCTTGTACTGGATTTGTTTCTAAATAAGTTTATAATTATAATATTTCATTCTTTCTTTAAAATTTTAACAAATATTTTCAGCAATATTTTATTCTCCAAACATTATCCTTCTATCGAACAAAAATTAAATTTTGCAAAGTTCAATGGAAAGAAAATTGGATATACAGATAATCAGCAATAATTAAAGATAATTATTACTACGCCTCAGTATTATCTGCAATTTCAGCGGTTTTATTGTCTGGTGCCTTTTCAATTGCTGTAGCTGATTTAACTAGAGATAAATAACACTTAGCAAAGATGGAATCTTATAGCAAAAGAGCCAATAGAAGTGATTTTTTTTCTTTTATTAACTTACTGCATTGTTTAATATTGTTCATAAATTTGAGTTTATTTTTAAATTTCAGGATGTCTTGAAAAACAATGATAACCTTTTAAAAACGAATACCCCGAAGGGATTCTAAAAACTTTTTCAGCACAGTTATTGGCTACTAAATTTTCGCAATCAAAAAAAGATACAGAAAAATAAAACCCTGTCCCAATGCTCCGCTTTCGTTTATTTTTATCTTTCTTTTGGGGTTAAAATTTCATGATGATCGCTTATAGTTTGGGAAACACTCTAGACTCTAAGACTGACGGACAAATGCAGAAATTGACGGGAGTTATTAGTTTTGTTTGGATTTTTTCTGCTTAAATGTTTTTTTTATTTTTCCCATAGAATGTACCAGTTCTCTTTTTTTAACTGTGCTTTTCTCATGTAAAATGTTTACAATCTTGCATGAGAGAGATCTGGCTTGAGAAAAAAAGTTGTGGTTTTATATCATAATAGTCTATATCTAAATTTAGTGTAATACCCCAAACTGGTCTCAAGATTTTTGATAACAACCGAAAAATGAAATAAAAGCTTTGACACCCTCTATATGAACTTTTGCGACTTAAAATTTGTCCAGGAACCGATTTTTCTGCGTAGAAAGGAGCACTGATCTTTTGAAAGCAAAAAACACCCTGCTTAAGTTTAAGAAGCAAACTACATTTTAAATTATGCAAACAAATTATGACAAGTTCAATGCAATCCCGCGTAAGAACTCCCTACCAAAAGATAAACCATTTCTATGCATATTGTGTGAAGCAGAATATGTAAATGGCATTTGGCATGAATTTAATGGTGCACAGTGTTATAAACATAAAGCTTTTTCCAGCTCCTGCTATTGCTTTACAGTGAAGAACGGACTCACAACTCACAAATCCCTGCTACTTTAATGCATGGAAAAGTCGGTCTAATAATTTAGCGATATCTCCTGCTGTCTTATAGAATATCCTCAGCTTCAGGAAGGGTTTTTAAAGCAAATCGACTTTGCGGAACATAGACACATAAAGATTGTTTTAATCAAATTAATGTGTTTAAATATTTTATTCGTTCGATATAACTAGTTTTTTTATACACGTTAATAAAGTGTCGATAAATTTTAACTTATGATTGAAATAATACAATAATCTTAATAAAAATGGAAATTTACCATACCTACATACTTTTACAAAACTTTACACATCCATGTAACAATACAGGGTGGCCCATCGAAAACAGTCCAACAAGGTTTACGGCTGTGTACGTGAAAATTTAAAAAAAAACTCGTACACGTAAACTTGTGTATTCAGGGGTATCAGATGTATCACAACATACCCATTCCCATTTGAAAAAACAAGGGCAGTAGCCACCCCGCTAGGGGGGTTGAGGTTACAGGGATGAAATTAATAGTGAAACGTGTCCCCCTGAAAACACAAGTTTACGGGTCCGAGTTTTTTTTTTAATTTTCACGTACACATCCATGAACCTTGCTGGGCTGTTTTCGATGGGCCACCCTGTATATAAAATGCTGTGAAACGCGCATATGTATTTTTTGTCACTTTCTATCTCATCGTATAGTAAGTTAAAAGAAAAACTGTTCTTTCTACGACCACCCACGAAGATGAGAAAAAAATCACAGCTAACTTGGCTATATAACAAATTAACTATATCTAGCTACATCTCTATAAATATCGAGGTTATGTTATGAGCTTTATTATCTAACTTGGAACGATGCATTTATTCAAAGTTAGTTCCATAAAAAAAGTTTTATACACAGTACATAATAATTAACGTAAGCAAATAGGAAACAAACTATTATTTTCATTTACAACCACGTAAAATGTTAAAATGTTCATGAGTCCTCAATTTCTTCTTTGTTCAATAACATTCTTTCATAATATTTAATTAACAAAAGCATCTCAATAAAATTCTAATCCCGCAAAAGTCGTATATTTGCCAAAATAGAACAGAAAAGTTCAGTAGATGTAACTTTTACTTGTTTGGCACAAAAACTATGCCGCATATTTGTATTAGGAAGAACTCTACTGAAATATATAAAAGTGAAAGAAAGTTCGAAAGCTGTAAATAGCAACACCACCGCTAGAACTTATGTGATATAACTTTTGTATGAACGAGAAACGGTTTATTTATGTGTATTTAAAACTTTAAGCACTTTTGTGTGGTTATGGTCAGTGTTACATTGTTAATCTTAGTCTAGAGGCTAAATAAGGGAATAAAAGATGCATTAGGCAATCCTAAATAGCAGAATAGGAGCGAATGTAAATAAAGACTTGATTGTTCCACTACTGTTGCGGTTACGGTAAAGTTATGCAAACTGCAAATCTGCAATACATTGCTGAGATTCGGGGAAAGGACTGAACCGACTATATTTTCTTTTTAATAATAATAATAAACATTCTTTATTTCAGAATTACATTACTTAACATAAAATGAAAGAGTGTAAAAATAATACAGCAGATTATTGCGAATCATAGATTTGACGTGTTTGTTAAATATTCTTCAATATTGTAGGGTCCAATGTCTTTAAGTAGCTTAAATACACTTTTTTTAACTTTTTTAATGTTATCACAATTTTTAATATGATGTGGATGTCTATTGTATAGTTTTATACAGTTGTAATACGCACCACTTTCGTATAACGCTAGTCTGTGTTTGGGAAACGTTCAAAGTTGTTGTTGAATAAACATTTTGTGATTCGCTACTTCTAAACTAATCTCTATTTTTGAAAAAAAATAATATGCTTTCTTGTATGTAAACTGCAGGGACAGTAAGCTATAAATTTGCCTCCCCAACTTTCTCTAAAATTGTAACCAAACATGGTTCTCACTATTCTTTTTTGACATACAAACAACTGTTCTCCATCCCTACATTTTCCATACAGAATAATTCCATATCTAGTACGTGATTCGAAATTTGCCTAGTACACCATTCTACACGTTTGTCTATCCAAGTATTTAGATAAAATGCGCAAGGTGTAGCACACCTTATTCAATCTAACAATCACATACTGTACATGATGATCCCATGACAGAGTATTGTCCAAGACCATTCCCAAAAGTTTAGTTGTTAGAGATATATTCCAATGCTTCTAATGTGGAATACCTGTGAATTTGATGTTAACATAAAACAAGCCAGCGGTAAATTTTCTAAGTTCACGTTCGCGTATCTCGATGATCTTCTTCCGGGAGATTCAAAGCATTATATATAAAGCTTATCCAGGGTTTGATAGAAATAACTTTATCTTCAAGTCACAGCAAAGCCTTAAAAATATTTGACACAAGATAGGAAATTGACTGGAAAAATATAAAAGATATTTTGCACCGCGCCATAGCAAAACAATAACTCAGAGCAACTGGAAGATTTTTTATAGTGTAACAGTAGGCAACTCCCCGGGATAAAACTACTCCCAAGAGTGTCGTTATTAAAAAATGTACGCCAACTTTGCGGCAGTGGCGGGTTTGCTTACCACTAATTTAAAAAAAAAAACCTACACACACCTACATGTTTTATTAATATAAGTATACAGGTTGTTCCAGAATATGTGGGCAATCTCCCGGGTTCAGATAGAACACTTAAAAGTAACAGGATAATTTATTATAAATTTTTCTTCCTATGAGTTTGTTCGTGTGCAGGGCGAATTTCAAGGAGACTCATCTAGTAAACATTATACTAAAAAATTATTAAATTACACCTAGTACTTAAAAAAGTATTTAAAAATCAACAATTTTCAGGGACGTCCGTTATGGGCCCGTATCTCCGGGGGGGGGAGTTGTTTTTATATATATGTGGTAAAGGATGGGGTGTTCTTCTCCAAAATTAATAGAGGTAATTAATTGTGTAATCCTAAATAAAAAAAAACATTCCACATCTACAACTCTACTTGGCCTATATCCCTACCTATATGGCCCGCCTCAGATATCAGTGCTTTAAAATGGCCTGTATATGACGGCTCGTACAGAATATATATGGCTTGGAATATCAAAGAAACTTGAAAATATAGCCGATAATTGCCCACGGTTTTCACTGCATTTAATTTGCCGCCTAACAGTTAGCGATAGCTTTGAATATCGAAGGTTACAGAAAAACGGATCAGTGTAAAATCCGACAACCTATAATGGGAGCTGATCTCCTGGTTTACTCGGTGTCGATTTTAGAGTTCGTCGTCATGTGAATTGGTCATAGCTATCCGTCTTTCTTATGGTTCAAAATTCAAAGGTTATTATTAGTGTACCTATTTATTAAGGAAAGAGAAAGAAAATAGGGACATTTTGCAAGCAATGCGTTTCTGAAATACACGGAAAATTACCACCAAGCCAAAAAGTGGGGTATGTTACGTGCCATCGAAGGTTGTTTAAAGCCGGCGACCGACTTGTAACATTTCGGTGTAACATGTTACGAGGCTCGCTACGAATGTTATATTACAGGCGGGTGATCCACCATTCGTCGTAAGAGTGACGAGGGTCCCAAAGATTTGCTTCTTGTCTATACTTCTCAATAAGACGCAGAGTTTGCTCACGATCCCACTGTGTCGCGATTCACACAAAGAATACAAAACCTCAGAAAATGAATTTTATTTACATAATAAAATGAGAAAAGGCGCCACTTTCCCATACGCTCGCAACGAACAAATTAATCCAGCGACTGACTAGAGCCGAACACATCAAAGGTATTCGCGAAAAAACCTACAATCCGATGGAGCACCGGCGAGCGCGAGCCGCTCGCCGCGAATGGTACGGCTCGCTGTATTCACTGCGTGAATGCTCGCGGTGTAACATGTTACATTACACCGAAATGTTGCAAGTCAGTCGCCGGCTTAAGGAACCTAGGTCGCCACGACCTCCAGAAAATGTAACGGAATTATTTGACAGTTCGTAATATATTTAAGCGTAATTGAAGCCTACAGCATTGAATGGCTGTGACTTGTATAGGTTTAGTCAGCATATGGCGTTATCGCAACACCTCATTTTGTTCGATGGACTTCAAATACAGTCACACTTTATTTATTCGACCACGATACCCTATGCGAACTTTTTCACAAAATTCCTAAAATTCCTAACATGTAAGTATATTTTATTCAATATTTTTGCTTAAGAGATTCAAAAAAAAGTGAATGACAAAGATTTAAATTGCAAATGTTGCCCTGGATTGCAAATTAGAGTGCGCACTTACGGAAAGATGCCGCTCTCGCATTGAAAATCGGATTACGTATACACACTTCGTGAGATTTCATTTTTACATAACCTTCAATACGTTTATTATATAACTGCCTCGTCTGAAAATGTTAGAAATTACCTGGAAGGAATTGCAAGATGACTTAAGAGAACGCAACACCGCAGCTTCCTGTTTCCGAGGGATCGAGGTGGGTGCCGGTGCAGTTGACAGGTAAAACTTGAAAATATATCATTCTCCTTGTCTTTCTGCAACAATTATTTACTTCGCATTAGGCCCCCTTTATACAAGCGCTTCTTGTCGCCTATTTAGAACAATGTGTCTAGGAAACGCCGCGACAAGAAACGCGTGGGGTGCGAAGTGCGGTGGGCCGTTGTGGCCACACACTAATGATCACGGGACACGCGTCTCTAAAACATATTACATCACAACAAACAATTTTATAATAATTGACCGTAGGCTTGGGAGAATGACATACGAACCCGGCGACCATGTGCGATAAAACGGCAAATGAGACACAATGCGGCGCTACAGCAAGTCATGAACAAGGAAAGCACGAGAGGCGAGTTGGTTTTGCATAACCGTACCACTAAACCCGAAGGTAAACGTACACTTTGCCAGATATCGCGGTCCCAGGTAGCCACTAAATTTGGGCACCCAATTCGACCCCGTCCCTTCCCTCTGTTCATTATTCAGTGCGAACGCTCACATCGACGTCTCGTCATTTGTATTTCACCCAATATCTCCCTTCAACCCCCCTTTAACATCCTTGTGCCTTCCACTTCGTACTCTTTTTTTCCTTACCCCATCGAATATACGCGTACGTGCAAATTTAAACTCCGAATTGCCTTGTAGGAAGTCGATTATTCATCACTAAATTCGTTATTACATTTGCAAGAGAATTATGCGCTCCCCTCAATCGCGTTTTTCGATAGTAATACTGTAACAACGTCTCTTGATCAGTAACCATCGTCATTATTTAATGACTAGTAATGAGCCAATAATGACTGAAACTCAACCTTTCAAAAAAAATTTTTTTAAATATATAAATATCCATATACTATACAGGGTGTCCCAGCGGAAACCGCTTCGATCTACAGGGTGTTATGGAAATGACGTATTATATTTAAACCGGCAATTCCTGAGATGAAAACAAATTGAAGAAAAATATCCAAAAATAGCGCTTTAATTTAATATGCCCTGTACATGACCTTATGTCAAACCAAAAATTACCACGTGGTGCCCCTGTCCGGAAGGTAAACACAGCAACATATGGGAGTGAATCTTGAACAGTGTTGTCATATCTTCATGGTAAACTCTTTAGAAAGTCAATAACCGTTTGACAGATTGCAAGTTGTTTATTTTTCAGGGTACATTATTATAAACTTTTACGTTTAGTTCAGTTCGCTAGGAAACAATCTCTGATTTATAAACTTGAACTGACTCGAATGAATCGCCGCGGAGTTTTTAAATGGTTAGGTATGTTCTCATTTGTTCAATTCGAACGACATCCGTCAGATCTGGACAACTTAAAAGTTTATAAATGCCACTTACCGTTTAGAAAAAATGCCACACCAAGTACCTAGGTAACTTGAACAAAAACAAACCGGCACAATAAAATCACATAACACATCTAAGTACCATTCAATCTGAATTAGTATTTTAAAGTGCTACTGTGTAGACAAAAATACGCCCTTATTGTCTTGGTGGCCTGGGAAATAATGTATTTAGCATCTAAAAATTTTAAAAATAAATAACACGTTGGTTCCGTCGATCGATATTGAACTGCTGGGCTGGGGCACTGCCGTCGCGAAAAGAACAAATAACTTAATAATTTAAACTCGGGTTTAAGTATTAACACACAAATCTGCTTGAAAATTGGTAAAAACAGTAGGAAACCCTTAGAAGGAAACCGATAACGCGTGTGAAAGTCGGCCGACTTCCTTAAACAGCTGATTATGGACAATAACGGGTTGTATGTTCTTTCGCCGGCTGGGGTTAATATTTAAAAATACAGCGTTGCCACTTTCGATGTTTTATAAACAAATTGCCGAATATCCTTCTATAATATTACTTTCCTGTATAATTATAGTATCGGAAATGACAACCGCGCTAGCTCAAGTTAGTTCTTTGAATGTGCACAAGGAAAGCACCATTGGCGAGCCCATTTATTTCAAAGGGTAGTTCCTGTCGACATAATTGCTTCATTTTATCTTTAGTAAAGGGTTAATGGCCCATAGAAATTAGCGTTTTTATTATTTCTATTGCGAAATAATTAAGTGCTGTTTAGTGTTTGCGTGTAATCTGATAATAATATTAAAAAAACTAATTTGAAACTCGTGGGTGTCTGTGTGTTTCTTTAAGTGATTTAATGCAAATGTTCCGAGAGATTGGAAATAAGAGGCCGAATGGGGTTTAGTATGCTTAAGCTTATTATGCAGTTCCACATTATCATCAGGGTACGTGATGAGCAGAAAGCTTTTCCCATAGAAAAAAAAACCTGAAGATGTATGTGCCCTGGAATACTTGCCTAATGTACTGGCACCTGGATTCACTTCTATTTGGATACTAGGTAAACTAATTTTATAAGAATCTAAAGTTTTACATTTTTTACACAGTTGGCAACATTGTTCCTGAACATCTGTTTATTACACAGCTTGGCAATGTAATATAAGCATATATGAATGTGCCGAGTAGTGACCGGCGGGTTTAGGGGTGAATTACCCCACTTTTTAAACGTTCGATTTAAAAAAAAGTATGTAGCGCTTCTCTAGGACACCCCAGGAGTCACCCATTTAAATATAATACGTCATTTTCATAACACCCTGTATATGTGGAAAACCATACATAGGAAAATTTTGAAAAACTAGGAATAACTGAACTTAATCCGCAGTAAAATCGCCATTAAAAATATTGAATTGGCAATATTTCGAAAACTCCAAATTTTCAAAATAAACTTGCCCTTATTTTTTAATGGTAAATAGAAGATAATTATAAAATTTAGGGGTTTCCATTCGAGAATGTAGATTTTTGCAGTTATCTCAATTTCATGTTTAATCTTATTGTTTGAACGCACTGTATTAATAGTTATCAAAATATTAAAAAAGCTTTATTAAAGCAGGTCCTCTTCAACAAGAAATCCAACACAAATTAAATAATAAAGGAAATATTAATAATTACTATACACGCTTAGACATAAGTATAGGACAGGACATATAAAATTTACCTATAATCTTACATAGAATCCAAAAATATTATAATATATAAGGTGTCCCATTTAAAATAAACAAGTTGACACCGACTTTTGGCACCGACTTGGGGTATAACCAGAAGTGGCACTAAATTGAAAATATTTTAACCGAGTTTTCCCATAAACATGAGCATACTGTCCAATTTTCAAAATTTTCCTAAGTGTAGTTTTCCATGTATAGATCAAAGCGGTTATCGCTGGGACGCTGTGTGTATAGTTAATTACCACCAGTACTTTTCTTCTTTTTTTTAAAATAATAAACATTTAATTACAGCATTTTTTTGAAGTTGACGCAAATAAATAACTAATAAAGCAATAACACGAGAAACAATATATAAATACCAACGTGAATTTCCATCCAAAAAGCAATGAAGCTTCCAATTAAGTCCAGTCCTAGCAACGCTTAACCCCGTTTTATTTTTAGTCCGAGATATTTTTTCATTAAGACTAATTTTTAGCGTTGAATATTAACTTTCGTTGGCCAGACGGTGCTGCTGTGGTTCTTTTTGTTTTTTCATCGGCGCGGTAACTACAAAAATACAATGGATAATTCATATTTATGATGTGTAGGCCTTAATTATAACGTATGCTTCCGCAGTTAGACCTCTTCTAAGCCCAGGCAATAAAGACTTTTTGTAATCACCCTAATCGATCCAGTAAACGCGAGAGTTCCCGAAATAGAGCGTAACATAGTTTAAATTATTACCAATTTGTATTAAAATTTTGCAGAGAAGTTGACTCATTATTACAGGTTGTCAGAATCAGTTATACAATTTAACTACTTCCACATAGAAAAGCACGCTGCAGCAAAAGTGTCTTCGCGCACTTTCTACATATTTTTCACAATTCGGGTCTATAAATCTGTTAAAGCCATATATATTATTTTAACGTAGGAATTTCATCGCAGGGCTTGTCATTAATACGTCTGTTTACATTTGCATAGAAAATGTTATTTGTGAAAAGAGATATCAAACATAACGATCTGCAGGGGATTTATATTTGAAAATTCTTTGAGCTAGAACAATGCCTTAAGAATATTAAACTTCTGTCCCAAAATTCCCCTTTAGTCTCTCCGGCAGATTCCCTGATTAGACGCTTCCTAATTTTCATCTCCAAAACTTCTGTTTTGCTTTGTCCTTCTTAAGGATTAAAATTACACCCTATATTCCATAATGAAATCTCTCAGCAACAGTGAAAATTATTAATATTGGGGACAACTACCTTTCAAAAGGGAAATCTTTATATCTGGGAGAATTTTCAATACCTATCGAGGGGCGATTTTCTAAAACATACGTGGCCATCAGTGGCGGTTCTTCCACACGAGCACATGCGCATGTGCACCCCCAAAACAAAACGAAATAAAAAATGTTAATTTATATTCATTGAATATTATTTATCGTATAAAGTCCGACCCTCCCTAATATTTTATCGTACCGTCAAACTAAAAAAGTCAGACCCTCCCTAATATTTTATCATCTCGTCAAACCAAGCTGTCTAGATCCGGGAACCGTGCCTCGGTCGAGGTAAATGACGATTATGACGAGACTTGCTCGCACGTGCGATTAAGTAGTGCAGTTTCTCTGTAATAACAGGTGGCGGGTGGCAGCGGGGGAGAGCGGGGCTATGGCGATTTAACATGGAAAAGGAGCACAGTTTTTGTGTGCCCCGCGCTGTTGTCTGTTCGTGCATCTAGTTAGAAATTCGAGCGTGTATGTTTTAATATTTTAATATTATATATTTATTAAGTTAAAATGAATAGTTGACGGTGGACTATTTAAGAAATAACTTTAGCTCTTTGAGTTTGGAGCAAAAAATTGAAGTGAAGAATGCGGGAAGACCTAAACCCGAAATTAATTTAACGCAGACCACAAAGGGTAAATCTACGGACTTTCTTTTAAAAATGAAATATATGAAAAAAAATTTATAGAGGGTATTCCAAACTTAATGCGGCTGTTATTGATCAATTTTCTACAATTAAGAACCGAAGAATGGACTTTACGTTTAAGCACTATCGTGTAGGGTCGATAAATGTTGTGTATTTCGATAAATGATACTCGATATGATTTTAACCCATTTTATTAAGGATTTAAACTAAAAAAACACTGAAAATATGAAGAATGCCAACTTGTCAGTCTCGTGGCTGGATTCGATCTCCTCATAAAACAGTTAGCTATAGGGTTGCATGCGACGATGTTAAGATCCGACAGCTATACATACTAAGAAAACCTTTTTTATTTTCCAAAAGTTGTATTTGTCGTCCAGATGAAAGAATTCTTAAATAAGGAAGTTCGAGGAGTACTAAGCTTAACCACATACCGATGGGCGGTAGTGGTTCGTCGTGTACTTCTGCTATTCGCCGCTCTGGGCGGAATTAAGAGGGCAAGGTCAGTCGAGCACTTTCCATGAAAATATCTGTAAAAGAGAGTCAAAACCAACCTGTCTTCGATGTTCTAGGCTGTCGAGGTTCCTCGTCAGCTCGTGGTCTCCGATCAGACGAATGGCCCTCCTTTCGATGGAATCCAGTAGCCGAAGAGTATGTTTGGGAGCAGATCTCCAGACATGAGAGCAGTACTCTAGTGATAGTCGAATCTGGGCTTCGTATAGTGTCAAAAGTTGTTGAGGTGTGTACAACTTTCTGGTTCGGAAGAGTACACCAAGTTTCTGAGAAGCTATCTTGGCGATTGCCACAACGTGGTTATGCCAAGACATTTTCCTCCCAGATTGACGCCGAGCAAATTAATAGATGAAGCCAGTGGGATTGCGTGTCCTGCCATGACTATATCCGGTTCTATAATGTTAACCTTTTTAGAGAAAACTCGGGCCTGTTTTTTTTAGCGTTAAATTCGACTTGGTTACTGTGGGCCGATGTTGATACGAACAATTTGTCTTATTTCTGGGTTAGGAATCACCACACGAGCGATTAGTTTTTTGAACCACCTTGTATATTCAATCTGTCGCCCTGTAAAATTATTTATTTAACTCCCGAAATTATTTTAAGAAAAACACATATTCAATAGGATACGTTAAATTTCACGACAGCCTTTCAACGAGTTTATTTAATAAAATTAGTTAGGGTTAATGGTATTCGACAAAACCTAGGGTCCTAAAATCCATTACTAGTTAACATCGTTATAGACGAGATGGTATCTTGAGTGAGAAAGGATAGCGACATCAGCGACTGAAAAATCTAAACTTCTAATGTATTGTAAGCATTTTATGTCGATCTATTATATTATTGATTTGAGTAGATTGTTTTATTTATTTTCAACGTAACAAGCTGAACATCGAATCCGGTACATTTATCATGCGAGAACTCTACTATTCTGCTTGACTGACACCTTCTAATAAGCTATGTATGGGCCAAATTCATTCACCATTTAAAACTAAAATATGATTTTAACAGATTTATGGGGCTAATTATGAAAAATAATATTTAAACGTTCCTTCATGTGTGAGAAAACACTGAAGATCGGCTAATGTAGTAGTAGTTAAGCAAAACTAAACGAGCGACACAAAATATATACAGTGCGATTCTTTAATTTATAAAAGATAAGCTAAAATAGCAACAAAAAAAATTAGTAAGTAGTATTTTTTAGAAAGCAGCCATTGTACATTGTGGCATCGTAATGTACTCGATGGGACCTTTAAAATGATGTCACGCAACTCATTCTATTTAATTTTTTCATAAATATGGCGCCCATCTGCCATTTTGACAGTTAAAACTCTCATTATTACGTTAAAAGGGGGTTTCCTTGCCCTATTGGCCCCATTGGCGGTTCAAAAGTTAGCAGGGGGGAGAGGAGGGTGGGGTCTTTAAAATGGTCACTTCCGTTATTTATGTATCAAGGGTACTAAGTAGATAATTATGCCCTGAGGGCGACAGTCTTACAAAGCCGAGGGCCTATGGCCCGAGGGTTCGTAAGTCGCCCGAGGGTATATATCTGTTAGTACCCGTGGTGCATAGAAACTTTTATCATACCAGTTCGTTTTAAATAATAAATATTTTTTAAAATTTAATTTGATTTACCAATTTTTTATTTTTACCTGCGACATTACCTTGACATTATTATAGCCTGCGTTTTTATTGCTAGGGAAATAAGTATTCAAATGTTTATTGTGTCAAAGTCAAAAATGGAACAAGGTTTTAAAATTCCCGACGAAATTGAAAAAAAGACATGACTACATGACTACGCTGAAGCGCCATTGTGGATGGAAGAGTACCACAGTTGCTGAAGGATATTTAGAAGATAGCATATCCTCAAAAAATGATGTTGGCAGACGTACCATCTGGATACAGAAACTAGAGATCCAGACAATGAATCATGAGTCAACCTTTGCTGCAGGAAATTTAGCTATCAGCGGAACCTTCCAGAATTGCCAGTTCTATGTAAGTACAACCAAATAATATATAAACGTAAATTTATATTTTGTTATTTTGTTAATAAATAATAAGTTAATCGAAAACTGTTTTTTTTTGCGTCTTAATGCCCGCACGGGCATAAAGTAATCCATTATGTAGATGGTATCTAAGGTATAAAAACACAATAATGTACTGGAATGACATAAAAATTATTATATAAAAATATTAATATAAAACTAAGTAAAGTCGGTTATTAACCAAGCAGTCATAGAAAACTTGTGTAACAAGCGGATGAGGTATTTCACTAGCAAATATATTCAATAATCAAAATGAGGATAAATTTATTGCAATTCACTGTCCAATTTAACGCTATGGGTAATGAATTTTCCAAAGCTATAAAATACATGTATACCAATTTAAAATGTTTGATAAAACGATAATTTAAATAAATTACGCCATGGATTACAATAATCGGTACGTTCAACATATCATCTTAATTGATAAATGGTTAATAAAGCAATTATATTAATCGGTATATATTGCCAATAATTCTATAAATTTCTCATTAGCTACTAGACTATTACACTTCTTTCGGATAGGAACACGCAACCCTTAGGGTACACTGCGGGGATACTTAAGACAAACCCTCATTCCATCCCCACTTGTCCTATGACAAGACAGGGTTTATCAAAATTGCAAATACATTATATTAAAATCAATTATCAAGAAATACAAGAAATTGTACAAAAGTTGTACGAAACCCAGTTGCTTTCAGTATAATACGATTTATCCGTCTCTCTGAGTGAAGGTTTTCTAACAAAATCCCGTAATCCAACGAGTACGTAAATCTCCTAAAAAAGACTAAATAAAACACGTAAAATCCACACATATAAAATATTTAGTAACTATTATGTTTTTTATTTCTGGTTTTACATTGTAGTCGGCAAACGTTGCGTTTTATATTGTAGCGTAAGTGGAAAAATGCTTTAAATGTTACCCTTGTAAATGCTCCTGTGAAAACCCTAGTTAAATGTGTAAATAAACAACAACACAGTGATTTAAGAACAAAGGAGTGATTGTAAAAAAAATTAAAGGAATTTTTAGCATAAAAAAGAATAACGAAATTCTTACTAACTGAAGATTCTTAACGCGAACCCTCCAGTCGATTCAAAACCTTAAAACAAGTTTGAACCCCAAATTAAACAAAATGTTTATTCTGTAACAAAATTTCTCTCGGGTTTTAAAACGAAAGGCACTTGTTTTTTCCACTTTTTAATTAGCAAAGCTAAAAGTTACGACATCTGCATCATTAATTCAATTACCTTTAGAGCCAAAAAAACTGGCCTAATTGAATGGTTTACTGTTTTATGTCTTGCCCTGTCTTCTGTGTATACAACTATAAATTTACTTGAAGTTTTTTTTAAATGAAATATTTTTGCTTGTGTATTTTTTTTTTAACCGAAATAGATAAGCGAAACTTGAATGACGTTCCTGCCAGCCACAATCTGTCATACATAATATACCTTTAAAAATCATGTAGGTATTTCACAGTCCATGCAAGTGTCGATTGTCTTAGACTGTAACGAGTAGATGTATTTCAAAAGCGCGGATCCAGAGGAGGTCATGGGTTTGTTCGGGCGTCAAGCCCCCACGAGGGAAACAATTTAACACGAAAAAATATATATATCCCGTTACCTCTCTGGAGTTCTGGATCCGCCCTTGGCTGGGAGGCCCCCCGAATTCTTATCTCCACCACTGATAGTAGTCATTGGGATAGTTATGACCACCCTTAATGAAATATTGTTCATATAAATAACAAATATACTGAAATAGACACAACGATATAATATATTAATAAAAAGTACGTCGAGACAATAAACTGATAATAAAAATTTGTCGAATTAACAATTTTAGTTGGGTGAATGAACAATATTGTTGAGATAGTGAATATTTTTTCAAGCGACTACCGAATTTATCATATACAGGGTAGCCCATCGAAAGCAGTCCAGCAAGGTTTACGGCTGTGTACGTGAAAATTAAAAAAAAACCTAGGACCCGTAAACTTGTGTTTTCAGGGGGACACGTTGCATTATTAATTTTATCCATGTAACCTCAACCCCCCTAGCGGCGGCGGGTACTGCCCTTGTTTTTTCAAATGGGAATGGGTATGTTGTGATACATCTTTTTAAAGGGCATAAAATTCTCTCTAAAATGACGCTTTGTTTTGTAAATTTGAGCTACGCGCCGCCGAGAAATTGAGTTTTTAAAAAATGTGATTTTATTGAGTAATACTTACATGTGATCTTATTAAATGTTGAAAATGTCCGCCATTCGCCTCCATACAATAGTACAACAACTGTTCAAAGTATTCTCGGACATTGGGAAGAACATCTGGTGTAATTTGTTGACATTCATTAGTAATACGGTTCCGTAAATCTTCAAAGGATTCGGGTTGGGTGGCATACATTTTTGATTTTAGATATCCCCACAAAAAGAAATCAAGGAGAGATAAATCGGGCGATCTCGCAGGCCATTCAATAGCACCCCTCCTCCCAATCTATCTACCAGGAAACATTTCATCCAGAAAGTGGCGTACGGATAATGCATAATGGGGGGGAGCCCCGTCTTGTTGAAATATGGAATTTTCTTCCTGGTAACGTTGGTCGTTTTCCATAATTTCCATCAGCGCTGGGTTGACAGCATTCTCGAACAAGTCTAAATAGGTATCTCCATTTAAATTTCCCGGTAAGAAAAATGGTCCAATATGTGATCACCGAAAATACCAGCCCAAACGTTTAATTTCTGAGGATTTTGAGTATGAACCTCATGGTAAATCCTTGGCAAACGTTAAAAAGGTAGTTCGGATAATTTAATACTTGTTCTGACATTACTTCACAAAAGTGTAAACGGCGGTCATTATCATCTTCATTTAATTTTTGGAGAAGTTGATTTGTGTTTGGGTGCCATTTATAATGTTTCAGAATTATCTGTACAGTGGTCCACGAAATTCCATTTACATCAGACATTTTTTTGGTACTTAATGTTGGATTCATACTAACTTGACCCAGAACAGCTACTTCTACTGCTTCATTTCTTACCGGATTTTCAATGATCCTTTTTTTATTTGCCACTGAACCAGTTTGCCGAAATTCTAGGATATAACCATGATGTACGTATACGTGTCTATCTGGATGTCTATCATTAAACAAAGTTACCGTTACTCTTGCATATCGATTGTTTATAAAATACAATTCAATAATTTCCACTCTCTCCTCAATAGAATAAACCATTTTTTATGTCACGATCAAATCAGAAGAAAATAATAGCGCAGAAATAACGTATGTAGATCTGGATCAACCACTTTACTGAAGATAAAGTTAAATTGACTGATACTTATTACTTAAAAAAAATTGTTTACGCACAAACCTGTGTACTTGATAAGAGGTGCAGTGAAATGTTTCGAATTCCGTTGCTCGGCGGCGCGTAGCTCAAATTTACAAAACGAAGCGCCATTTTAAAGAGAATTTAATGCCCTTTAAAAAGATGTATCACAACATACCCATTCCCATTTGAAAAAACAAGGGCAGTAGCCGCCCCCGCTAGGGGGGGTTGAGGTTACAGGGATGAAATTAATTAAATTTCGCGTACACAGCCGTAAACCTTGCTGGACTGTTTTCGATGGGCCACCCTGTATATTTATTATTATTTATAAATTTTGAATTGTAAGATTAATTCCGAATAAAATACGCTCATTATTATTATTATTATTATTTGCTCTGTCAACAACCGCAAGAGTTTGATAGATTTTGTGTATAGTTAAAATTTGAATTGCTTATCGTATTAAGGAACTTATTTCTATATACAATCAACAATAAAAACAAATAAACCTGTATAATTTTGTTGCAAAAACCCCTGGACGGTACAGTCTGACTTATGTTCATTGTGTTTTCTTTATTTTTCTAACACAAAACCTTGTTATGTTTTCAAGTCAGCAATCCAAACTTAAAATGCCGATTATCTTGATCCGATAAATCAAGTAACAAAATAAAGTAAGTGCCAAATAAGGTGTTACTTCGAAATGCCTTTAGTCACGCAAATGTATTTGATCATTTTGCGAACTCTATTGCCTATTTAAAATATTATATTCTCGAAATGCAAACGCGAAAAATAATAGAAGAAACCTACACATCGTGACCAAGGAAGTTGTACGCAAAAGGGAAACTTTTTTATTAAGTATGCGTTTTATGACAAAAAGTGTCTCTTCTTGGCAAGAAACTATGATTTGGGAAGAGAAAAATGTATTATGTTATACGGGGTTCTTGAAAAGTACAATAATGTAAGAATGGTCCAAGGAAGAACTACCCCTATTTTAATTTTTAAGCAAAACCACAAATAAAAGAGTTATTTCAAATCTTGTTGGGAGTACAAATACAAAATTTGAATTAAATATTATTATTTTTAAATATACCTTCACGACTTGACCAATCACACACCAATTTAATGTTTAAAAGTTGTAGAAATGCTTGGACACGCTGCATTTATGTAATATACGCCATTGAGGAGCGGTAGTGGTAAAAAAATGTAGGTGCCTTATTAAACTTGAACAAGAAGACTTGATATTACGGAAAATGAGCTAATATTTGTAAATAAAGACATGGTATGTTTGCTATTGTTACTGGCACAAATATCATTCGGCAAACAAGGTTGCGGTTTTGCCAGGACTATCCCTTGGCAACTGACATGTCTTCAACAAACGATAATTAGAAATTAATTAATAACTAAGACAGAACTTGTTTGCGTTACAACATTATCAGATAAATAGTATATTCTTGGGAAATAATGCCTTGTAAAGGCTTTAAAACAGGCAATTAATTACAAAGGGTTCTCTTTTGATAGTAATTACACACACGCAAGCCACGATAATTGTTGTAATTGTTACTAATGGACTAATTATCGGGGCGGCCACAATAATCGAGTGCTGTTTATGATGATTTCCGTTTCAAATTGTTGCTTTGGCTTAATTATTCTTGTATTTCCTTTAGTGAAATAAGAGAACCATACTAATTAACTATTGTTTAAATGGATTAAGTTTCTTTGCGATAACCTTGCTTAATTGAGAAACTACGTTTCAAAACTCAACTTGTCACGTAAATAAATCCAAAATCATTTAAAATTAAAAGAGTTACCTATATACATATGTATATATAAGGATTTATTACTGCTTTGTGTGAATTCACATCGGAGGTAACAAAAAATCTAAACCAGGGTACAAAATGCTCAGGGATATTTATTGATCTGGCTAACGCCTTTGATACGGTGCCACACAACCAGCTTTTAACTGTTTTGTCACACTATGGCGTAAGAGGAGTTGTACTCAATTTAGTAAAAAATTATCTGCAAGAAAGACCACAAATGGTTAAAATCAATAATACATTGAGTGAGAGACAGTTGATCAAAATTGGTGTTCCTCAGGGAGCGGTTTTGGGCCCAATCCTCTTCATCATTTATCTTAATGCGCTTTTGACAGAAAATATAGGATGTATAATTATATCTTATGATTCTTATGCTGACGACACGGCTATAATATTTACTGGTAAAGATTGGGAAGAAGTTAAAAATAAGACAATAGAAGGTTTTAAATTGGTTAAGACTTGGTTGGAAACTTATAAGGTATCAATTAATACACAAATTTTATATATTAAGGGAATTTCTAAATGAGAGAACATTGGTGATGGTTTATAAAGCATTTGTGGAGTCGCTAATACGATACCGAATAATTGTCTGTGGTGGTGCCTATGGCACAGTACTTAATAAGTTAAATATAACGCAAAAATATATTCTTAAAATTATATTCAAAAAAACAAAAGATTTCCAACAATTTTATTGTTTTCGGAAGATACTGTAAATATCAGAACTCTAATATTAGCAGTATATGTAATTTTGTTCATTGGTGTAAGACCAAGTTAAACTATGTAGGTCACCCTATCGAAATAAGGACTAAATCTAATAACAAATTTAAATTACCAAAAAATGTATGGATTACTTAGCACCAATATCATTAAATTTACTCCCAGATAATATAAAATCAATTAAAATTAGAAAAAAATTTTAGCAAAAAGTGTAATCAGTATGTTTATCGGAATACAGAAAAGTTTTCAATACTTTTTCACTAAATCAATAAGGATTTTGGGTATATTTCAGTAACGTGTGTCACATAGAATTATAATACAGATAATATAAATAAAAATTGAAAATAATAATACATACAGTATGTCCATGGATGGGGTGGACAAATGGACTAAAAATTGAAATGTACGAAAAAAAGTCAATCTTAATAAAAGTTTTTGCTTGTCTAGAATACGATTCATCATAAGAGACTTCAATTTTTTTATACAGGGTGGGTAAAAACTGCAAAAATGTTATTTTCCTTAAGAGTAAACATAATTTATTTTGAAAGATACGAAAAAAAGGCACTCTTAATGAATGTGTTTTCTACACAACAAACGAAGTAGAACAATTCATTAAAAGGTTTACCTATGAAAAAATTATTTCCCAAAAAGTATTCTCTGGCACACCTCTGACTGGTGAACCTAGTTAAAATAATAATGACACTTAAGGTGATAGGTACTTGTTGTCCATGTCTTTATTTAGAAGTTATTATTTAAGTAGAAATGCTATCTACTGAACAAAGAGCTTTTATAATAGAATGTTATGGGGATGGTCAAGTTTCATACCGCTACGTCATGGAAGAATGTACCGAGAAATTTGTAGGAATCCCAATAACTAGGATGGCAATCTGCAAGTTACTAAAAAAGTTCAAGAGAACAGGTTCGGTTTTGGACCTCAAAAAAAGAAGAAATACGACCATGATGATGCTGCTACAGTCTTAGTTCTTCATTCTGTTGAAGAAAATCCTATGACGTCCCTTGAAAATCGTGTTACTCAGTTGGAAGTTGTGAAAAATTCAGAAGATCCTTAAAGCAAATAAATTCTATCCGTATAAACCGCACTTTAATCAAAGATTGGAAGAGGGAGACGACGCGAAACGACTTGATTTTTTCCTGTGGATAGGAGACAAAATTTTAAGTGGAAATGTTGATTTTTTTATAAATGTATCATGCTTTCTGATGAAAGTACATTTTCAACAAATGGAACCGTTGCAACCCAGCACGTTAAGCACGAAAATCCCGAATTCAGAATTATGACGAGAAGACAATATTTCACAAAAGTGAACGTGTGGTGTGCGATATCCATCCATGGCATTATAGGGCCATATTTTTTTGATAACACGTACAATAGATTATCAGTAATCATATTTGGAAATGATGAACTCGAAAATCAACCATTAAATTTTCGACAAAATATGTATTTTCAGCAAGATGGTTGTCCAGCCCATTTCGCTCGTGAGGTTAGAGAATGGCTTGACCGCAGATTTGGTCCAAGGTGGATTGGCAGGAATGGCCCAGTTGAGTGGCCCCCAAGAAGTCCCGACTTAACCTTGGCCGATATGTTTTTATGGGGCCGTTTAAAACAAATTGGTTTTGCAACCGCAATACCAAATGATATTGAAGTGCTGAAGGGCAGAATTATCCATGCTGTCCAATCGATATCTCAGGAAGAAGTCAGAAATTCTTTCACTTATTTGAGAAAGCAATTAGAAAAATGTCGAGTATGGGGGAAACTTTACCCCTTGAATTATGAAATCTCTTACTCTTAAGCAAAATAACATTTTTGCAGTTTTTACCCACCCTGTATAAAAAAAATTGAAGTTTCTTATGATGAATCGTATTTTCTAGACAAGCAAAAACGTTTATTAAGAGTGACTTTTTTTCGTACCTTTCAATTTCATTTGTCCTCTTGTAAACTCTATCCATGGACATACTGTATATGTCTAATTTTAGATTTATTTCTACACATACGGGTGTATTGCACCTTTGTGTCTATTATATTTTTTTGCTATTCATTATATTATATTATATATTAAAAATGTTAAAATGTTAAAAATGTTAAAAAATAAATGTTAAATGTTAAACTACGAAATGTAGTTTTTCATTACTAATGTCATATAAGATTATTCGATTCCTAAATGTAGTTACGGGACCGAAGAAATATCGTCTAAATAAAGATCCAAGATATAAAATTTCTCCTAAATATCAAACCATTTCTATAGGGTAAATAAATCCAAAATCATTTAAAATTAAAAGAGCTACCTATATTTTTTGTTGTAGTCTAGTTGTACCTGGCAGGATTACAACATCCGAACTTTGGAAATTCAATTTGAAAAATTTAAATTACATCTGCCCCTGTGTTTCTCCGGGAGATTCTCTTGGGAGAAACCGAATAGCAAATTTCATTTATAATAAGAAAACGCCCTAATAGGAAGTGTACAGGGTGGACAACCAACTATTATTCACTATTTAATAGTAAATAAACTGATCAAAAAATACATATGTTATGTTGTATAACGAAACACGCGAAAAGTGCCCAAACTTAGATATTGACTAGTAGTGTTGGCAAAAACCGATGATTTCAATAATCGAGTACTTGATACTCGAGCGATTTTAATAATCCAGTGAATCGCTCGAGCGATTAATCACTTGATATTTTTATTACTAAGAATAATGTGCTGATAAAACACCAGGGGTTATTTTTGTAAGTTTTAGAAGCGAAAAAATGCTCGATTATACGAGCAGTCTTTTACCTCGTGCGATTACACTACCAAGCAGCACATTTCGATCGGCGTTAAGCGAAGCTCAGGTATAGTGTCGAAGATAATAAGTAACAAGCGATGCTTGAATTTATAACTCGAGCAGATTTTTTAATAATCGAGTGATGTCGGTTATTTCAATAATCGAGTACTCAAGAGGTTTTGCGCTCACACTATTGACTAGCCTAATGACATAAAATTAGTTGAAATAGTAAGCTTTCTTATGGTTATACAGGGTGTTATGGAAATTGGTCGACAGATAAGGATTCTAAGGAAAATATTATGTTAGAGTCAGTAACTGCTTTAATGAATAAAATTACTCAATATCAATTTTTTCGTTTCAAATATCTCCTTGCGTGTAGGTACCTATTTAAATTTTGTAATTGGGACCCTTATTAGGTACAAGATACAAAGCTCTAATATCCTGTGCTACTTAGATAAATGACACCCCAACTACGCATTATTTTAGGGTTAATTCTGCTTAACAAGGCAATCTTAATTAATACACGTATTAGTTGCTAAATATTTGGTTATTATTGTCCCAGTTATTAAACTTTAGACGGTAATAGAATTCAGATATAAAGGGATCCAGGTAAAGGAGGGTTCGCGCTCTTTCGTAAACTGGGTAAGAGTGTAAAAAGTACTTTTTCTATTTGGGTTTCATAATGGCTACATTATGAAATGCAAAAAAATTGAGCAACCTGCCACTTTATGGAACTGAATTTTTTTTTATGTTGGCAGCAAGTAGGGTTGGAATTTTAGGCTTACTTCGATTTCGTTGAAATTAGTTTTCTAGGCATTATGGATTCGACAAAAATGTTTTCTAGAAAACTTTAAAATACTAACATTTAACCTTGCAAGTAGATCATTTTTACTAGATATTTATCTGAAATACCTATACTCGGAAATATATAACATGCTGACGGTGTCCGTCAACTAATTTCTAGTCACAACTATAAAACAGCAGAACCTCAAAATAATAGAAATATCTTCCAGTTTATGCTCTATTTCAAAAGTTTTATTCAATAAAGTACTAATTTTATTCATTATAGTATTATACATATTAATTTATATATACATATTTAAAGTTACTGTAGACATTTCCTGGGCATTAATTGTTATTCCTGTCAGATTCTGCGTCGACACACACAATATTTTGTTCAATATTTTGAACTTTGTTCTGCTCGCACCATAACTCAAAGTTTTGCATATTATTTTTAAAAGTGTTTCTGCAATTTCTCGTATGTCTGACGGAGTACAACTTTCTTCCTGACTCACTTTTATTAACTTTAATAATATATTTATATTTAATTATGACGGATGGGAAGAAGCTTTGTTGTGTTCAACTGTTTCTATCATATTTGATACTTGTAACATTTTATGAAACTGTAAAAGTATTGCTAGCCCAAAAAGAAATTATTAATTCAAATGGAAAAAATCTACTATGTTTTTTTAAGTTTTTCAGAATTTAAAGACTCAAATGGAAAAAGCATTATAAAATACACGGTTCATAAGACAATTAGAGTACTTTAGAAAACTCCCTGCTTCGTGGGTCATTTTCTAAATTAAACGCATGCGTTAAGACAAAGTCTTATGAAACTTGTATCTTAATATAGTATTAGAGTGCAACTCGACTGCGATTTATTGGAAACTACTACTAAAAAAATAATAATTTATGGTATTATTGGAAAGAGGTTTGAATGATCTTTAAAGTGTTTTGCCACTTGACCAACCCCAATGTGCTGCTTGGTAGTGTGATCTCTCCAGGTAAAAAACTGCTCGTATATTCGAACACAGCAGATTACGACAGTGAACAAACTTAACAGTTTGCAGAGGCTGGCCTGCCTGTGTATCAGTGGGGTGATGGGAAGCACCCCCGCCACAGCAATGGAAGTCATACTGGGACTAACACCCCTAGACATTCACATCAGAATGGAGGCTAACTGTAGCGCCTCAAGGATGATCACAAATGGGGAATGGACACAACATCCGTCAGAAATTGGACACACAATAGCCACGGACCTAATCAACGATGAGCTATTGGTTATGCAAACTGATCGTATGAGAGCAATATACGATTTCACAAAGCCTTTCAAGATTTACTGGAACTTTGATAAATGGACGAACAGTGCACCCCCGTCGTTTGATAAGCCGATGGACATAAGCATTCCTCTGGGGACCTACGCCACAGTATACCAAGCGGAAGTTCATGCCATACAAGCATGCGTACAACAAAATCTTGAAAAGGGCTACCACAACCAAAAGATTTATATCCTGTCGGACAGCCAAGATGCTCTTAAGGCTCTGAACTAGAATCGGTTAACTTCAAAAATTACACTGGAGTGCCATACCAACCTAAAAGAACTGGCGGCCAGGGGGAACAAGGTGGAACTCTTGTGGGTTCCTGGTCACTCCGGGATATTAGGTAATGAGAAAGTGGATCAGTTAGCGAGAGCCGGATCCGCTCAAAGTCTCAGGGGCCCTGAACCGGCCTTTGGAATATCAAAACAACATTAAATAGATGGTCGAAAAAACAACACCTATCTCGATGGCAAGGGTTACCTGGTCAAATACACGCACGGGTCGTAATTGGAAAACCATCGAAAATACTATCGAATGGGATGCTAAACCTGACGAGGGTCCAGCTGAAACAGGTGATGGGTCTGCTAACAGGCCACTGTCACCTGCGAAAACACCTTCAACGGATAGGTATAAACAACGGATCCATTAAATGCAGAATATGCGGCGAAGAGGAGGAAACCGCCTCACACATAATATATCGCTGCGTAACGCTATCTCGTAGAAGACAAAATATCTTCGGGAACATTAAACGTGGTGATAACCCCCCACATGACAAGCTTGGTAGAAGGCTACTGGACATCTTCTAACAAGTTCAGGGTACACAATAAGCCGGAAGCTGCAGTGATAGAAGTTCGGGCCATTAAACCGACCCCCGCCTTTAACCAACCAACCATATTCGAGCAGTTTTTCGCTCGATAGGAAATACTAATCTAGTTATAAATTCAAACGAAAAATCGAAAATCAAATCTGAAACTTACAAAAACAACAACTGGTGTTTTATCAACACATTCTTCTTAGTCATAAAAATTCCAAGTGATTAATCGCTAAAGCGATTCACTCGATTATTAAAATCGCTCGAGTATCAAGTACTCGATTATTAAAATCATCGGTTCTTCCCAACACTAAATAGTTTATAAAATACAGACAAAAAAAGGTTCGATTTAATCAATCATTTTCAACAATGCGGTTTGAGCTATAATTTAAATATTTGTTGCGGTAATTTGATTTAATTGGCTAAACTTAATCAAATTAGCGACTTTTATTAAATTTGCCGGACTCATAAAACTGTTCAAAATCCCGACCACGTGATTTAAAAACCGTATAGCCACCGGCTGCTACAATTCATTAAGGATTCGCTACAACTGGATACGGCAAAGAATTTTGTGGTATTGCTTTAAAAATTTAAAATTGCTAATTTTTAGAATGCCCGTACTAAACGAAAAGCCGTGTTTTACATTTTGAAGAACAGATAAACCGATAAAATAGGTTCATTTAACGAAAAAACGAAAAAGAATTATAATTTTGTTATTAATTTTAAAGAACAAATTTACTTAATCAAGAATTATTGGTTTTGATCTGAGAAAAGGGAATTTCGTATTAATAGTAAAATAAAATAATTTGTACAGGATAATGCTAAAAGCACGCACATTGAACGACATCAAAACAGGCACAGTTGTGACTCCTGAGAGGCATTTTAGTGCATTTTCATTGTCCTTTACATATGTATATCCGGCTTGCGGGCTCTCACTATCTTACTTCCACAATAATTCAATTTGCAAAAGCGGGGAACTTCGATTCAATTCAAGTTTGTTGTATAATGTAAGTTAGACTTTTCCCATTTCACCAGATGCTGCAAATATATTGCCAATACACACTTTTTTTCTCAAATAATGCTTTTCCTTTTGTTCTTTTTACACTTTATTATAAACCTTGTAAATAAATTGAGCACGTGTTCCATTTTTCACACAAAAAAAGCAAAATAATTCAAATACACTCGCCCACAGAAAAAGTGACGAACCGAGAAATTTCTTCTGCTTTGAGGCGAAATATCTTTTAAACAGTTGGTAGTACGGTATTGAGCTTTTAACGGTTGGATATAACCATGCAAGCCTCAACATAGACCTGGATAGCTTCGCAGAAATTTGGTGTACCTACCCTTCCGGACCAAAAAGTTGTATACACCTCAACAACTTTTGGCCCTGATTCGACCATCACTATAGTACTCCTCTCGTGTTTGGAGCTCTGCACCCAAGCAAACTCCTCGGGATTGTACGAAGGAGAGCCATTCGTCTGATCTACACCACGAGCTGACAAAGAACCTCGACAGCCTAGAATATCGAACACACGTGAGTGATTTAACTCTTTTTTATAGATATTTCCATGAAAAATGTTCGGGTGACCTTGCCCGCTTAATTCCGCCCAGAGCGACGAATAGCACAAATACACGACGAACCACTGTCGTCCATCCATATGGGGTTCAGCTTAGTACTCCTCGAAATTCATTGATAATAAAGGAAAAGATGCGTAGAAAATATTTAACCATAAAATTTGAAATTAATCTTCTTTTCCTTGGACGATCCAGAATGTCTTTTTGCTTATGTGACAACATATAAAAAATAATAAGCCTTAGTGTTCCTTCGGGCGAATAATTCATTTTCTTTATCTTATCTTGCAATAACGTCATTTTTAACTGTAAATATCTTTACCAGTTACCCTTATAAAGGGTTTGAATCACCAGATACAATTTTTATCCCATTTTTATATCTCTCCAGGGGGTTGTAATCGTTTCCCCTTTGTAAATCTAGCTTAAAACTGTTGGCATTACAGAAAGTGCGACATAAAATAAAGCAAAATAAAGGATTTGTATATTGTTTGTATATTTTAAAGGCGTATGGAAACATACGTTCGTTCTCAGATTTAAGGAATCCCACTTTCAAGCTGAATTTATTTTTCGGTTTCAGTTTTCCAGACACGAGAAGACAAATTCTAGGTTAAAAATATATTTTATGATATTTCTTTCAGGCAGAAGGAACTTCTGCGCTATAAATAAAAAAACTACAGCACTGACCCATCCAAGCGGTTTATTTACTGATATAAAAAATATCCAATTTTTATAACGAATTTAATCTAATTTGGCCCATAATGTACATAGAGAATATTTTAACAGTCCTCTTCGCAACCTCGGGATATATAATATTGTCATATTTCATTTTTCAGAAATAATGGAAGTCATTTATTTTCGAAAAGAATTCAGTATTTTTAGTTAAGTCATCAAATTCTACTTACGATCTAAACTACATAATAATGCGAATTTTTCCGGCAAATAGAATTTTAAGAATAAAAATGGAGCAATTGCGCCAGAATTCACGTTTAGGGAAAGTGTCGAATTAAATCACGCATAAAATAGGCTGTGGGGAAGAAATTTACGGATAAGGTCTGTCGTCACAGGGTCGGCTCGGCTAATTCTTTGCTATACCGTTCCACGGTATTGTTTGCCCAGTTTTATTTGAAGAGCGACGAGAGAAAAATGTATAGGAACCATGCTAGGCCATAGGCGTACTCAAACAATAATTTGTTGTGGAAAATAAATACATACACTGTACTGATTCCGCAATTGCGAATCTCTCTGAAAATTCAAAACTATAGTTTTTTTTTCAAAATGTCCATTACGTAATTAGTAGAACAAAATATCAGCAAAACGTCAACGCCGTTGTCACGCCACTGAACAGATAAATTTCTGTACATTTAACGGCGCTACGAAGAGCGAGACTACATAAAAAATAAAATTAAACTCATGAAGTTTCTGTTTTAATTTAATGATATATTTTATGGAACCTATAAACACCATATAAAAGATTATTTTGAATTTGTTTATTATTCCTTGTTAGTTTAATTAAAATCTACGGAAAAATATTGTATGGTTGTATGTTGGCAAAAAAACAGAAAGCGGCTACAGCGTTGTCATATATCTGAAGTGAATTAAAAGAGATTTATTTTATGATCAAACACAAGCGTTATAGGAAAAATCCTTTAGGGCACTCTGGGAGAGCGATTCACGTTGGTTTTGAATCGTTGGAGGTTATATTCGTTGGGAAAAACGACCTCGGTAAGATCGTTCCACAAGGATGAAGTCCTCCAGATGAAAGAGTTCTTAAATAATGAAGTTCGAGGAGTACTAAGCTTAACCACATATAGATGGGCGGTAGTGGCTCGTCGTGTATTTCTGCTATTCGTCGCTCTGGGCGGAATTAAGAGGGCAAGGTCAGCCGAGCACCTTCCATGAAAATATCTGTAAAACAGAGTCAAATCCCCAACCTATCTTCGATGTTCTAGGCGGTCGAGGTTCTTCGTCAGCTCGTGGTCTCCGATCAGACGAATAGCCCTCCTTTCGATGGAATCCAGTAGCCGAAGAGTATGTTTGGGTGCAGAGCCCCAGACATGAGAGCAGTACGCTAGTGATGGTCGAATCTGGGCTTTGTATAGTGTCAAAAGTTATTGAGGTGTGTACAACTTTCTGGTTCGGAAGAGTACCCCAAGCTTCTGAGAAGCTATCTTGGCAATTGCCACAACGTGGTTATGCCAAGACATATTTCCTCCCAGATTGACGCCCAGCAAATTAATAGATGAAGCCAGTGGGATTGCGTGTCCGTTGACTATATCCGGTTCTGTAATGTTAACCTTTTTAGAGAAAACTGCTGCCTGGGTTTTTTAGCGTTAAATTCGACTTGGTTACTGTCACCCCAAGCCAAAATTTCTTCCAGGTCTTTGTTGAGGCGTGATACTTCATGTTGTCTGCGAAGATGTGCGTCGGCAGCCGATGTTTGCGCATTCAAAGAGAAAGATGAGATAAGTGTGCTATCGTCAGCAAAACTAATTATCGGATTTTTAGTTTTCACTAGAAGGTCGTTAATGTAGAGTAAGAAGAGAGTGGGAGACAATATGGACCCTTGAGGAACACCGGCATTGATGGTGAAGGTGTCTGAGAGATATCCGTCAATCGCCACTTGCAGAGAGCGGTCCTTAAGAAAGCTAGATAACCATGCACAGAATCGACTGGACATACCATATGATCGCAGTTTACTTAGAAGCCCCTCATGCCAAACACGATCAAAAGCTTTAGACATGTTCGGGAAATGATCATTTTTACACGTCTTTACGTTTATCGCGATTGATTGATAGCCCATAACATTGCATTGACTAACATAGCATAACATTAACATAGCATTAATTAGCATAACATTGTATTAAAATTTATGATATTACTAGTAAGTTTAGTTATTCTAATCGGAAATTACATGATTCTTTTCTGTTAACGATTTTGACAATACAACTAACGAGAACCTAGCTCCTAGCTCCAATCCGGACCTGTGTTACCAGTAAAATGCGGAACAAAGTATAGCAACGATCAAATTTTGCGGAAAAATATAATAATATTTATTGTCACTGCTACTTATTTTTTTACGGCCCTTTTGTCTGTTCTTAATCTGCATAATTTTTCGAAAGGATCAAAAACTGGCTGACAGAATATTATAAAAGCCTTGTTACAGGTTATAAAGTGTTATATCGTAATAAAATTATTATGCCATGTTTTGGACTTATTTTCACAAGTATCCATTACTTTTTAATGTACATAAACTTTATACCGACTAATTATAAAGAATTTAAATTACAAATTAGTTTTTAAAAATAAATTTCACCTTTTATGAATTAACGAACTTAAAACCTAATAAACCCACCATAAAATAGAACGTATTTGAGCATAGCCAATACTGGCATACATCAGCCAGAATTGAATTTTTGATTTTCAAGCATTTTGACGCTTGTTTAATGATGACACCGACATGGGTGACGTTTCAAGTTAAAATTGGTGACTATAAAATGATATTACTGAATGTAAAATATCTCGCAATTTATAGGTACATATATTATAGTTCATATTCAATATTAAATTCTGCGATCGAATTCGCACGCAATTAAAAATTCTCTCTTGAATTAATTATTTAATAAATATTATTTTTTGCGAGCAGATAAAACGAATTCGACGGCGCGTCCTGGCCTAATTGGACCGGTATCGGTGTCGATGTCGGACTTGAAACAAGTCGTCGTCAACAAAAAATCCCAGGAAAGAATATCGACTATACTAGTTATATTTTTATTAATAAAAAAATAGGTAATTTACTATATTTGTGTATTATTGAGAATTACGATACGAAAATATATATTTTCGGATGTTTCCGTTAAAAGCTGTCGCTTTTTATGTGTCGCGTTTTAACGCATTTCTTTCGCCCTTCAACCATTTAGAATTAAGCCATGTCTAACAGATCAGAAAAAATTTATAGGATGTATATAACGTAAAAGAATGATGTATCACATAAAAGCCGATTTTATTTGATGTATGTGTCAGATAATTTATACGCACTTCGACTCTCGAAAGGAATTGAATGAATTTCGCTTAAATGTACACTTTCGTAAATAAATAAATTTATACTATTATAAAACCAATACCTGGCAACATATTTTATTTATAAAATGCATGTTTCTATATACGAAGATGTGGGGGTACCTTGGGTTAGGGAGCTAAACCTTCGAAACCTTCCACGGAAAACTGTGTGCCTCTACTAAAAATTAAATTAATTTTTAAATTATTCGCAATTTTGCACCAACGCGAAAGTAAAAGAAATTTCAATTAGAGGCTATAGATATAGTGGTGAGAGATATTTCACGAACTGTGATTTAATAACTGATATCAAGAAATCACAGGTAGTCACAGTTCCTTAGCAGCAATGAAAAGCGTGGTGTGATCACAGTTTAAAGAAATAACTTTTTAGTACGCATTTCACTTTCACATCTGATATACATATAGACCTATTATTTAAAATGTGATTCCGTGAAGTTGTCAGGCCGTTACTTGGTACTTGACTGTGACTTCTGAATCTTGAACTTAAAACCGTGATATGAACATGAATAGTAATATTCGAAAGACTAGCGAGCTCTGGGCATCCTTTAAAGAAACAGGCTAAGTAATCAGAAAACTCAAATGATTAACGATTCTATTCTTAAATGATAATATACAATACTCCTATCTTATTTCCAAAAATAAAAGCCTAGTACAATGGCAAGATAGATGGGATAGGTATAGAATAAACCGAAATACAAGACTGTCTGTCACAGATTCATCCAATTATCCCTAGGACTTTCTGGCATTCCAACCTTGGTCTCAAGAAGGTATATAACAACCTTAATAAGAATAAAATTTGGCCATGCATCTTACCCTGCCCACTTAAAAAAAATTAATGTTATCGAATCAGATCTATGTGAACACTGTGCTGTTTTATGTGATCTAGACCACATATTTTTCGAATGCACCCAATATCCCAACAATATATATAATGCTTTAATAAAAGATTGCCATTTATCGGCTCCTCTTAACATATTGCATGTCTTATCGCAATTGAATGATGCCAATATACAGAAGGCCATAATGTCCTTTCCACATCAAAATAACATAAAATTATGATTCTTAAAATACTTTAGATATCCTTATTTCTCTTTGTTATGTGTTTTCCCCGGGCCCTCCTGTTTGTCTATAGAATGCTCTGATCGGCCCAGAGCGAGAAGAGTGTGACCTTGTGTTCTTCCTGTCAGGGAATAAGTTTAAATTGAACTACCTTAATCTAAATGTTTGAACGATCGAATCAAATAAACCAATTACCTACTGGCCGAATGGCACACCTGTCAAAGCCACAAAAAATATAAAAAATATACAATACGCACAAAATGATTAAGAAACCATGCGTTTTTGCATTGACAAATAGTTTGTTGTAAAGTACACAGTGTTTAGTTCATCATTGTTTTTGTTTAAAGGTATAATTCTAATTGAATCTAGGTAGAAATAACGTTTTCTTTTGTTTGTTATCAATGTTGTGTAATATTTTTTACAGATTTTAGTTTTCTCTTGTTACAGTTCTTTTAGGACTAGTAGTATACATAATAAATAATTTAAATCCATCGACCATCACCCACTAATTATTTTACGATGCGCGCAATATTCTCTTACGTATATTATCTAGTTAATATCTCGCTTAGCAGTGATAAAATTTATAAACCGTGATCACGTCACGCTTCAATTTCACTGATATCAAAAAATAACAATCACGATAGCGCTCACCACTAGACAGGTATATACAGTGAGGACGTAAAGTAAGGAATAAATTCATTATCTCGCAAACTACAATTTTTAAAAAAAATCGCTCGGACCCTTCGATTTTGTTTTTCGAACGCGCATATTCTGACATAAAATGTAGATATACAGGGTGTTGCAAATAAGAGTGACACAAAAAAAAATTTTTCTTAAATAGAACCCACTGTATATTATTGCATGTGCGGATTCTTCGGTAAATCCTAAACATTTTGCATGTAGCATGTACTATACCTTAGCCCAAGCGTTTTGGAGTTATTCTCATTCAAAATTTGAAAATCAGATATTTCGCAATCAATCAAGACTTGCATTGATTCATGCACGCTGAGGAAAAGTCAAGTAGGCTTTGGAGTTATGATGCAAGAACCAAAAGAATTAATGTCAATAGTTACTGTTATTGTCAGTTTTATGTGTATTTTCCTAACGTTTTACTAGTTTTCAAAAGACTCATTTCGTTTTTTCATAACTAAATTAAATTAAAATGCGGCTCACTGAGAAACAGCGCATAGAGGTTTTGATGATGATGGGCTACGGTGATAGGGTTAGAACACATCAGCAAGAAACTTGTGAGTTATTTAATCAAAAATATCCCAATCGTCCGCCAATATCACAATCAACAGTAAGCAAAATTGAGTACAAGTTTAGGCAATTCGGTCATGTAAGAGATGTCCCTAGATTTGGTCGTCCTCAAGTTGATGAAAATCAACAATTAGAAGTCTTACTGGCAGTTCAAGATAACCAGCATGTGGTATCTAGGCAGGTAGCAAGTGACGTATATATTGGAAAAACAACAGTTCTTAAAATACTGCATACAAATAAATACCATCCTTATAAAATGCAAGTTCTCCAAGAACTTTTGGAAAGGGACTTTGAGAGGCGCCTTGAATTTTGTGAGCGTTTACAGGATATGTGTTTCGTAAACAGAAATTTTGTAAAAAATATAATTTTTTCCGATGAGTCTACATTTTGCTTGAATGGTGACGTAAATACCCAAAATTATCGATATTGGTCCGATGTAAATCCACACTGGATGAGGGAAGGACACACACAATTTAATCAAAAGATCAATGTGTGGGCTAGCGTTGTCGATGACATTGTTATAGGGCCTTTCTTTTTTGACGGAAATTTAACAGGCGAGAGATACTTGAGTTTTTTAGAACAAGAACTTGTTCCAGCCCTGGCCACCCTTTTTCCTGAGTTAGAACGTCCCGATTTGCCACATCATAATATCTGATTGCAACAAGATGGTGCTCCCCCACATTTCGCTGTGGGAGTTCGTACATATTTGGACGATACTTTTCCAAACAGGTGGATTGGAAGAGGTGGTTTTATTGAGTGGCCGCCAAGGCCAAGGTCACCCGATTTAACACCACTCGACTTTTTTTTATAGGGATACCTTAAGGGGAAAGTATTCAAAAGCCAGCCTGCAAATTTAGATGATTTAAAAGATCGCATCCGGCAAGAAATTCGGCAAATTACACCCCAAATGGTTCGAAATGTTCAGCGAGAATTTGTAGATCGGTTAGGCTATTGTCAGTTGACCAACGGAAGACACTTCGAACATTTACTTTAGAAAAATTAATTTTAAGTTCACCTAACTGTTTTTTCGATAAATAAGACATTTTTAAAATAAATTTATTCTTTGTTTTCTCCATGACTTTTTCCACTTTTCAAATTTTGAATGAGAATAACTCCAAAACGCTTGGGCTAAGGTATAACACATGCTACATGAAAAATGTTTAGGATTTTCCGAAGAATCCGTACATGCAATAATATACAATAGGTTCTATTTAAGAAAAAACTTTTTTGTGTCACTCCTATTTGCAACACCCTGTATATCTACATTTTGTGTCAGAATATGCGCGTTCGAAAAACAAAATCGAAGGGTCCGATCGATTTTTTTAAAAAATTGTAGTTTGCGAGATAATGAATTTATTCCTTACTTTACGTCCTCACTGTATGTATGTATGTATGTAATAAATAATAATACTTCTCTCTTGAAGTATTTACATATTTTCCTAATTTATTAACACCCTGTACATTTGATCTAAAATTTTTATGTGAATTTATTTTCTCAACAAGCAGAACTTTTATAAAGAATGACTTTTGGTCGTAAAGTCAATAATACAAATTTCACGCACCCTATAACATTTAAAATCTATTTGAATTGACATGAATGGTTTTTTATCAATATTGACCAATATTGACTCACCGCAGGCCTTAAATATTTAAGTACACTACTGGAACCTTTACAAGAGTCAACATTTATGTCATATTATCATTCTACGTAACAGGCAATTTACGCCTATATAAACGTCGAGTAATTCGAACTTTTAGAATTGTATGTAATTTGTAGAACTTATTACAAATTCATGACACTTTCAGAATGTGTATGTATTTACCCACTTAATATGCACGGTAAAACTTATATTTACAATATATCACTAATTTCAACATGGGATTACAGTAGTTTATTCTAATAACGAAATGGACCAAATTTGTTCATACTTTATCGTCGATTTGTACAGGGTGGCCAACTAAGCGAGGTAAGCGGCTATATCTCGGAAACCGTTCACCGTACAGCTTTCGGAAAAAAATATTTATAGGAAAAGTTGCCAAGAGAAATTGCTGGAAATTATTTGCAAGTTTGTAGGCCGGCCGCTAGGGGGCGTAACACGAATACTATTTTGTTGCCAGTCGATTTCTCTACAATTGGCATAGGTAAGGTATATTGATAATACTTATAAATTAATCTCACTTGTATCGTGAACAACTTTGCTTAAACACTTTTTTCTCTAACCCTGCAAATAAAGTGGTGGGGGTAACGCAAACATCGATTTGTAAAAAATGCAATATCTCAGGAACGCCTCATCTGAAAATATTCAAATTGGTGTTATTTGAAAGAGCTCTTCTTGCTTTATTAGCTACACTTCAAGCAATGTCTATGTCATTTTTACTGTAGTCGCTAGATGGCGCTTTCAACAGATTTAACGTATTTATCGTTTTTCTCGAAAAACTTAAATGCAATGGT
This sequence comes from Barypeithes pellucidus, assembly GCA_963991005.1. NCBI lineage: Eukaryota > Metazoa > Arthropoda > Insecta > Coleoptera > Curculionidae > Barypeithes > Barypeithes pellucidus. Next base: position 17,187,327 of record OZ022566.1, read on the forward strand.
AAATATGTTATTACACCAGTGCAGAGAGGAATAAAGGCCAGAGCAAACGGTGAAAACCGCAAGTTCCTATCTTTTTTCTAACCGGAGATATCAATGAAAAATTAATTTATATCCTACTAAATCTCCCGCCCGGTACTTATATATGTTTCAAAAAATAAGAAGGCTTTGGAAACAAAATACATATTATATATAATAGGAGTATGGGGAAGAAACGTTCATTTTATAAACCAAAAGAAGTCTGCCATCCTTGTTCACACATTGTCTGAGCTTTCCTATAGTAGAAAGAACTGCAGCTTCCGCTCTTGGCAGGCGAAGAATTTCATTTTGGATTTTGTTCTTCATATCTTCCCTGGTCGTAGGCCTAGCTTGGAATAAAATATCTTGTAATCGTCCCCACAAATAAAACTCCAAACAGGTCAAGTCAGGTGACCTGGCTGGCCACGAAAAAGACTTCCTCTTCCTATCCATCGGTCTGGATATGTCTCATTCAGGTATTCTCGCACATTAATTAAAAAATGTGCTGGACAGCCATCGAGCTGCAGGAACGTATTTTGCCTGGTTTCAAGAGGCACATCTTCTAATAAAACACATAATTCAGGAGGAACTCCAAAAACAGGTTCCCATTTAGTGATTGGTGTCAAAGAAATAGGGTAAAATAATTGTACCCCCTATTATGCCACACCATACGTTGACACTTCAATCTCCTTGGTGCTGAACTTCTCGCATCCAGTGAGGGTTTTCTGTAGCCCAATAATGCGTGTTATGCAAATTTACCCTTCCGTCGCTATTAAAAGTAGCCTCAAAATGCAATTCTTCGCCTGCTAAGAACGGAAGTGGAAGCTGCTGTTCTTTCTACTATAGGAAAGCTCAGACAATATGTGGGCCAGGATGGCAGATAGTTTGAGCATTTAAGGAAGCACTAGAACATGATTCGTTTGGTTTATAAAATGAACGTTTCTTCCCAATACTCCTATTATATATAATATGTATTTTGTTTCCAAAGCCTTCTTATTTTTTGCAACATATGTAAGTACCGGCGGGAGATTTAGTAGGATATAAATTAATTTTTCATTGATATCTCCGGTTAGAAAAAAGATAGGAACTTGCGGTTTTCACCGTTTGCTCTGGCCTTTATTCCTCTCTGCACTGGTGTAATAACATATTTACCATTGCATTTAAGTTTTTCGAGAAAAACGATAAATACGTTAAATCTGTTGAAAGCGCCATCTAGTGACTACAGTAAAAATGACATAGACATTGCTTGAAGTGTAGCTAATAAAGCAAGAAGAGCTCTTTCAAATAACACCAATTTGAATATTTTCAGATGAGGCGTTCCTGAGATATTGCATTTTTTACAAATCGATGTTTGCGTTACCCCCACCACTTTATTTGCAGGGCTAGAGAAAAAAGTGTTTAAGCAAAGTTGTTCACGATACAAGTGAGAGTTATTTATAAGTATTATCAATATACCTTACCTATGCCAATTGTAGAGAAATCGACTGGCAACAAATTACTATTCGTGTTACGCCCCCTAGCGGCCGGCCTACAAACTTGCAAATAATTTCCAGCAATTTCTCTTGGCAACTTTTCCTATAAATATTTTTTCCCGAAAGCTGTACGGTGAACGGTTTCCGAGATATGGCCGCTTACCTCGCTTAGTTGGCCACCCTGTACATTTAAGCCGATTATAAAGTTTATATATCTAAATAAGTTTGTATTTAATTTACTGATATAGTTCATATTTTAATCTCTGATCAAATTCCAATAGAAATAAAAATCCTTTTTAAATTATTTATTTTAAATATTTTTTTTGCCGGCGACGGCATCGGTCCAATTACTGTACGAGGCAGGCGTCGGCTTCCTTATATCTGCTCGCAAAAAATAATATACAGGATGTCCCAGAATATGCGAACAATCTCCCGGGTTCAGATAGAACACTTAAAAATAACAGGAGAAGTTCTTATAAATTTTTCTTCCTCCCCTACGGAGATACCTCCCGTTTTTTAAATAATTTATTAAGAACTAGGTGTAATTTAATAATGTTTTAGTATAATGGTTAATAGATGAGTCTCCTTAAAATTCGCCTTTTTAAACACATTTGGCTTATGTAATTTGCCAGGGACGGACTAGACGTAACACAAAAATGTTTTTTCTTTGTACACCTCGTATCATGAAGGAACGACAATAATATTTTTCGATACTCTAAACCTTAAGCTGAAAAAAGGTACTCATGATCAATGTCGATAAAGTGAACTGTTTATAATATATTTTTGTTCAATATGGTTTTTTGCATTAGTTGTTGTTTTATGGTCATAAAATTCCCTCATTCTTGTTATGGTTTTTTTCACATGTACCGATTTAAATAAGAATATTTATGCCAGTGTCAGTTTATGGTAGTGTCTTGAAATTTGCGGTTTTTCTCCTTTGACTTATTAGTTACTAACTTAGTAATGGAATTTAAGTATACTGAATATAAATCATATAGAACAAAAACAGTTCATTTTATCGACATTGATCAAGGGTATCTTTTATCCAGCTTAAGGTTAGAGTATCCAAAAATATTATTGTCGTTCCTTCATCATACAAGGTGTACAAAAAGGAGCATTTTTGTGTTACGTCTAGTCCGTCCCTGGCAAACCAAATAAGCCAAATATGTTTAAAAGGGCGAATTTTAAGGAGACTATCTAGTAACAATTATACTAGAAAATTATTAAATTACACCTAGTACTTAAAAAATTATTTAAAAAACAACGATTTCCAGGGACGTCCATTATGGGCCAGTATCTTTGAAGGCGAGGCCGTCGGAAGAAAACTTTATAGGTATTTCTCCTGTTATTTCTAAGTATTCTATCTGAACCCGGGAGATTCCCCACATATTCTGGGACACCCTGTATAATATTAAGAGAAATGCCGGAGTTATCGTTGCATACCGGTCAGTTATCATTGTTATTATAAGATTTGCCTAAATAATATTAACTATTGGTAATTCCCTTAATATTAGAGCTTGGTTATTAGTAAACAAATAGAATTTTTTCCACTGATTAAAATGGCAGAAGCGTGAAAGTATTGGGGAGCACCTTTATTTTGGAGCACTAAATTACCTATAGTCCATATTACCCCTACTCCTTCTCTAGATTTTTACATTAATCATTTATGGGTACCTGATAGTTCTAAACTGTAAAATGCATTCCATTCGCCATCGCACTCACCACCATTTAATTTAAATAATTTACAAATGAGCGGTCGATGGAAACATTTCAGTAAATCTAGGTAATTTTTTACTTTTAAAATAGCAGGGAATCGGTAATTCGCTACTACTTGTTATAAGTACATGGGATTTTGCTATTAATTAATTACAACGTACAATTTAGTGTTAATTGTTTATCTCATTAAAAAGTTTTGAGTGTGTGGTTTAGTGTGTTTGCTCCAGCTAATAGGGATATTTTGCAAACCATACACTGTGGAGTAGATTCCAGCTAGATATTTTTACAATTCTCACAGATTGTTAATATTTATGAACATTAAAGAATATATATTTTCTTTTTTATTGCAACCGGGTTTTCAAATGTATGTTACTTCAAACATGATTGTAGTAGCAGATCTTGCGGTTACAGGACAAAATTTAGGCTGTGGTAACCGCGCAACAATGTCTGCTCTGTCTACAAAATGCAAGTCAAGAATATCAGGCTCTGTAAATTTATCAAGTCCCTTGTGCCTAAAAAAGAATACTTCATACTCTTTGTTATTTAGTTATTTTTTGATTTTGTCCACATAACGGATTTTTGACTTTTGAAGTTTGAAGACTACCAAAACAAATTCGTTGACTTCGCTCGTTGATATGTCGGTGAAGCGTTGCTCTTTTTATATTATAGTGACTTGCCGCATCTCAACGTTTTTTCTTAATGGCTGATTTGACTGCTTGCGCCAGTATTTCTTCGTTAACTGGCTCTCTGCTTGTTTTTTTTTATAGTTTAGTGGCATTTTTAAAAACTGAAACAAAATATTTATATATTTTCTACCACAACCGAGAGGTGGAGGGGAGGATTGGGCCCCAGGCCCATTGAACCCCACGTGTTCAAGCCCAATCCTCCCCATATGTAGGATTTTAGGTTAAGTCTAAATATCTTTTACATAGAGTCGAATATCTTTAATAAAAAATGGTTAAAAGTAATCTCTATAGATTGCTCTTCAAGATTAATACAAAATCTAACCAAAATATTAACGTATTCGCCACTTACCTGTCTTTATTTGTCAGCGCTTTAAAAAACAAAATACCAGTAAAAAGACCTTTGCTACACTAAAAAATCAAACGTAGTGAAATCGGTGGAATTTCGCTTTAATAACAGAAAGACGAATTGACCGCCCTCTATAACTTTTATTCATATTAATTTAAAATTCAAAATAACCGAAGAATTTGAACTGTCCCAACGCTCCCCACGGCCCAATCCTACACTCTCTCCTCTAACCATCTAAAAGTTATTTAGCAAAAAAATTTCATTTTGTGAACCATTTCCATTAAATTTATTGAATAAATAAACTATTCAAAGTGGCATGACATTTTGGTTTTAACCTAAAAAATACAGTGGTTTGCAATTCATCATTTAGTGAACGAAATTTTAAAAAATGTATTGTAGAAATTATGAGCAACCGTATTAATTTTTTTTACGCTGCGCCCTACCTTCTCCAACGGCGGTGGTGAAGCAATAAAATTTCTAAATGGAATATAAAGTAGAAATTACCAACAATACTTCTTTTCACATGTTTGCTTAGTCTCCCAAAATTAAAAACCACGAACATTTTCTCAGTTATTAAAAGAACATCTCATTTGTAAGAAATAAATCAAATTTTCCTTTATATGGGTTTTCTTTAAAAAAAATGTCATGAAAAAAACTTTAATCACGCTTGCTGGCTGGTACATTTTAAGGAAAATTATAAAAGGGAATTTATATAAACCGGCAGGCAAAAACCCCATTCAATTAAAAATAAAATTTTTAAAAAAAGTTCTAAACAGACGAATTATGATCTCACAATCACAAGTTATTAGGACGAATACTTTATACAGAAAAACAAACTGGAAACAAAATTATAAAAATATTTATAAAACGAAAAAGATTATGTTTCTTGTAGCTTGGCTGGATTTGCCAACAATGAAAATTGGCTGAATTATGAAGGTAGACAAAAGTAACGAACAAGAAATTATCTTGAATTAAAAAATGAATTAGGTAATTTCTTCCTAAAAAAATAAGTTATAATTATAAAAAATAAGTAAGTATGATAAAATCAATTCGATATTGGTACTTATTATTTTTCTGCCACATTTTTTCCTTCGAATACGTTTTTCCCGTGGTTCCCTTTATTTGACAATTTTAAATGCTATTAAAAATGACTCAGATATTACGAAAAAGGCATAAAGTTTGTGTGATTTTCATGCATTATAAGTACAAGTGACAAATTCATGACTATTGAAGTGTCCAGTGGCGGTTCTTCCACAGGAGCACATGCGCACGTGCACCCCAAAACAAAACGAATAAAAAATATTAATTTATATTCATTGAATATTATTTATCGTATAAAGTTCCCTAATATTTTATCGTACCGTCAAACTAAAAAAGTCCGACCCTCCCTAATATTTTATCATCCCGTCAAACCAAACTGTATAGATCCGGCAACCGTGCCTCGGTCGAGGTAAATGACGATTATGACGAGACTTGCTCGCACGTGCGATTAAGTAGTGCAGTTTATCTGTAGTAACAGATGGCCGGTGGCAGCGGGGGATAGCGGGGCTATGGCGATTTAACATGGAAAAGGTGCACAGTTTTTGTGTGCACCGCGCTGTTGTCTGTTCGTGAATCTAGTTAGATATTCGAGCGTGTATGTTTTAATATTTTAACATTATATATTTATTAAGTTAAAATGAATAGTTGACGGTGGACTATTTAAGAAATAACTTTAGCTCTTTGAGTTTGGAGCAAAAAATTGAAGTGAAGAATGCGGGAACACCTAAACCCGAAATTAATTTAACGCAGGCCACAAAAGGTAAATCTAGGGACTTTATTAGAAAGTTTATGAAATATATGAAAAAAAATTTATAGAGGGTATTCCAAACTTAATGAGGCTGTTATTGATCTATTTTCTACAATTAAGAACCGAAGAATGGATTTTGCGTTTAAACACTATTGTGTAGGGTCGATAAATGTTGTGTATTTCGACAAATGATACTCGATATGATTTTAAACCATTTTATTTAAGGATTTAAACTAAAAAACACTGAAAATATGAAGAATGCCAACTTGTCAGTCTCGTGGCTCGATTCGCTCTCATCATAAAACAGTTAACTATCGTTCTCGTCTTGGTTGCGCCTAATGACGTAGCCGTAGATGGCGTAGTAGTATTAGACATCATCCGGTTTTCTTGATAGCTCGTAGATGGCTTTAGTAATATTAGTAGTGGGATGTATAAATATTGTTACGAGGGTTGCATACGACGACGTTAAGATCCGACAGCTATACACACTAAGAAAACCTTTCGTATTTTCCAAAAGTTGTATTTCCTTGTGTAAAAAATAAATAAAAATATGTTTTACCTAACGCATTTTCTTATTACTTCTTTTCTTTCTACATTTAAAACACCTAGAAAGTAATTTTTTGGTCGTTACACAAAAATAAAATTTTAAAAATAATTTCACCATACTTGTGAACCTCCTCTATCATAGGTCACGAGCCGCCACTGGAGGTATCACAACTGTAAAAGAATGGGACTAAAACTAAACGGCAACAAAACAAAATACATGGTTATTACCATGTACCAACCAGAAACGCTAAGAAATGCAGAACTAACATCGGACGGATCGTCAATTGAGCGGGTGAATAAATTTAAATATCTTGGAGTATGGATTACTGAAGAATGGACATCTGACCTGGAGATAAGATGTCGTATAGATAACGCCCGCAACACATTCATGAGATTCAGATGCATCTTCACAAATACGGACTTTGACCTGAACCTGAAAGTGAGATTCATAAAGTGTTACATTTGGTCGGTGTTACTATATGGCGTGGAGAGCTGCACACTAAAGGTGGCCTTCGAGATGTGGATATACCGCAGAGTGCTATAAATCCCATGAACGGCAAACCCGAACAAACCCGAGTAACCAACGAGGATGTCCTACGAAGAATAAACAAGGAACGTGAACTATTGCTAATAATCAAAAAAAGAAAGACCGCATACCTAGGTCACGTAATGAGAAATACGAAATACCAGCTCTTACAACTGATCATCGAAGGAAAGATAGAAGGAAAGAGAGGAATAGGAAGGAAGAGGATGTCATGGCTGTGCAACATAAGACGTGGACCGGCTTACAAATAGTAGAAAGCTTAATACACACGGCCAGAGACGGAATACAAATGAGCCATGTGGTCGCAAACATTCATTAGTGAATATGCACCAGAAGAAGAAGAAGAGATGTCACAAGCATGTGTATTTGCTTTACAGCTATAGTTTAAACTCAATGGTCAGCTCGTAGTATAGATGCATTTTTGTATGACTTTTTTTTTCTTAGCCCATTTTTGATCAATGAAATTCCAGTGCTGGAGAATTATAATGCAAACTTGTCATTTCCGTCATTTTGTTAAATGCTTTTTCCCCTTTTCAGCCTCTAGGGTAGATTTAATAACTTCCATAACGGATAAAACTTTTTATTAATTTCCATTATATTCCTTAACTATATTGGTTTCTTATAACACAAAAAGGACCTCATACATCGCAACAAAAAAGGTTTTGTATATAAAAAGGCGTTTTATTCTTTCTTTAATCCTAAGTATACCCATTCAAAAAAGACTTAAAAAGCTTTTCTCACATAAACTTACAAAAGGTACAATCTGTATCTGAGAAAGCTATAAATATTCACTTTTTATGCCGTAAAAGATTTACAGTGGAACAGCCACTTACTTTAGAGAAACATTTGAGAATGTACATCAATCAATCTATAAGGACACCTGAGGCAAAACGTGAAACTCTGAGGAAAGTGTGTTAGGTGAGAAACGAAAAATTAGGGACTGAAGTTTCATTTAAATAACACTTTTCATTTTTGACGAATATATACAATATTCTATTACCAAAGCGGTATTTTTAGAATTACTTAAAAAGTCTTCTCCCTACAGTGTTGGTAACCTACTGCCGGACCGTATCATTACGGACATGCGGTATATAACGGTGAATAGCGGACATAAGTCCACTAGGAATCATTTCAGTGGATTAGAGGTGGGGGAGACTCTCTGGTATAGTGCCTGCCGAGACGGTTTGGAGAAATTTTCAGACGAAGTTTTGCTGAAAAAATGTCAAAAAAAGATGGGTTAAAACCACCTTTATATAAGTAAAATAAACATCCTCCTGTTTAACAGATTTAAATAAACTATTCGGTTGTTTTACATGGTGACTGTCACATAATACAGAAAATGCCAATAAACATTGCAATTTTAAGGTACGCGATGCATGTCGGCAGTACATTTGTAATGTTTGCTTTTTGGATCCAGACATCTTTAACAGACTTTGTAGTTGAAAGCGCAAATTCAGAATATTTTATATTTATTTTTTAGCTTCAGGCATTAACACTGGAGTTATAAACATAGTTAATCAGTAGTTAAATCACAATGTAGCTTAAAGGTAGTTCGGGATTATCAAAGCGATATCACCGTTTCAAAAAAACCAACTCGTATTTCTAGAGGCTATTAGCATTTTTCATTGACCTGGGGAAAATATCCATCGAAGAATCATGAAATTTTGGGCTGTTTTCATAGAAATATAATTAATTTATGGTTTTTCATTCATAAATTACAAATATGTGTATCTAATTTGGCCCAGACAGCTACTTCAAAGCCTTTTGTTTATGATCAAACACAAGCACTATAGGAAAAATCCATTAGGGCACACTGGGAGTGGTGCGTGTGCGCAAAAAGCGATTCACGTTGGTTTTGAATCGTTGGAGGTTAAACCCGACCTCGGGAAGGTCGTACCATAGGGATGAAGTCCTCCAGATGAAAGTATTCTTAAATAGTGAAGTTCGAGGAGTACTAAGCTTAACCACATATGGATGGGCGCCAGTGGTTCGTCGTGTATTTCTGATATTCGCCGCTCTGGGCGGAATTAAGAGGGCAAGGTCAGCCGAGCACTTTCCATGAAAATATCCGTAAAAGAGAGTCAAATCCCCAACCTGTCTCCGATGTTCTAGGCTGTCGAGGTTCTTCGTCAGCTCGTGGTCTCCAATCAGACGAATGGCCCTCCTTTCGATGGAATCCAGTAGCCGAAGAGTATGTTTGGGTGCAGAGCTCCAGACATGAGAACAGTACTCTAGTGATGTTCGAATCTGGGCTTTCTACAGTGTCAAAAGTTGTTGAGGTGTCTACAACTTTCTGGTTCGGAAGAGTACACCAAGTTTCTGAGAAGCTATCTTGGCGATTGCCAGAACGTGGTTATGCCAAGACATATTTCCTCCCAGATTGACGCCCAGCAAAGTAATAGGTGAAGCCAGTGGGACTGCGTGTCCGTCCATGACAATATCCGGTTCTGTAATGTTAACCTTTTTAGAGAAAACTGCTGCCTGTTTTTTTAGCGTTAAATTCTACTTGGTTACTGTCACCCCAAGCCAAAATTTCGTCCAGGTCTTTGTTGAGCAGTGATACTTCGTGCTGTCTGCGAAGATGTGCGTCGGCAGCCGATGTTTGTGCATTCAAAGAGAAAGATGAGATAAGTGTGCTATTATTGATGCTTATTATGGATAAAACAAAAATAGAGTGACAAAATATTTATTTGTAAACATCAATGGACATTTCCATTTATATCCCCATATGCTTAACTAAATTTAAAACGCTTACGGCGATAGTGTTACAAATTACATCGTAGTTTTTTTTCACCCTAAGAAACTTAAACCTGATTTTAACGATATCCATTTTTTAAATCCCGTGTAAACGTAACATAAAACCAAAATAAATTTTACTGCCTTTTTAACACATAAAACTATCTTTATATCACGCTTTTACCTAAAAATAAACTGAAAACAAATTGGCCTCCTAAAAATTCAAGAACCAACTACTACAAAAAGGTTATAAAATTTTAATGTACTTGAGTGTCACGGCACTTCTCATATTCTTATTGATCTTAAGTATCAAGTAGTGCAAGAACTATTATATAATATCGTTATAGTGGTCGCGAAAATTTCTTTTATTGTCTGTTAAATATAGACAATATTTATTTCGATATTTATCTTGTCTTTAGTATCAAAGAAACGGCTCTGGTGGCTCCATTCTTAAAGTGGTAGTCACTACGAACTCTAGGGCGTGAGTTCGTAAGTTCAAACCCCGCGGCCGGCAAACCGATTCGCACTAGGTCAGGGGTCGGCAACCTTTTGAGACGGAAGAGCCAAAAGTTATAATTTACACAATTTCTCAGTTTTTAAAGAGACACTAACGGCCGCAATTTGATATCGAAAGAGACACAACTTGACATCGAGAGAGCCGCATGCGGCTCGCGAGCCGTAGGTTGCCGACCCCTGACCAACATAGAAACATCCGACGACGGCGTCATTCGAGAGTTTCCGACGGACTGACGACAGTAACGATGCGTGTCACGGGGGAGGGGTGCGGTGAGAAGCGAGTACAAGTGGCTGAGAGATGGAATCGGCACCTAATCCTCGTTAATCGATTCAGAACGAATTTTTAATGTTTTTTTTTCGATAGAATAAATAATATTTGCGTATGGAACTAAAGAGCCGCAGCTTCACATCCAAATTTGATGGTTCTAAGTCATGGCGTTACTGTCCGGCGCCATGCAAATAATGACGGAAAGTGAAAAATATATATACACCATTAACTGGCAACCTGATCGGATGAAATCGGATATCTCATGGGTGATAGAAATTGAGGAAACAGCGTATGACCGAGGATCATGGTTCGGGGCCCATTTTAAGGCCCTATCAGGCGAATGAAGAGGGAAAAAATCAAATTTTATTAAAAATTATGCCTAATTAACCTAATGTTTAGTATGGATATTCAGAAAATGAGATTAGTATGGATATTCAGGAAACGATATGAAGAAATTTGGAATATATTAAACCCATTTAAATATAAGAATTAAGTGCTTAGTCTTAAGCCCCCTTTCGTTACCCGATCTCTTTTTTTTTCAAAAATAAAAATTTAACTTATTTAAATTTATTAAAAAATAGGTAGGAATAAATGATTGTATTTTTTTATTCCTTCAGTTTTATTCTTTTTAAAAAGGACTCAAAGCCCATTTAAATAATGTCATGCAAATTACATCTAAGATATAACTGAAATGTCGATATTCAAACCTGACTAAATGGAGAATTCAAATCCTGAAGAAATGTATAAGAGGGTTCGAGCTAATGCGAGATAAAAAATATTTTATACAGAGCTTCATAAAAAAAGAGTGGTTTGCACTTAACGAAATTATTTCTAGACAGCCAAAAATGTTTAAAAATAATATCCCAGCTTAAAGCAAAAGAGGAAGAAAACGACAACTCGTGACTTTGAAGGGAAGTTACTTTAGTTCAAAATTTAAAACGGTAAAATTTATTTACATTTTACTATAATACAGAATGCTACGCAATCATCTATGCGTTTAATTACTCTACTTTATATTAGAAATTCAAAAAGAACGATACAAATACAAAGTTCGGCGATAAAACAAGTATCTGGTATTTCATCCACGAGCATTAATATCTTCTTGAAACCGTTATGGCATTCAAAAAATTTTAACGTCAATAGACAGATATTAATTACATTTTTACCGTGGTTACCTACTTAATAACTAACTTGGTATGGCTTATGTATCTAATCATTTTGTATTTGTAATATTCGTAAACGAATTAAATGGATAAATAATTGCGTAACACTCTGCATTATAGACTTTATACCCGGTCCGCAAACGAAGCGGGGACGGAAGATTAAATCGTTATCGAAGAACTTATCAACAATACTAAAACAGCTTGATATATTGCATTAAAAGCGGCATGTTTTAAAAAGTGTGACAGCATAAAGTTATATTTTTTTAAATGGGACACCCAGTATTTTATTGCATATTTAGATTCGTATTAGTATCCTTTATAAGTGCCTCAAATTTTATTTTATTGGTTTCATAGTTTCGTTGAAATAAATAAAAAAATTAAAAATAAAAGTTTTGCAGTCCTGAATAAAAAAATCAAAAAAACAATCCAGAACAATTTTTTTAACCTCGGCATTAGGTGAAATTTATGACAAGAGGTCTAGAGATACTATGAATTTAATTGCGTTTATCTATTTTATACAGGGTGTTCATAATAAGCTTTAAAAAACGCCACATATAAAATAATTTTTCTCAAGATTTTCAAATGGAACACCCTTTATATTAATTGGCTAATTGGGAAATTTTGTTATAGGCGACTAGACTAATAATTGTAAACTAAACTAAATAATAATTGTAAACTAAAGTTAAATCAAAATAGCTTCCTTTTACTCTTAGAGATTAACGTATTTTAGTTATTTCGATATAAATTTTTATTCTTAATCGAGTTGCCATGATTCTTTTTTGTTTAGATTGTCACTATGACAGCCAAATAAAAATATTTACATTTGCTCAGTCGTCGAAATTAAGTACTAACTTACACATGTCGAATATTACGACTTTAGAAATGGTAAATATGATTTTTATACTTGGTGAATGTGCAAGTGGCTGTCATAGTGACAATCAAAACAAAAAAAAATCATGGCAACTCGATTAAGAATAAAAAATATAATTAAATAAATAAAAGTAGCAAAAATGTAGCTTTTAAAATTTATATCAAAATAACTAAAATACGGTAAACTCTAAGAGTAAAAGGAAGCTATTTTGAACATTTAATTTAATTTACAATTATTAGTCTAGTCGCCTATAATAAAATTTCCCAATAAAAACTCTACTTAAACAACATAATTTATGATACATATTTACAATTATTTCGAAAAACGGCTGGATATAACTTATATGCTTGTATTACAAAAAAAAAATTGTCTATGAATTCTACGTCAAATAGTCAAATTATATACAGGGTGTTCCATTTGAAAATCTTGAGAAAAATTATTTTAAAATGTGGCGTTTTTGAAAGCTTATTATGGACACCCTGTATAAAATAGATAAACGCAATTAGATTCATAGTATCTCTGGACCTCTTGTCATAAATTTCACCCAACGCCGATGTTAAAAAATACTTCTGGATTGTTTTTTTTTGATTTTTTTATTCAGGACTGCAAAACTTTTTTTTTTAGTTTTTAATTTATTTCTCCGAAACTACGAAACCAAATTAAATAAAATTTGAGGTACTTATAAACGATACCAATACGAACCTAAATATGCAATCAAATACTGGATGTCCCATTTAAAAAAATATAATTTTTGCTGTCACACTTTTTTGGACCACCCTGTATAATGTAAAATATTTTTAAAACATGCCGCTTTTAATCCAACATCTCAAGCTGTTTTAGTATTGTTGATAAGTTCTTCGATAACGATTTAATCTTCCGTCCCCGCTTCGTTTGCGGACCCTGTATGTTGAAATGATTTTTATTTTTAATATGGCGAAAATGAGAAAGTCTGGACACAATAAAAAAAACGCGAACATATGGAACATTTTGTAAAAATCGACGCCGATTCTATTGATGTGTTCGTAAGTCGCCCGAAAATGTCCTCGCGTAAACATAAATTCGCCGTAATCAAATCTGCGACAGAGACCCTAAAATTTCGGTAAAATTGGAGCTATTTCAATTCCAGCTTCTCCTCCGAGAGTCCAAAGAAAATTAATTCAATTCACATTATCTTTAATATATGCGGACAGGCCTGTGGCTCGTTCTCCATTTTCAAGTATCCTGTCACCTCCTATAGGCTTTTTTTAATTCCCAAGTGGTTAAAGAGCAATTATACCTACCCCTATTTATGCATCCTCCCTTTAGTGAATTATTCAACCCCATGAATTTAAGATATTGTGTTGCAAATCCGGGATTGTTTTTAACCCTAAAAAAAATTTAATTAATTTCTCTCTTTTAATAAGCAACTGCTTTGGGCATACTTTAATTAAAATAATGTTTGCAAAATCTCAGTTATTACAAAATTCAGTAAGTATGCTTTACGAATTTAAAAAGAGCAGACTGCATGTTTTGAGGGTATTTTTTCCTTAAAAAAAAGCGAGCTCGAAAAAATATTTTTAATACATGCTTAGGCGGAAATATATTTTTACTCTTCGGCAAGAATAATTATTGTGCGTACATGAATCCAGCACGATAAGTCTTCATAATAAGTTTATTTAAGAAACAATTACGAGTATAAAAAAAAGTATTTGCAGAATTATACCGTTGATCTTTTGACTGCAATAAAACCTCATTATCCCTTCGACCATAAAATAAATAAGGAAATCCCAAATTTTAAAACCTTTTCGAGCAGAGCCGAACCAGGTAAAGATTGTTTCACGAAAAATGGATACGACTTAATGATTTCCTGGGTCGGTCCCATTGTGTCGACAACAGCTTGGCAATAAACAAGTGAAGTATGAAGGGACGGACTAAGGAAAACAAGTAATGATATGATTATATTAATGTAATCAAATGAAATAACATTTTTTTTAAATATTACTAGTCATATTTATTTACATTTATAATGTCATTCTATAGATAGTTCTATTTCGCTATCGTTATCCTCATCAAAATTAATTATAATTGGATTAATTATACGATCCAGACTAATATACGAATTTTCTACAGTTATTACGTGACGGACTGAATTTTTCCAACTACCTGGGGGAATATCATTAAAGCGTTTTCGTATTAATTCCACAACACTAGAACTTAAAGTCGGAGAAATATTTTCAGACATATTTCGAGAGTATCAGGTAAAGGTTTGATAGCATGTCTTCTTCCAATTAATTGACATAATATAGTTCTTAAATAGCAAAAAGCTAATTGCCTTAAGGGTATTTCAATGGCTATTTTGATAGAAGATGACAGTGTCATGATAATCTGTCCATGATTGGAATTGGAAAATTAAATATATCATTGTGGCACTCCATATTCTACTGTTCTTTGACTATTTATTTCGCTCTCGATTTGTACACATTGTTTCCTATTAAGAATGTTATATGAGACATCCATAAATCTTACGTTCTCCAAACTTTGAAGTAGACCAGAGTAGCTCACTGTATCAAAGGTGAAATCAAGAAATATCCACAATATATATTTTTTGAATCAGCTATAGCATCCGCTGGTAATATACACATAGATTCAAAAGTTTTGCATCACTCTGATTTTGGCATGTTAAGATAATTTCAGGAATGAATTTCTTTTCTAAATGTTTATTTATGTTTATCAGTTAAAATGATACCATTTTTTGTACCAAAAAAAAATATTATCAAGACATTTGTTTAAGATAACATTTTCAGTGTTGTATTTTGTTGGCGCTGGCCAGTTAAATTGGAATGAATCGCCAGTAATATCTGAAATTGATCGTGCAAGAATAGTAGCTTAAGTTGAGAAAGGTAATTCCCAAAGATTTGTTGCTGAAGGAATGGGGGTTTTCAAAGTGATGTATCTCGCATATGGAATCGCTATCTAGAGACCAATTCTGTGCGAGACAGGCCACAGACCACAAGTGGTAGAAGGCGTGTTACTAACGCACAGTAGAACCGCTATATTACGTTAACAATTCGGAGAAATCGACGCAAAATGCCAATCCCACAACTTCAGAGAGATTTTACGCATGCAATTGGAGTTCGCGTATCCGTCTCTACACTAAGAAGACGCATTCTTGAATCCGGCTTAAGATGTCGGCGGCCAGTAAGAGTTCCTTCGCTTACCCGAAGAATTTTGGAATTCTGTCCTATTTTTCGACGACACCAGGATTTGTCTGGTAAACGATAGTCGCCGGATTCGGGTTTGGAGAGAACCAACAAGAGCCGCCCAACTTGCCCATGCTAGCCCCTTGCCTCCATTCGCGGGAGGAAGCGCCATGTTTTGGGCAGGTATTATGTCTGACGGGCGTACTGAGTTAGTCCACATTCAAGGCACAATGACTGCCGACAGGTACATTAGGGATATTCTACATCCTTATGTTAGGACATGGAGAGGGGCTGTTGGTAACAATTTTGTGTTTATGGACGATAATGCCCGGCCCCATCGTACTAGAGGTGTGGATGAATACCTAGAAAGTGAGTGAATCAATCGCTTGGAGTGACCTGCTTTGTCCCCTGACATGAACCCGATAGAACATGCTTGGGATATGCTCTCTAGGGCAGTTAGAAGAAATCCCCCTAGAACTCTCCAGGAGCTTGTCGTCGCTGCTATTGAGGAATGGCAGGCTATTCCACAAGAACGGATTGCTAACCTTACGCACTCGCCTTCAAGCTTGCATTGAGGCCAGAGGAGGAAATACACTTTATTTGAAGCTATATTTTTTTAAATTTCACAAATTATACAATATAAATAAATTTAACTTTTGTTAATTTTTTTTTTGGAAGGTTTAAAATGTTGTGGTAAAATAAAAATTTTTAAAACCCATTGATTTTTATTTTAAACTTATCAATGAACTAATATTTAGTCTATTTTTGGAAAGTGCTCGGCTGACCTTGCCCTCTTAATTCCGCCCAGAGCGGCGAATATCAGAAATACACGACGAACCACTGCCGCCCATCCATATGTGGTTAAGCTTAGTACTCCTCGAACTTCATTATTTAAGAACTCTTTCATCTGGAGGACTTCATCATTGTGGAACGATCTTCCCGAGGTCGTTTTTCCCAACGAATATAATCTCCAACGATTCAAAACCAACGTGAATCGCTTTTTGCGCACACGCACCACTCCCAGAGTGCCCTAAAGGATTTTTCCTATAGTGCTTGTGTTTGATCATAAAAAAAAAAAAAAAAAAAAAAAATTTTGCGATGACATAATTACTTATTCGAGAATCAGAGTGATGCAAAACTTTTGAATCTATGTGTATTATTACCATACAGGTTATACATATACATAATACACTCAAAAGTCCAACAATATCGGATTATTAAAGCTTTACAGCGAAGAAAATCTATATATGTATGTTCTTTTTATTTTCACTTTGTCTTTTGATATAGCTTCAAAGGTACAGCATATTATGTTTCTGTTGCGAAACATTTTTCATGGCGACTTCTTTTCTTAGCTGTGATTTCATTATACAGTAACAATAATTTCATTGCGGATATACGGATATAAGAAAACGTAGCAGAATTGAAAACTTCCTCTCTGTTTGAAGTCGTTTAAATAGTCTACACAAGAAATAATGGAGACTTTTTCCATATATGCTATCGATTTTTTAAACCCAAAAAGCTGCCGAACAATGTATAATTTAGTTTTACCCACCCAATTTAATTAAAACAATTATACAATTGTCTATCCATTTTTAGGAATTATTTTATATCGAACCCGAATCTAGATTTCAATTCAACTTGTTAAACACACAATAAGATAACATAAGTGTCATCTTTTCCTTTGCTGTCATTCGCGTTTCTTAGTTTTCCTCTTTGCTTTTTCGAACAAACGGTAAGAAGGAACTTCATTTAGATATAAAGGAAATTGTTTTTCTTTATGGTTTTGTACAACATGCTCCAGCCTTGTTACATCGGATTATTATGGCTTAGTTGCGAACAAGATCTGTATGTGTTTCGTAAAAGAATTTTATTCCCTTTTTGGTGCTGTATTGCGTTATTGTGAACGAAACAGTGGAATCTTTTTACGTGGATTTCGTTCCGCCACATTTGGTTAAATAAAGAAGATACAGGGAGCACTACATTAATCGACTTCTTTGACCGGCATCATAGCGATTTTGATAGCCGTTACATAACGATTATTTTAAACAAAGTATACGTGTACGGTTTTAAAGGAAACATCTTAAGACTGTTCGAATCATATCTACCATACAAGAAGATGTGTTTTAGAGAGTGATACTGTAGAGCTCAGGTTAGGTCTACTTCTGTTCCTCTTATACGTCAATGATGTATAGTTATGTATAGTTAGAATATGTTATAATTCTCAAGAGATGCGCCGATGAACTAACACCAGTATTTTGTACACTTTTTAACTTATCCTACAAACAAGGAATATTTCCATCGTGCTGGAAGACGGCGCGAGTCCAGCCTATACCAAAGAAAAGTAAGAGAACCCTGCCTAACAACTATCGACCAGTCGCATTGCTTTCAGTTATATCAAAAGTAATGGAGAAAGCTATTAACCAACATCTTCTAAAGTACCTGGAAGGTTTCAACATTATCAGCGATCACAAATATGGTTTTCGGTGCATGGTTGTCTAGCTTTCTTAAGGACCGCTCTCTGCAAGTGGCGATTGACGGAATTCTCTCAGACACCTTCATCATCAATGCCGGTGTTCCTCAAGGGTCCATATTGTCTCCCTCTCTCTTCTTACTCTACATTATCGACCTTCTAGTGAAAACGAAAAATCCGATATTTAGTTTTGCTGACGATAGCACACTTATGTCATGTTTCTCTTTGAATGCACAAACATCGGCTGCTGACGGACATCATTCTCTAAAAAGGTTAACATTACAGAAGCGGATATAGTCATGGACGGACACGCAATCCCACTGGCTTCATCTATTAATTTGCTGGGCGTCAATCTGAGTTGAAATATGTCTTGGCATAACCACGTTATGGCAATCGCCAAGACAGCGTCTCAGAAACTTGGTGTACTCTTCCGAAACAGAAAGTTGTACACACCTCAACAACTTTTGACACTATACAAAGCCCAGATTCGACCATCACTAGAGTACTGCTCTCATGTCTGGAGCTCTGCACCCAAACATAGTCTTCGGCTACTGGATTCCATCGAAAGGAGGGCCATTCGTCTAATTGGAGACCACGAGCTGACGAAGAACCTCGACAGCCTAGAACATCGAAGACAGGTTGGGGATTTGACTCTCTTTTACAGATATTTTCATGGAAAGTGCTCGGCTGACCTTGCCCTCTTAATTCCGCCCAGAGCGGCGAATAGCAGAAAAACACGACGAACCACTGCCGCTCATCCATATGTGGTTAAGTTTAGTACTCCTCGAACTTCATTATTTAAGAATTCTTTCATCTGGAGGACTTCATCCTTATGGAACGACCTTCCCGATGTCGTTTTTCCCAACGAATTTAATCTCTAACGATTCAAAACCAACGTGAATTGCTTTTTGCGCACACTCGCCACTCCCAGAGTGCCCCAAAAGGATTTTTCCTATAGTGCTTGTGTTTGACCATAAAAAATGAGATGCATGGATGTATGAAAGAAATTATATAAATAAAGTTTACTGATGATAAAACATTTGTGGTCTCAACAACGACCTCTGACGAAGGTATCCAAAAATATATGTATTTTAAAGTAAGAAACAAAGAATTTTAAATATAATCTATTTTTTGGACTTTCAGTAGCTTTTTAATGGTCAATTTAAAAAGGTATGTCATTGCAACTATGCCTTCAACTAATATATTGCATAAACCCTTAAATCACCAGATTGCAATTGAAAATCAGCAGACCAAACTAAATCCTCTATCACAATTGGTGCTTTATCATCTAAGCGTTGTTACATCTCGAATCATTTATTATAAGGCATGAATATGTATGGTGGAATTTCAAGAAGGGTCACTCGATTTAGAGCCACCAAGAACCAGTCACTTGCCACTTGCTTGACCTCTGTCCATGTTAAAATATAAACTGTCTGCATTTTATTACGGACATTTATATTTTAAGGGTGTTTTAGGGTATTTTGGGGCGCTTCTAGGGTCGAATATAGAAGAAGGGTTAAGGATAATTCTATTTAATTTAAAGTTATACTTGTAAGTCCTTCTCAATCGATTATTATACACTTACCGACTTGAAATTCGATCCATCCAAAATTCTTCACTTTTAAAGTATAGTAACTTTTTTTCCGTAGTTTGGGTTTAATTAACGTTTTCCATTTTTCAAAACGCTGTATAAATGTTTAAATATACAAAAAATTAAAAATATATGTTTGTAACACTCTCTGGAGTAATTCTGCAATCTTATCTAATAAAGAAGTTTTTTTTGCACAATTTGATCTATTCTTAACCGTTTCCTTTTTTACTTGTCTCGGTATCTTTCTCGGTTCAAGAAATACGAATTTTTTAAGAAAACAACATACACAACGAATAATTTTCCCACAGTTCCTTCAGTTTTCTTTTTAGTTTTATTAAATTAGTACTGTAAGGTTCAAGCTTCAAAGAGTTTTCCCGATGGGAATTTTTTACTGTATATATGTAAAACGATAATGCACGTTTATACCTAATAGCTTCTCGAGGAGCCCCATTTATGGATTTCGATTATCGACGCCCATGAGCTAGTATAGCCTAGAGCAGAGAGGATATTACGACTGAATATGAATGAGGACAGGTTTGCTCCTTAGTTTCCGCACGGATAACGCGCACACCAAATTTGCCTGTGAGGTTCTAAGCGATGTGTAAACTCGCTTGTGTGTCGACTGACCACTCGTAAAGCATGACGATAAAAGAAATTACCAGATAATACAGCATGTTACATGATTAATTTCTAATAATACTTAAAATAGTTTATTGTGCTTTCGAAAAATAAGATTTCCTAAGAAAAATTGTATTATTGTAAAAATGATATTTTAGTCAATAAATCTAAATTTTAATTAACGGAACGGTAAACGTATTTAAAACACACGTCTTTAAACAACTAATTGTTTCAATTAATCTTTATGTTTTATGATCAAACACAAGCAAACAATCAATCTGTACAATGTCGATAATTAGCATATAATTTTTTATTTTTTTTATGATCAAACACAAGCACTATAGTAAAAACCTTTAGGGCACTCTGGGAGTAGGGCGTGTGCGCAAAAAGCGATTCACGTTGGTTTTGAATCGTTGAAGGTTATATTCGTTGGGAAAACGACCTCGGGAAAGTCGTTCCATAAGGATGAAGTCCTCCAGATGAAAGCATTCTTAAATAGTGAAGTTCGAGGAGTACCAAACTTAACCACATATGGATGGGCGGCAGTGGTTCGTCGTGTATTTCTGATATTCGCCGCTCTGGGAGGAATTAAGAGGGCAAGGTCAGTAGAGCACTTTCAATGAAAATATCTGTAAAAGAGAGTCAAATCCCCAACCTGTCTTCGATATTCTAGGCTGTCGAGGTTCTTA
Organism: Barypeithes pellucidus; assembly: GCA_963991005.1. Taxonomy (NCBI): domain Eukaryota; kingdom Metazoa; phylum Arthropoda; class Insecta; order Coleoptera; family Curculionidae; genus Barypeithes; species Barypeithes pellucidus. The sequence goes on from OZ022566.1 coordinate 17,208,542, forward strand.
GTCAGCTCGTGGTCTCCAATCAGACGAATGGCCCTCGTTTCGATGGAATCCAGTAGCCGAAGAGTTTGTTTGGGTGCAGAGCTCCAGACATGAGAGCAGTACTCTAGTGATGGTCGAATCTGGGCTTTGTATAGTGTCAAAAGTTGTTGAGGTGTGTACAACTTTCTGGTTCGGAAGAGTACCTACACCAAGTTTCTGAGAAGCTATCTTGGCGATTGCCACAACGTGGTTATACCAAGACATATTTCCTCCTAGATTGACGCCCAGCAAATTAATAGATGAAGCCAGTGGGATTGCGTGTCCGTCGATGACTATATCCGGTTCTGTAATGTTAACCTTTTTAGAGAAAACTGCTGCCTGAGTTCTTTAGCGTTAAATTAGACTTGGTTACTATCACCCCAAGCCAAAATTTCAGGTCTTTGTTGAAGCGTGATACTTCATGCTGTCTGCGAAGATGTGCGTCGGCAGCCGATGTTTGTGCATTCAAAAAGAAAGATGAGATAAGTATGATCATCAGCAAAACTAAATATCGGATTTTTCGTTTTCACTAGATGGTCGTTAATGTAGAGTAAGAAGAGAGTGGTAGACAATATGGACCCTTGAGGAACACCGGCATTGATGGTGAATGTGTCTGAGAGAAATCCGTCAATCGCCACTTGCAGAGAGCGGTCCTTAAGAAAGCTAGGCCTGGTTCTCTTACCTTTCTTTGGTTTAGGCTGGACTCGCGCCGTCTTCCAGCACGATGGAAATATTCTTTGTTTGTAGGATAAGTTAAAGAGTCTACAAAATACTGGTGTTAGTTCATCGGCGCATCTCTTGAGAACTATAACAGGAATTTCGTCTGGACCAGAAGCTTTCTTGACGTCGAGACTTTTCAGGATTCTTTTGACGGGACGCTGACGGAACACGATTTCGGTCATTTCGGATTGAACTGCAGGAATGTTGGGTGGTGTTCTTCCTTGGAATGCGAGGAAAATAGTTCAGCAAGTTGTTGTCTTCGGCTGTGGATGCTATGGTACATCGGAACGTGTTAGAGGTGGATTACTTTCATTGCTGCGCGTGTAATTTTGTGCATTCACAAGGCGTCCAGTTTGAAATATTTTCCCTCTGTATATTCCAATTATATTTAAACTCCCTTTTTTTCTATTATTTTGTTATGACCATTTGCCAATTCTCGAGCGCCGGAAACTTGCTTTCACAAAATATTACTTGGGGTGTAAAAATCGTGTAATTTGTCCAGCTTATCGTGTAATTTCACAAATGCAGCTTACAGGCACTGCATCGATATCACCTGGAAAATATTCCAGTAACTAAATCTTCAATCGGTGGACATGCGGTAGCGTAGAAGACTCTTGTTTGAACTGGTCGCTCGTTAATATTCGTGGATAGTGTAAAAACATTTTTTGTCACGTTAGCAATATAAAATTGTGGTAAACATTAAATTATATTAGGGTTGTAAAGTTTTTGGCTTTTTATGGGCGTTTTAAAATGCATACTCCCAAATGTTTGTAATTTTTGTAGATTCATGTCTGGGTACGACCAGATAAGCTTATAAGTTTTATCTATGTTCTTAATAGTTCCGTCGTTCTATTTATGCGCAAGTCCGCCCTTAATTCGAAGCAATTTTAACAAAGCCCTATTTAAACAAGGAACTTAAAAGTTTTATAAGCGGTTAAAAGGACTTCATAAATTCGTATTTGTCAAATAGGTCAGCCAGGAAGGGCCAACTGTGGCATCAAAAGCAAATAGAAGCACGATTAATTTAAATAAACTTAGACAAGATCTACAGAGATTACAATAATTAGCCTATCTCTTTGCAAATATTTAAGTTATACGGCGGAGTTATTTGACATGTTTGTTTCATGCGGGTTTCTGGTTACAGACATAAACGTTTTGGCTTTGTTTAGATATGTAGATTTGTTCGAGCTTGGAATTATGACTTTATGACTAATATTAACAATCCTTTACATTTAAGCAGTAAAGCAACAATCCATAATTAGTATCTTGTGTATTAAACCGATATTTACACAGTACAAAATGCATGTTAATTTTGCCGGAAAATATATAGTGTCGATATATTGTCTCCCACTCTCTTCTTAGTCTACATTAACGACATTCTAGTGGAAGCGAAAAATCCGATATTTAGTTTTGCTGACGATAGCACACTTATCTCATCTTTCTCTTTGAATACACAAACATCGGCTGCCGACGCACATCTTCACAGACACCATGAAGTATCACGCCTCAACAAAGACCTGAAAGAAATTTTGGCTTGGGGTCACAATAACCAAGTCGAATTTAACGCTAAAAAAACTAGGCAGCAGTTTTCTCTAAAAAGGTTAACATTACAGAACCGGATATAGTCATGGCCGGACACGCAATCCCACTGGCTTCATCTATTAATTTGCTGGGCGTCAATCTGGGAGGAAATATGTCTTGGCATAACCACGTTGTGGCAATCGCAAAGATAGCTTCTCAGAAACTTGGTGTACTCTTCCGAATCAAAAAGTTTTACACGCCTCAACGACTTTTGACACTATATAAAGCCCAGATTCGACCATCAATGGAGTACTGCTCTCATGTCTGGAGCTCTGCACCCAAACATACTCTTCGGCTACTGGATTCCATCAAAAGGAGGGCCATTCGTCTGACTGGAGACCACGAGCTGACGGAGAACCTCGACAGCCTAGAACATCGAAGACAGGTTGGGGATTTAACTCTCTTTTACAGATATTTTCATGGAAAGTACTCGGCTGACCTTGCCCTATTAATTCCGCCCAGAGCGGCGAATAGCAGAAATACGCGACGAACCACTGCCGCCCATCCATATATGGTTAAGCTCAGTACTTCTTGAATTTCCCTATTTAAGAATTCTTTCATCTGGAGGACTTCATCCTTATGGAACGACCTTCAACGATTCAAAACCAATGTGAATCGATATTTGCACACACGCATCACTCCCAGAGTGCCATAAAGGAATTTTCCTATTGTGCTTGTGTTTGAAAAAAAAATTTATATAATTCATTCATTGCATTTAAATATGGTTTCGAATACAGGGACCTGTATTTTTTTCATACACTCAAACGAACAAATTTGTTTTCTTTAAGCATTAAACGTGATTTCGAATAAAAGATTTATATTACTTTGTCTCTGACGGCCGTGGGCAAAATAATTTATTTGTTTTTTGTTCAATATTTATTTATATTATGTTTTTTATGCCGTTGTGAACGACCTGATTTCCTTTTATACATTCTAGTATTACATAATACTTTAAATTCATCTGATGTTGTTTTTTTTTATTTTTTACCTTGGGCGTTATCGGAAATATGAAAAGGTCTAAAAATATATTTATGCAAGAATATCATAAGGAGATTTACTGACAAAAAATGTCAGCCATCCATTTTAATGAAATTAAACGAAGGTAATTTTTAATACAATACGCAATTAAAAGAGGATATCGAATGTATACTTTGAAAAACAAAAGGAAGAAAATTTTCTAGCTCTCTGCATAGAAGTGAAATAATTTAGAGCAAATCACTGTAGTAAATCGTATATTAGGTCACACAGCTGATACAACAATTGGGCATGGACTGAATTTGAATTTAAAGAGACGCTGCAATAATAAAGTAAACGATGGCCGTATTATTTTTAAATAGCGGAAGGTAGGGCATGCTTAAAAAAGGGAATCGTTTTAAATCGAAAAATGTGAAGCTTCTTTCAAAACGAAAGTGACATTGCGGGGAACCATTGCTGTATTTATTGGGAAAAAAGGCCCAGCCCCTTATCCACAATTTCAGAATTACTTAAAGCAAGTCTTATCCATGTGCTGATAAATGAATGCAGAACTATAGGAAAAATCCTTTAGGGCACTCTGGGAGTGGTGCGTGTGCGAATAAAGCGATTCACGTTAGTTTTGAATCGTTGGAGGTTCTATTCGTTGGGAAAAACGACCTCGGGAAGGTCTTTTCCTAAGGATGAAGTCCTCCAGATGAAAGAATTCTTAAATAATGAAGTTCGAGGAGTACTAAGCTTAACCACATATGGATGGGCGGCGGTGGTTCCTCGTATATTTCTGCTATTCGCGGTTCTGGGTGGAATTAAGAGAGCAAGGTCAGCCGAGCAAACATCTGTAAAAGAGACTCAAATCCCCAACCTGTCCTCGATGTTCTAGGCTGTCGAGGTTCTTCGTCAGCTCCTTTAGCCGAAGAGTATGTTTGGGTGCAGAGCTCCAGACATGAGAGCAGTACTCTAGTGATGGTCGAATCTGGACTTTGTATAGTGTCAAAAGTTGTTGAGGTGTGTACAACCTTTTGGTTCGGAAGAGTACACCAAGTGGTTATGCCAAGACATATTTCCTCCCATATTGACGCCCAGCAAATTAATGGATGAAGTCAGTGGGATTGCGTGTCCTGCCATGACTATAGCCGGTTCTGTAATGTTAACCTTTTTCGAGAAAACTGCTGCCTGGGTTGTTTTAGCGTGAAATTTGATTTGGTTACTGTCACCCCAAGCCAAAATTTCTTTCAAGTCATTGTTGAGGCGTGATACTTGATGCTGTCTGCGAAGATGTGCGTCGGAAGCCGATCTTTAAAACTTTTATTAAATTTTGTTACACTGGCCTTAAGAGACAAGCTCCTAAATGACGACAAAGCGTGAAGCGCTAGTTTTATTAATAATCAAGTGCCTATGTCTGTGGCCCATCGAAAACAGTCCAGCAAGGTTTACGGCTGTGTACGTGAAAATTTAAAAAAAAACTCGGACCCGTAAACTTGTGTTTTCAGGGGGACACGTTTCACTATTAATTTCATCCCTGTAACCTCAACCCCCCTAGCGGGGGCGGCTAGTGCCCTTGTTTTTTCAAATGAGAATGGGTATGTTGTGATACATCTTTTTAAAGGGCATTAAATTCTCTTTAAAATGGCGCTCAAATTTACAAAACGAAGCGCCATTTTAAAGAGATTTTAATGCCCTTTAAAAAGATGTATCACAACATACCCATTCCCATTTGAAAAAACAAGAGCAGTGCCCCCGCTAGGGGGGTTGAGGTTACAGGGATGAAATTAATAGTGAAACGTGTCCCCCTGAAAACACAAGTTTACGGGACCGAGGTTTTTTTAAATTTTCACGTACACAGCCGTAAACCTTGCTGGGCTATTTTCGATGGACCACCCTGTATATTTAATTTCAACATGGTCGAATAAAACATATTCATTGGTTATACTGACCACCTCGCCATCTTGCTCGACTTTCCCCTAGGTGTTTTATCCTTTCTCTAGTATACCTTGAGCTTACGAAATCGCTGATATAAAAGGCAAATAAAATTTCGTCCGTCGAAATACATAACAATAAAGAGTTATGGGAAACCGGCTACGAATTTTTATTCCAGTTAAAATTTTTGTCACACTGGTAAAATACGTTTGAGGTGAGGTTACAATTTTTCCAAGATTTATTGTTGTAGTTTTTGTTATTCCTTCGCCTGAGCGTACATACGCGAACCCTTCTTTTAAATTCAAACGGACTACGGGATATAAATAAAATGAAAAATAAATATTTTTTATTTAAAACAGTCATTGCATTTTAAACAAGATAAAGCATGAATATTCAATGTTTACTTTGAATTAGGGCGGCTTTTGTTAATAAAATATCGGCCTCTATTAGTCATAAATATTGACACATTTGCAAAGCTTTTAATGAAATTTTGACAAAAATAATATTTTCATACAGTAATTTCATTAAAATCTGAACTAGGTAATACATATAACAATTCTAAACTGTTAGTTTAGTTGTATAGTTGTTGGACGCCTATCCTACATATGGAATTCACCTTCAATTTCTAATTAGGAATTGAATTAATTACAGTCACCAAAAATTAAATTTAGTTTTTAAATATTCATACACATTATAGGGTAGGTGAGGAGGAATCACAAATCAATATATTTAAATTTCCACTTAAGCTAAAGCTAGAGAGGGACATTAATACTAGTGTTGGGAAAAACCGATGATTTTAATAATCGAGTACTTGATACTCGAGCGATTTTAATAATCGAGTGAATCGCTTGAAATTCCAATTCACCAAGCGATGACGTCACCGACTGCTCGACGGCAGCCTAGCCGTTTACATGTGATCAGGTAGGGTATTTAGCAGGCACGTACCTATGGGTGGGCACAGGTTTAACTAAAAAATTGTAGTAGCCAGGCTTATGATTGTCTAGACAGGGAATTGTTGATTGAAAAATTTGAAATATTTGGAATCCGGGGAAATGCCAAAAAATGGCTAGTATCGTATTTAAATAATAGAAAACAAACTGTATCAGTTACAAAAGGTGGAAAAACATGTAAATCAGAACTACTTTTTAATAATATAGGAATAGCGCAGGGAAGTATTTTGGGACCTTTGCTCTTTATACTGTTTATCAATGACCTAGATTTCGTAACTGACAAATTATATCAACACATTGTTAAATACGCAGATGATACTAACCTCATTGTTGGTAGCAAGGAATCGGAAAATCTTCTTATGGAGGCTAAGTATTTTTATGGCTTGGTTACAAACTGGTTTACAAAAAATAAGCTCGTTTTAAATAAGGATAAAACGAATATTATATTGTTTAGAACCAAACAGTCAACAGTGGGGAAACCCTTAGCTTTAGAAATGGATGACAAAGAACTAAATCTCTCAGAAGAGGCGAAATTTTTAGGAATATATATTAATGAACATTTGGACTGGTCATGTCATATAAATAACTTGGCGAAAAAACTAAATTCTGTGTGTTATGGAATACGGGTCATTGGTGTATATATGGAGGAAAGAGTACGTAGGGTGCTATATTATGCAAACTTTGAATCGGTCGTAAGGTACGGTATTATATTTTGGGGAAGTCACAGTTTAATTCAGAGCATTTTTGTGGTTCAGAAGAGGGTAGTAAGAATTATTAGAAAAATCGGATATAGGGAAAGTTGCAGGGGTGTTTTTAGAACTTTGGGGATAAAGACTGTGTATGCTCTTTATATATATGAGTGTTTAATGTTTTTCTTTAAACATAGGGAGTTGTTCAATTTAAATGCAAACCATGAATATAGTACAAGAACATTAAATGTATCATACCCAGTACATCGATTAACACTAACCGAAAAATGTCCGCACTATGTATGCATAAAATTATTTAATGCTTTGCCAAATAATATCAAACAAATACACTCGCAAAAAATATTTAAATTAGAGATTAGAAAATTGTTAATAGCTATTGAACCTTACAACTTGAAAGATTTTTGTAGTTAGTATTTTGTACAAATTATGATGTTTTTTTGTTCTCATTGATATGTGACGTCATTTCTTTTGTGTTCCATGTGTTCATGATTTGAAATAAAGATATTTATTATTATTATTATTATTATTAAAAAAATTCCAGAAATTTATTTATTTGTGAATAATGAATTTTTACCACGTGTCTCGATACCAAACAAAAAAAACTGCAAAAATCACACAAATATGTATTTATTGTTCGGGTTTATTATTGTGCGTTTTTAACCCGAAAAAAAAGTATTACGAATAGTTATTTTTCTTCACATCTTTCTCAATCTATGAGCATAAAATAAGTAGATAATTAAAATAGCTTGTCAAATTCTTCCACTTTAAATTATCAGGTGCCCACTGTGTGCACTTCAAAAATTTAGGCTTAGTTACGCGACTGGCAAAATAAGAAAATTGGTTATTATTTTTTTAAATTCATGTACTCATGTATTCATAGTTACCTAAAAGCTCCTGTTTAAATTTAAGAATGCTTACTTTTGGTTACCAAAAAATTGGTCGATACCTATGTTTTGTTAACTATTTTGCTCGTTTTCTTATTTTCCATTAACATTTTCTATAATGTATGTTATTTTTAAGAAGTCTTCTTGTGTATAATAATAAAAAGTTCCTGTTTAGATTTAAAATTGTTTACTATAAGATTACCAAAGAATTTTTCTATATATTTTGTTAACCAGTTTGTTCGTTTTGTTATTTTTCATTAACAATTTCTATTATTATCTTATTTCTGAGAAGTTTTCTCGTGTTTATAGTAATTAAAAATTTTAAAATTATATCCTTTAATTTTTTAATATTTATAATCGGAGACCTAAACTACTCCGCTGGCTAGCCAGTTAAAACAAAACTTTACAAATGTCGCATATAATTGAATTTGTTTAAAGGAAGAGTTACTAATCTGTGAATCATATTATGAAAGGAAGCTAATTTGTGTTATATCGGGTGGCAAGAAGAGTTGTGTATGACAGTATCAGTATGAGAAGGTTTATGGTAAACGGAGAAAACATGACTATCATTCTCTCTTTTGATATTTAAATCAAGAAAATTAATAGAGTTTTCGGTTTCTTGTTCTATTGTAAATCTAATATTAGAATGTAGACTGTTAATAAGACTCTTAACTGTCTGTCAGTTCCAAGAAAACATGAAAGAACGTCGTCATAGGTATGTCAGTAAAGAAATTGTTTGAGAAGAGGGTGTTTGCTGATTTTAATTTCTAAAAAATTCATAAATATTTCAGCTAACTCAGTGGGTTACCCATGATAAGACCATTTCGGCTAGTATATATGTTATCGTTCAACTCAAAACAATTTTGTACAAGGCAAACTGTCAGTGAATTGATTATTTCTTGTTTTTTAATAACATTGACCTTATTTGAGGTGAGAAGTTGGTTAACTAAATTGATAGTTTCGTCAATAGGTACGCTGGAAAATAAATTAGTTACATCGAACGAAATTAACTTTGCATTCGTGGGTAATTTAATATCCTTGAATTTGTTTACTAGCTCAAGAGAATTTTGTATTGCAAATTTTGCTGAAAAGTTAGTGTTAATTTTAATAATGTCAATTAATTTTTTCGAAAGTTTGTATGACGGTGCTGAGAAAAGGGAAACTACCGGTCTTATAGGGTACCCTTCTTTGTGAAGTTTTAATAGAGAGTATAATTTAGGGAGTTGAGGATTCATGTGAATTAGTCTAGTAGACTCAGACTCTCACATTTAGAAAACCAAAAGAAAAGAAGTTGAATAATAAATGCTCACTCTTTTACAATAGTGAGGAATTAAAAGCATCTGAGAGTGTGCGTTTTTTGGGTGTGCGGATGGATGAGAGACTGGATTGGAGGGAGCACATTGAGGATTTGGCCCACAGTGTATCTAGATACTGCTATGCCTTAGTACTGAGGCTGCCATCAGCGCCTTTCATGCATATATCCAGTCCAGGTTGAGATTTGGTGTAATATTCTGGGGTGGTTCATCTGACATGCACAGAATTATGGTCATGCAAAAAAGGTGTATTCGAAGTATTTTTAAAATGAAACAGCAGGAAAGTTGTAAACCTATTTTTATCGAAAATAATATTTTAACTGTGATAGGGATGTATATTTTGGATTCTGTGGTGTTTGTCTGTGATAATAGGGATCTTTTTACTGACTGTGACGTCAAGCATGATTATGATACTCGAAATAAAAGTAACTTAGTACCTGAAAAATACAACTTCATGTACCTGCAAAAAAATGTTAAATATTGTATAATGAAGATATTTAATTCCTTTCCAGACAGGATAAGAACCCTAACAAAAAATAAGCTTAAATATATTCTAAAAAGGTATCTAGTTAGTAAGGCATTTTATAGTGTCAGTGAATTTTTTAATGATGCTGATAGACAAACAATTAATTTCTAAATTTTAAATGTGTCAAGTAAACTATAGGTGTTTTATAGTCCGTCTTCTTCACAGATTATTGTTATTGTTATTAGTGTGTCTATCGTGTTGTTTTGAATTTTTGAGTAAAGTTAAATTATTGTATATGTTATACCATACAATGTTTCCTTCAATTGTGAGTTTTTGTTCTAGAATATGTGTCATTTTAAAGATGTTAAATTTGTATATAGAAATTGCTGACCATCTGACAATGTTCAACGCCCGTTTGGGTTTATTTTGTTCCTGTAAAACATTTTTGAACAAATAAATATTATATATCTATCTATCTATCTATGTCCGAAAATAAACTTTTACAGTTCTCAATAATATTTTTTATCGATTTTTGGAAGTTATTAATTGGGTCTCGTTATAAAATTTGATAGTTATTAGGATTTAGAAATTCAATAGTTTTCTGGATATAATCATTCCTATTTAGTGCCACTACAGTATTGCCTTTATCAGCTTTAGTAAAAATTACATCATTTGATTTATGTTTAATATCTATGGCTATTTGAATATCGTGTTTTGGAACTGTCTGTTTTAAAAATTCTTGTTTAATTGTAGATGAGGCTATATGTTTTAGAGAAGTATTAGCAGGGATGTCCTTTAGTGCCAATTCTGTTTCGACACCCAATATTTCCAAGTTTTTAGGAGAAATTTTATCATGAATGTTATATTTATAACCTTTTCTTAATAATTTATTTTCAGTTTCAGAGAAATTTGTAGTCGATAAGTTAATAAATCTGTCAAAAAACTTATGTTCAGAAATTTAGAATTTAGTATTATTTTAATTTAGAAAAGTTATTTCTTACTATGTAGTAGCTTTTTGTTATGCTAATTTTTTTAATATGATTTCAATGAACTTTTCATTTAAAACACTTGGATTTGACAATATTTTGTATTATAAGTCCACAGGTTAGTAGCCGAAGGGATCTCATTAATAATGTATTCTAAACAATCATGTTTTAATTAGGGTCAACTTTCGTAATTAATGTTATCAACCCTTAAAGCATTCTGTATCACAAAGGGCTTAAACCAACAAAGGTACTTTTTGGAAAAACCTCTATTCGGGTATTCCTTTGCAGGTTTATTAAGGTTGTAGCAAAATTTCTGTTTGTTTAGCCCGGTCATCATGTGAAGTTTAATAAACCTGTCCCTTTTTAAACATTTTATTCTTCATATGAGCGTAATTTATGTAAAATCCTCATTTTACGATCTCTTTCCTCAGAAGACTGACAGATTTTATTATGAATTATAATAGTATAAATGGTGTCGCAATAGTTTAGAACGAACTCAAATACAGGGTGGCCCATCGAAAACAGTCCAGCAAGGTTTACGACTGTGTACGTGAAAATTAAAAAAAAAACTCGGACCCGTAAACTTGTGTTTTGAGGGGGACACGAGCTACTGCCCTTGCCTTTTCAAATGGGAATGGGTATGTTGTGATACATCTTTTTAAAGGGCATTAAATTCTCTTTAAAATGGCGCTTTGTTTTGTAAATATGAGCTACGCGCCGCCGAGAAATTGCGTTTTAAAAAATGTAATTTTATTGAGTAATACTTACATGTTATCTTATTAAATGTTGAAAATGTCCGCCATTCACCTCCATACAATAGTACAACAACTGTTCAAAGTGTTCTCGGACATTGTGAAGAACATCTGGTGTAATTTGCTGACATTCATTAGTAATGCGGTTCCGTAAATCTTCTAAGGATTCGGATTGGGTGGCATAAATTGATCCTTTTTTTATTTGCCACTGAACCAGTTTGCCGAAATTTTGCCACTAATTCTAGTATATAACCATGATGTATGTATCTGGATGTCTATCATTAAACAAAGTTGCCGTTACTCTTGCACATGGATTGTTTATAAAATACAATTCAATAATTTCCACTCTCTCCTCAATAGAATAAACAATTTTTTATGTCACAATCAAATCAAAAGAAAATAAAAGCTCAGAAATAACGTATGTAGATCTGGATCAACCACTTTACTGAAGATAAAGTTGAATTGACTGATACTTGACTGAAAAAAGAAGGGCAGTAGCCGCCCCCGCTAGGGGGGTTGAGGTTACCAGGATGAAATTAATAGTGAAACGTGTCCCCCTGAAAACACAAGTTTACGGGTCCGAGGTTTTTTTTTTAATTTTCACGTACACAGCCGTAAACCTTGCTGGACTGTTTTCGACGGGCCACTCTGTATAGGTAAGTACATGGTAAATTTAAATGAAACTATATAATACAAGGCATCGCGTAACCGTATACGATAATTGATAACGATGAGAATGGTAAAGATTGTTTCACGAAAAATGGATATAACTTAATGACTGCAGTAAAAGTACCTGGGCCATCCCATTATTTATGACCGTTTGTTATTATTATGTGGAAAGGACCGGATTGTAATAATTATAATTAAATATAGGCACATCAGGTAGGTTAGGTTGCTTAATTTATATTTAAATATCTTTTTGTGCTAAAATTTGTTAGTTTTTGAGGAATGGTTCAAGAAGTCTTTTACCAAACATTCCTCAGAATAGCGTGATAGTAATGGACAATGCGAGCTATCACAGTCGCCAATTACATAAAGCTCCAAGCTCAAATAATACAAAATTAGAGATTCAGAACTACATGGCGGCGAATGATATATATTTTGAAGAAAGTTATAAAAAAAAGTGATCTTTTAGAAGTTTTAAAGACATTTTGTATAAAAAAGTATATGTTTGTGACACATTGGCAGAAGAAATTGGACATACAGTGCTACGGCTCCCACCCTATTATTGCATTTTTAACCCCATAGAGCATATGTGGCACCAATTAAAATCACTGGTTAGGTCTGAAAATATTTCTCCGACTTTAAGTTCTAGTGTTGTAGAATTAATACGAAAATGCTTTAATGATATTCCCGCAGGTAGTTGGAAAATTTCAGTCCGTCACGTAATAACTGTAGAAAATTCCTATATTAGTCTGGATCGTATAATTAATCCAATTATAATTAATTTTGATGAGGATAGCGATAGCGAAACAGAACTATCTATGTATAGAATGACATTATAAATGTAAATAAATATGACTAGTAATATTTTTTTTTAAATGTTATTTCGTTTGATTACATTAATATAATCATATCATTACTTGTTTTCCTTAGTCCGTCTGTTCATACTTCACTTGTTTATTGCCAAGCTCTTGTCGACACAATGGGACTGACCCAGGAAATCATTAAGTCGTATCCAATTTTCGTGAAACGTACTGTACTACCAGAAGCATTTTTAGGAATATGTATTGGCCATTTGACATCTCGAACTCCTCTTTTAAATTTTTCAATAATAAATTCTAAATTTTAGTATGCATTTTAACGAGTATAAAACCTATAATTATTTTTATAACCAGGAGCCATAATTTAAATTCGCAATTAATATTTCTTAAAACTTTTAACATCTTTTTAAAACAGCATTACAAAGTTATGTTATGACCAAATTTAGTTATTAAACTTCAAACTTTAAACAGGCTTCGAGAGAATTTTTGCTCGTTTTTAAGGCCATACTCGTTGTATCTAATTTTATACAAGGAAAATGGAATTTAACCAGTAATTCTCTATTACAGTTTTTTATATATGGATGCTTAGAGAATTTTCCCATAGGCAGTTTTGTAAAGTTTCAAAGTCATTAAAAGTTTTAGTCAGTTTCATACCGCAAGGTATTATTCTCAAGAATTAAAAAGAGATTATTAAAATTTTACCGAAAAAAAATATATTTACATAGGATTTACACCTTTATTAAAAAGATATTGGAGTTTTATTGCAACTTTCCCTCCGCTAATAGATGTTTTGAAGTGATAATATCATGAAATTAATTGGCTGACGCAAGATCTGATTCTCGTCCGACTCGGAAAAAGGCTATTTAACAAATATTGCTCGGTTTAGATGGACAAATACTTCTAGTTTTCTTCTAGATAAACGAAAATAGCAGTTTTTAAAACTATTAAAATCCGTTTCATGCAAAATCTAGCCATTAAATTCCTCTGAAATTAATTTAAAATATTAGGGATGGCATGCGTAGTTACTGCTGTAATTTGCTAATATAATCAGAAGGTATTAGAGCTACATCATTAGAGAAACATTACAAAATCCAATAACTTTCTATAACTTCCACAGCGAACACATGCAAGAAAACTTAAATTAAATTCTGCTGAAATGCGTCGCAGCTAAAGTCTATGCATCTATTTTATCTTCATGCAAAGAATATTAAAAATGCGATATCATAGTATCTCTGGTTTCAAAGAAATCCACGTGTTCCCTGTTAGAAAAATCACATTATTTCGTACCACAAAAGGAAAAGCAATTTTCTCCATTTTTAAGCATATATGGTTTCTTATTAAAGTATGCTCGCTTTGTAATTTGATCTCTAAGTGTAGATATATTATCTCTCCTTTTGTTAAAATTATTATTTATGTAAATGTTATTTGGATTTCTGCCTTTTCCATTTATTACGGTAAACAGAAAGACAATGAAGCCTACACAATAACATAAAAATTACCATGACCTTTATTCAATTATTTATACGCATAAATAATTTGAAAACATTTAAATAGTGTATTTTTGCAGCGTTCGCTGATCTTCCATGTAATCTGACTTATTCTACAGGGTGTTATGGAAATGACGTATTATATTTAAACCGGCAATTCCTGAGATGAAAACAAATTGAAGAAAAATATCCAAAAATGGCGCTTTAATTTAATATGCCCTGTACATGACCTTATGTCAAACCAAAAATGACCACGTGGTGCCATTATCACGAACGTAAATAAAGCAAAATATGGCGAAAAAAGTTGTTTATTTTTCAGGGTACATTATGATAAACTTTTACGTTCAATTCAGTTCGCTGGGAAACAATCTCTGATTTATAAACTTAAACTAACTCGAACGAACCGCCGCAGGGTTTTTAAATGGCCAGGTATGTTCTCATTTGTTCAATTCGAACGACAAACCCGAACAAACCCGTCAGATCTGGACAACTTAAAAGTTTATAAATGCCAGTTACCCTTTAGAAAAAAAAATGCAATTTTATTTAGCTCTTCGGACTTATTTAAAACCAACTTAATTTATAAAAAAGTGCCTAGGTAACTTGAACAAAAACAAACCGGCACAATAAAATCACATAACACATCTAAGTACCATTCAATCTGAATTATTATTTTAAAGTGCTACTGTGTAGAGAAAAATATTATTATTGTCTGAGTGGTCCGGGAAATAATGTATTTAACATATAAAAATTTTAAAAATAAATAACTCGTTGGTTCCGTCGATCGATATTGAACTGCTGGGCTGGGACACTGCCGTTGCGAAAAGAACAAATAACTTAATAATTTAAACTCGGGTTGTTTAAGTATTAACACGCAAATCTGCTTGAAACTTGGTACCGATAACGCGTGTGAAAATCCGCCGGCTTCTTTAAACAGCTGATTTTGGACAATCCAGCGAGTTGTCTGTTCTTTTCGCCGGCTGGGGTTAATAGTTAAAAATACAGCGTTGCCACTTTCGATGTTTTATAAATAAATTGCGGAATTTCCTTCTATAATATTTCCTGTATAATTATAGTCTCGGAAATGGCAATCGCGCTAGCTCAAGTTAGTTCTCTGAATGTGCACAAAGAAAGCACTTGGACGCGACCATTAATTTCAAAGGGTAGTTCCAGTCAACATAATTGCTTCATTTTATCTTTAGTAAAGGGTTACTGGCCCATAGAAATTAGCGTTTTTATTGTTTCTATTCCGAAATAATTAAGTGCTGTGTAGTGTTTACGTGTAATCTGATAATAGGAGCATATCTTCAAAAAAACTAATTTGAAACTCGTGGTGTGTGTTTCTTTAAGTGATTTAGTGCAAATGTTCCGAGAGATTGGAAATAAAAGGCCGAATGGGGTTTAGTGGGTATAAGCTTATTATGCAGTTCCACATTATCATCAGGGTACGTGATGAGCATAAAGCTTTTCCCATAGAAAAGAAACAAAAACCTGAAGATGTCTGTGCCCTGGATTACTTGCTAGTGTACTGGCACCTGGATTCACTTCTATTTGGATACTAGGTAAACTAAATATTATTTTAATAAGAATCTAAAGTGTTACATTTTTTACACCATTTGGCAACATTGTGCCTGAACATCTGTTGATTACCCAGCTGGGCAATGTAATATGTTCATATATGAATGTGCCGAGGTGTTGTGTGTGGGTTTAGGGGTGAATTATCCCACTTTTTAAACTTTGATTTAAAAAAATATATATGTAGCGCTTCTCTAGGACACCTCAGGAGTCACCCATTTAAATATAATACGTCATTTCCATAACACCCTGTATATAGAGTGGCCTATCGAAGACGTACCGCAAGACACTACAGGCTGGAAAAGAACTTTTCCACAAAATCCAAAAACACCTCAAGTTTGTTTGTCAGGGGGACAATTTATGATGCAAAAAGCATAGCAAAATTGTGGTACATTTTCGATGGGCCACCCTGTATACATACAGATAATAGCATAAAGGATATGTAAATATTCTCATGTCGTAAAAATCATCACTTTCACTGGAATAATCCCGAACAATCCCAAATGTTGAGCATCTCCAATTTTTGTTTCATTTTAAAATTTTCATATTTTTCTCCCGCCGTTGCCGGAGAAACCTACCTGAAATATACAAATTTGACAGCGAAATCAGGCCAAATTAATATTTATCATTCAATACCAATTTTGCGTTCAAGCCTAGCAAGAAAAGTAATCGGTTTTGAAAGTTTCTGAATGGTAGTTGCTGGTGCGTTACAAATGCATGACTGCCTAATTTGAATACCCCATTTAATATTATTTAGCAGCGTATACGTATATTCCCACATTGATAAATATTCCCTTTTCCGTGCTTGTTTCATACACTTCCACTCTAAAATCAGATATAAATCTTTGACAATTTTTCAGTTCCTGTCTTTTCTCTCTCCCTTCTCATTCTGGAATTTCAATCCTGAATTGTTTGGAGTGAAAAATTTTGTTCGTAGCTGTGCCCCCGGCAAACCAGGGACGCGTATGTAATTAATGAATATATTGTCTATATAGTTTGCATAATGAAAAGGTCTCAGGCGTAAATGGGAAAATGTGAGATAAAAGCTTAAAAAATACTAAATTAAAGAAGTAACTAATGCTTTAAAGAATTAATGCATCAAAGAAAAATCCATATTTTTTTCAATTTAACGATAAATTGTATTAATTGTTAGTTAATTTCTACTAACAAAAATATCTTTACCTTTACCTTAATTTTATAGGGGAGATTTAACATTGCTGATAGGATTATCTGTAAATAAGAATGCTGTCACTCTAATTAGCAATATCTCTCTTAGGTTAGAAGTAAATCACGAGAATTGTCATGATGAAATGTATGTATTATTAGCAATAATAATAGGCATAAATTATTTCTGACAAATTGCATACATATAAGTATATTAAGTATTGGCGAATCATGTACAAGCAGGTGGTGAAGATAAAGAAACGTACTTCATACAACAACATGTTGTTAAAGAGTTTTATAAACAATATTTAAAATAGTAATAACTTATTGAGCTTGCATAAGAATTCTCAACAGAAAATATAATTTCGTAAACATTTCAAATTTAATTCTAAAAATGAACCAACTTGTGAACAAATAATAATTTGTCCAGACACAGATTGAATTCCCAAAATTGCTGCAATGAAATTTAACATTAAGTGTTGGAAAACCAGTTCCAACAATAGCGTTGCCGTTACCTGATAATTTTAATCATTACCTTTTCTTTTCCCGGTAAAATTAACCTATATCGTTAACCGAATCATCTTAAAATTTCCTTATTTTTCCTGGCCAATCATAATAAAACACATGTCGTTTTGTTTTTCTCTCGGGAAACGATACAACAACAGTTTTTTTGAATCATCTGCATTTTTAAAACGTAAACCAAAAAGTCCTTTTTTACTTTAAAAAGAGGTTGTTCATTCTCACCCAACGGCGAAGTCGTCACAAGTAAATAAGTCTTCAACACAGTCAAAAAGGTTGCTGATTTGTTTTCAGTTTTCTGATTCTTGTGATCTCAACAAGATCTTCAATTGACAAGTTCAGTTAAAAATTACGCTGATCAAATTTTCTCCACGAATAAGTCGTACCTTTATGAAGCTGTTTATGTCCAATAATCCCCATTATTAGATGCCAAAGGTCATCCCTGATCATTACTTTGATGATGAATTGAGTCGTCCCGAAGTATTACAAAAATAATTAACAATAAACCAAAGCCGGCAAGTTAAAACAGATAAGTTGATGGAATTAGAAATGGTTTAAATTATCCTTGAGAGAACTGAGAGAAATTTATATCCTTTTTTATGTACAAAATTAAGGTAATCCGTATTGTTGATAACTGATGATTCTAATTGATATTGTATTGTTCTTTTGAAAAACCATCCTGTACTTAACGGATGTTTTTTATTTATACATTATATTTTGTGTACTTAAGCAAAACAGGACATATGTATAAGAGTTTATCTAATTTTAGTAAATTTTTATAATAGTGTATTGTCTGCTATTTAGAATGTCAAAACTGTCATAAAATGTCAAAACTGTCATAAATACACAACCACTTCTGTTTGTAAAATAAAATAAAACCAGTTTACACAGATTAAATAATATTTAAATGAACAACTAATCTTCTTTTTTTACCGCAGTAACCACCCTTTTGAACTAACAGTCTAAATTACCTGACCAACAATTAAATAAGTTGGCCACCCTGTTTCTAGTTGTCTAGAATTAATAATTTTTTCTACATTAACAGAAACAGCAAATTGCATAGCGAGGCAATTATTTTTTGTGCGATTCGCCTATGAACCCAACATGCTGCTAACATCTAGATATTAAAAACGAAGCGCAGGTGAGAAGGATATAATTTTATAATAATCAGCAAATAATGAGATTGTAAATAAAGCGAAAAGGTCGTTAAATCAAACGAGTCATTATTTTTCTTTTGTGGACGTTATTTAATAAAAAAATAGACCATTAGCAGGTACACTGCAAGAAACAAAAATAATTGGACATGAAAAAGCTATTACAGTAGAGACTCGATATAGTGAACAAATTAGTGCACGGCACTCTACCGACGCAGTTCACTATTTCGAATTCATGATAAAAGTGAATAGAACACTAAAACTGAAGTGTTTTTTACATTCAACGGTAAACTTTTACATTTTGAGCTCTAAAATACACAAATTGGTCAGTGGAAGAAAGAAATCAGTTAATTTAGTGTGTATTTTTGGCTTATTGCATCATTTTTGAACCAATTACGTCGTGCAAAATAATCATATTTAGAATACGCCACTTCGTCACTAGCACAAAACCTAATTGCTGGACGATCATAAAATTTTCTATACTGTCTTTTTTTTGTAAATTTTTTATTATTAAATATTATTTTGGAGCCGTATATATTAAAAAACATTGATCAATATAGTACCAAAAACACCAATGTGTGTGTATAGTTCGAGACTCTACTGTATTTTTTTCTTTTTTTTATGGTCAAACGCCAGCACTATAGGAAAAATCCTTTAGGGCACCTGGGAGTGGTGCGTGTACGCAAAAAGCGATTCACGTTGGTTTTGAATCGTTGGAGGTTATATTCGTTGGGAAAAACAACCTCAGGAAGGTCGTTCCATATGAAGTCCTCCAGATGACAGAATTCTTAAATAATGAAGTTCGAGGAGTACTAAGCTTAACCACACATGGATGGGCGGCAGTGGTTCGTCGTGTATTTCTGATATTCGCCGCTCTGGGCGGAATTAAGAGGGCAAGGCCATGTAAAAGAGAGTCAAATCCCCAACCTGTCTTCGATGTTCTAGGCTGTCGAGGTTCTTCGTCAGCTCGTGGTCTCCAATCAGACGAATGGACCTCCTTTCGATGGAATCCAGTAGCCGAAGAGTATGTTTGGATGCAGACATGAGAACAGTACTCTAGTGATGGTCGAATCTGGGCTTTGTATAGTGTCAAAAGTTGTTGAGGTGTGTACAACTTTCTGGTTCGGAAGAGTATACCAAGTCTCTGAGAAGCTATCTTGGCGATTGCCACAACGTGGTTATGCCAAGACATATTTCCTCCCAGATTGACGCCCAGCAAATTAATAGAAAAAGCCAGTGGGATTGCGTGTCCGTCCATGACTATATCCGGTTCTGTAATGTTAACCTTTTTAGAGAAAACTGCTGCCTGGGTTTTTAGCGTTAAATTCGACTTGGTTACTGTCACCCCAAGCCAAAATTTCTTCCACGTCTTTGTTGAGGCGTGATACTTCATGCTGTCTGCGAAGTTGTGCGTCGGCAGCCGATGTTTGTGCATTCAAAGAGAAAGATGATATAAGTGTGTTATCGTCAGCAAAACTAAATATCGGGTTTCGCGTTTTCACTAGAAGGTCGTTAATGTAGAGTAAGAAGAGAGTAGGAGACAATATGAACCCCCGAGGAACACCGGCATTGATGGTGAAGGTGTCTGAGAAAAATCCGTCAATCGCCACTTGCAGAGAGCGGTCCTTAAGAAAGCTAGACAATCATGCACAGAATCGACTGGGCATACCATAGGATCGCACTTTACTTAGAAGTCCCTCATGCCAAACACGATCAAAGGCTTTAGAAATATCCAGTGTAACAGCCCGAGACTCCCCATGATGTTCGATTGCGTTGTTCCAAAGATGGGTGACGTAGGCTAGAAGATCTCCAGTTGATCTGGACTTCCGAAAACCGTATTGATGATCGCTGATAATGTTGAAGCCTAATAGCTTTCTCCATTACTTTTGATATAACTGAAAGCAATGCGACTGGTCGATAGTTACTAGGCAGGGTTCTCTTACCTTTCTTTGGTATAGGCTGGACTCGCGCCGTCTTCCAGCACGATGGATATATTCCTTGTTTGTAGGATAAGTTAAAAAGTCTACAAAATACTGGTGTTAGTTCATCGGCGCATCTCTTGAGAACTATAACAGGAATTTCGTCTGGACCAGAAGCTTTCTTGACGTCGAGCCCTTTCAGGATTCGTTTGACGGGACGCTGACGGAACACGATTTCGGTCATTTCGGATTGAACTGCAGGAATGTTGGGTGGTGTTCTTCCTTGGAAATCTACAGTGGAATGCGAAGGAAATAGTTCAGCAAGTAAGTTTGCTTTGTCTCCGGCTGTGGATGCTATTGTACCATCGGAACGTGTTAGAGGTGGAATAGTTGATTTGGTAAAGCTGACGGCCTTAGCGACTGACCAAAAGGACCTTGATCCGTTTGAACAGTCAAGAAGTTTGTTTTTGATCCTCACTAAATAAAATAAATCAATTTCACCGTCAATTTCCCGTTCAGTTCAATAAAATTTCAAATAATTTTAATTATATGCTGCTTATTACTAAATTTTAATAAATAAATAAAAATGAATCGATTATATCTTCATAACTTTTCTTTCTTTCCGCCGCAATAAGTTTTAAACTGGCTTTACAAACAAAACGTACCTCTCACTACATGAAAGAAACTCAATAAACATAAAAGAAAACGCAACCGTAAAAAGACAAAAACAAAGTCGGTAAGATACTCCAATAAATAAATATAGTCTTGGTATTTAAAAGTAAGATATAAAAGCTGAATTGCCGTTCTTAACGTTCAAACTTTTAATTGGTGTTTTTCTTCGGCAAATAAACATAAGCTAATAAAACTGCAGAAGAGCTGTATCTAATCAAATTTCGAAAGGAAACATACTAATTATAACATAATTAGGGATTATTTCGAAATCTGAAAAATAATTAAGGAGCACAACACCTTTTTTTATTTAGATGATGATGAAAATGGCCTTAAATTGGCTATTATAAAATGTTTCTTGTCGCAAAAAATAATTCCATTAATTAATGCGACACAAAAGATATCTAATAAAAAGTATATAAAGTAAGAGGAATTTTGACACCATTTGATTTAGCAATCCGTCATATTAGCTTGCTATTATAAAATTGAAATTCCAAACAGCAGCTTTAGGTGTCTTCATTCTCTACCTAATTATTGTTTGCCCAGTGGAATTTGATCGTTTCCGCATGAAGAGCGAGGCGAGAAAAATGCACCATAAAAACAATGATTTATCACGTGGAAAATAAATACACAGTGTTGATTCCGCAGTTGGTTTCTTCCTGAAAACTTAAAACGATAGGTTTTTTTCTCAAAACGTCTTTCTGACGGATATTATTATTCACGCCACTGTAGAGACAATTTTTTGCGCGTTTAAAGCCGACGACTGGGTTGCAACATTTCGGTGTAATGTAACATGTTACACCGAGAGCATTCGCGCAGTGAATACAGCGAGCCGTACCATTCGCGCCGAGCGGCTCGCGCTCGCCGGTGCTCCATCGGGTTGTAGGTTTTTCGTGAATCCCTTTGATGTGCTCGGCTCTGGTCAGTCGCTGAATTAGTTTGTTCGTTGCGAGCGTATGGGAAAGTCGCGTTTATTCTAATTTTATTATTTAAATAAAATTAATTTTCTAAGGTTTTGTATTTTTTGTGTTATTCGGGATGCAGTGTGATCGTGAGAACAACCTGCTCCTTATTGAAAAACATAGGCAAAGAGCAAGTCTTACATTTTCGACGACACTGTTAAGCCGAATGGTGGATCACCCGCGAACCGAGCATTCGACGCGAGCATTCGGGTAATGAAGAGAACGAGTTGCTGTAATGTAACATTCGTAGCGAGCCTCGTAACATGTTACATTACACCGAAATGTTACAAGTCAGTCGCCGGCTTTAGCGGCTTTACGAAGAGCGGAACTATGTAAGAAACAAAAATTAAAGTAATGAATTTTTTGTTTTAGTGTACGATGTCAAAATTTATAAAATACATTTAATGATATATGTTATGAAACGCATAATGAGTCAGTATAACAAATTATCTTGAATTTATTTACATTTGAGTCAATTTGGCCTAATTATTTCTTTTTAGTTAAATGAAAGGACATGGAAAAATCTTGCATGGTTTCGCCTGAGAACGTTTGTATTTATCCAACCAGAATACAGCATTTTTCTTATAGTGTCTTTTATATCTTACAAAAACAAAAGGAAAATGCTTTGATATTAGATGTTGATATAAAAAACATTGATAGTACACCTCTTCGCCAATACATAAATCCTTCGTGCTTCTTAAATCTAATAAAATAAAAATAATACAAGAAAGGAAGGAAAATAAAACAAATAATAAAATTTCAAATAAAAAAGAAAAGCTGCCAGATCAAGCCAGTTATCATTTCCCTTTCAGGATATTTTGAAAAAAAAGTTAAGCTTCTTAATGTTAAATGATTATTATTACAGCGGAAAGAATAATTGGATGGGGAAGGGCCCATTTTTATATAGAACATATACTTAGGATAAAATATAATTATCTTACATATTTTTTTTTAAATAAATAAAGCTTAAGGGGGTCGTCTACCCAATACAAGCGTTATATTCAACAGTTCGTTGTGTGGAGAGAAAGCGAGATACAGAGTTGCCGTTTGGTACACGTCATTATTCATATATCATAAGTATGAGTGTCTTTTTTTTTAAGTTTGAAAATTGCGGAAGTTGTGGTCCTGAGACGGTAGATACGAAAAATCGGCAACACTGTAGAACTCCGGTGATTGTAGGCGACTCAGGTGCCTGAAAGGAAGCAGCAAAAAAATCAGTATCTGCACACTCTTAGCTATGTCCCCTACCAGAATCAAAAGAAAAGAACAAAAAATCAGAGTATGGCGTAATTTTGAAAAAAAAAATGGATTTCTTCGTTTTTTTGAAAGGTTTTTTGCTTGTAAACAAAAAAAAAATTTACGACAATCATTGAGGTACCGGTTTTAGCGATGCATGCACTAAAGATCTGTTCCAAATTTCAGCCGAATCCGTTGGGAACTAGAACTAGTGAATAATAAAGACAAAACGGATATATTGAAAAAATCAGGAGTTTACAAAATTAATTGTGCAGATTGTAATGCTATATATATGTTGGTCAAAGCGGCTGTATAGAAAGCAATCACTTTGTAAATTTAAGTAACATGCAATTGCTTCACGCTGCAAACAAAGGTAAAAGATTGGATTTATTAGAACAACTAGAAATCAAAAAATCCATGAGAAACAATTTTATTCACTGTACTAATGAACAACAAAATTTCCAAAACTTTCGAATAATTCAAATTGAAATAAGGTTTATGATAGCCTAGGTAATAGAATGGACATTATAAGTATTGTAAACGAAATGTAAACTTTAGTATACAAATAGTACTCTTGAGAAAGTCCTAATAAGGCGAAACATATGTAGAGATAATTCTAATATAACTTGAAACATTAAAAAGCGATAAGTGTTTTAATTATAAATATTTAAAAAATGTTTCATAAAGAACCTAACGCGGAATCAACACAGTGTATGGTTCTTTATTTATTGAACCATACTGGTAATTTATTCTAATGCTCTATTTGCTTTTCCTTTTAGGTTACCTTTAATAGAAAAGCATTTACTAAAATTAACATAGACCTACGAAAGACAGTTAACAACGATACCGATAATATCGTAAAGTTTTAACTTAATTTAAAGTCCCTTAACCCAAAATACTTTAAATTACACATAGAATAGAAAACCACTTAATTTGGTAAAACAATAAAATTAAATCGCCTCGAATTATTTGGTTAATCAACTTTAGTCCCATTTAATTGCTGTTGGGTCAAAATGACCCATTTTACCAGTCCGTCAGGATTATAAACATATCCCTTTTTACCAAAAAGAAATAATTTGCCTGATTTGCTTGGTTAGGTTTAGCCGCAGCCCTTATTTAAGGGAAGCTTACCGATTTATCTAAATCTAAATTCTAAATTTGTTAACCAGTCCTTTTAAATACGTAGCAATTTCATTTTAAATTTAATCAGTTACATTATTTAAATTTTATCCAATTTATATTGAGAGTAAGAGTTTATTTACCTGTTACAAATAATCTGCATCAATTCTAAACACAATAAAGTAATGAGGACGTTTTAAATCTGTATTTGATGTTAATCATAATCCATTTACCTTCTTTTTCTACTTTGTTAAGTCCATTTATAAATGGTAATGGATTATTTATTTACAGCGCGCGTTCAGAAGGACAGAAAACTACTATGAAATGGAGGAATTCAGGAAAAAATTAAACTGTTACATTACGACTTAATATTAGCGGAAATTGCATTGCGTTCGCCTTCATTGGCTCGTCTGGTCCAGACGAAACTCCTTTTATAGTTCTCAAGAGCGCCGATGAGCTAACACCAGTATTTTGTAGACTTTTTAACTTATCCTACAAACAAGGAGTATTTCCATCGTGCTGGAAGACGGCGCGAGTCCAGCCTATTGTACTCTTCCGAACCAGAAAGTTTTACACACCTCAACAACTTTTGACACTATACAAAGCCCAGATTCGACCATCACTAGAGTACTGCTCTCATGTCTGGAGTTCTGCAACCAAACATACACTTTGGCTGCTGGATTCCATCGAAAAGAGGGCCATTCGTCTGATTGGAGACCACGAGCTGACGAAGAACCTCGACAGCCTAGAACATAGAAGACAGGTTGGGGTTTTGACTCTCTTTTACAGATATTTTCATGGAAAGTGCTCGGCTGACCTTGCCCTCTTAATTCCGCCCAGAGCGGCGAATAGCAGAAATATACGACGAACCGCTGCCGCCCATCCATATGTGGTTAAGCTTAGTACTCCTCGAACTTCATTATTTAAGAATTTTTCATCTGGAGGACTTCATCCTTATGGAACGACCTTCCCGATGTCGTTGTTTCCCAACGAATATAACCTCCAACGATTCAAAACCAACGTGAATCGCTTTTTGCGCACACGCACCACTCCCCGAGTGCCCTAAAGGATTTTTCCTATAGTGCTTGTGTTTGATCATAAAAAAAAAATAAAAAAATTACAATAACATACATGTTAATCTGCAAATAATCTATATTAAACAAAGATATTAGCTTCGTTTATAAATGTACGCCTCGATAAACATTGTTGAGATACCCCTTGTGAACTTGTGTAATGAGTTCGTCTTAAATATTTAATTTTTCACTTTTAAATCAATTTTAAAAATGATTAAAAATGATTAAGATAAGTTGGATTTGGCTTTGTGCTTATCTGAAAGAATATAATTTTCGTTAAGAAATTCTACTAAACAAACAAATAGATTTTACTATGCCCTAGATGTCAGATAAAAAGCATGACAGAGGAAAATAAATTTAAGTTACAAATTACAAGAAATAACGGAGATATGACATAGATTTAATGAAAAATGGATAGACGCAAGACGATATTAATTCTCTTAACTACCGAGCTAAAGGTTTGCTAAAATTCTTTCGGCAGGGCGGCGAGTATGCGACGAAAATATTTTCAAAAGGTTGTTTCATAAGTTATTAATTTTTAAGTTTTTGATCACAAATAGTAAATAACATTAGTAAAAGAAACTTCAGTTCGAACAAAGGTGGTCCTTAATGAGGTGTTAAAATTTCAGAGTGTGATTTCTTATTCCTCTCGTGAAGAAAAGTTCATATTCCCGTAACGGTTTAAATTTTTTTGCTACAAGGCGTTGAAATTGTGTATCTTAAATCGTTATTTTTTAATATCTCAGAACGTACTTTTTGAAATAATAAAAAACTGGTAGACCACTGACATTTCCATCTGGATATAATTCTACATGAAAACACTATCTGGTATAGACCTCAACAACTTCGATACTCTACAAAGTCCATATTCAACCATCACTAGAATACTGCATGTCTGGAGCTCTGCGCCCAAGCATACTCTTCGGGTACTGGATATCATGTCATCACCTATAGCGACGAATAGCAGAAATATACGACGAACCACTGGCGCCCATCCATATGTGGTTCGGCTTAGTACTTCTCAATCTTCATTATTTAAGAATAATTACAGCATCTGGGGATGTCATCCTTGTGGAACGGCCTTCCTGACGTCGTGTTTCCCAACAACCAACGTGAATAGCTTTAGTCGCACACGTACTTACTAATATTTGCTCATAAAAAACTGTGGAGAAATAAAGAAATAATGAATTCCTTGAAAGAAAATTAAACCTAAGCAATATAAATCTTGGCTTTCAAATAATTAGTGTACAACATTCCTGCGATACCCAAAAGAAACCGTTATTAACTAAATCAAATTTCTTTTCGTGTTGACGACACGCAAAAGTCAATATAAAAGCCCGGAACAAAGAGCTGAAAAGAAAATTCGGTAAATTCATTTTGTGATCGTGCACCCTGAAAAAACCTAACCTAGATCATATCTGGCCCGAAAAAAGATTAGAAGAAAAACAAAAGCAACATATCGCTACCGCCCGAGAGACAGAAACCATGACACCGTAAAATATATATTTAGAAGAACAAAACCACGTCACATTTTCAACAATAATTTTCTGTGATTGATGGGATGTACCGCGTGCATACACGGGAATGACATTTATATTTTATTTAAAATTGTGATCGATAAAAGTAACAAATAATTGAAAAGGGCATTTTTAAAATTGAACACGGATTTCACAAAGGGTGAAGAATGCGTTCAAATTAACGCAGCAATTGTAATTAACCTCTATGTCTTTATTCTGGAAGCTCTAAATGACAAAAGAGTTTATGTAAATTCACCCCCTTCCGTTTGTACATCATATTTTGGAACACCCTGTATATACAATAGCAAGAAGGCTATGTCAAGGTATCAATCTTGCTACTTGGAACCAGCTAAAAGGAAGCTAAAGTCGGTACGGAGTATGAAGTCCGCTAAGCAATAAAACCTCTCGAGCCGGGTAGTCGGTGGCTCTCAAACAATAAATTATATTTTATGTATTTTCTAAATAAAATAATTTAAAGTAAATAAAAAATTAGTTTAGCAAAGAAATATAATTATTTTTTAGCTTTTACAGTATTTAGGCAAATTAGTTTTACGAATTCTTTTTTTATAAAGTTTTGGTTCTAAAAAGATCCGATGTCGCCATCTTTTTGAAATATTATTAGACAGCTCGCAAAGCACTTTTCTGTTGTTCGTTTTTTTGTATTTGAAGCCCAGCTCTTTTAAAATGATCGACAAACTAGTAGTTCCAATATCGCGCAAAGTTATTTCTTCTTTATCTTTTCAAGAATAGCTTTGAGGGTAACATATTCCTTGGCTTTATACTTATCATAAACAATATTCCTAATCGATAGTTTTATCCCATGGGATAAATCAAAGGTTTTAGAATGGAGTCAAACCCTTTTATATGGTCTGTTCAATTCCTCTTCACTCTTTTTTCGAAGTCTTCTTAAGGTCTTATCTGAAATGCCGCAAGCATCAGACGTTCGTTGTTGCACTGCCAAAACAGACACTAACGGGACCGAGTTATCTTTTTCTAAGTAAAATAACGTTCCACTTGTAATACCAAACGGCGTTCACCTGGAGATAAAGACCTTCTAGGCTTGGTGAACATTTTCCATAACTTTGCTTTAAAACAGCTTTTAATTCACACACAATGAGAAACAAACTAAAAGCAAAAAGCATAACTACTTGTTTAAAATAGAACATACCATCCTGCACTTAAGCAAATTTTAATTATTTCTTGGAAAATAGTGATTATTATATAGTTTTAACTATAATGATCCCAAAATAACTAAATTCTAGGAAAAAGTACCTGAGAACATCTTTAACTTATCGACGCAAAATGGTTTTCATTTGATAAATAAAAAAAACTATGAGCGAAAAATAAACAAAATTAAAATATTTATCGCGGTACATAATTCTAAGATAATTTTGTTTTGGAATCGCTGATTTTGCACGGCTGACTACAGTGAACCAGTGGAATGTTCGGTACGATCAAGTATAGCGAAGGTATATATTGTTAACTTAACCGTCTTACTGTTTAACAACCTTTAATGAATTAATCCGATATCGGACTTCATAAAACGAACCGACTTTATAACAAAAACAACCATATTTAAATTAAACTAAATTAATATTTGATTGTCTTATGTTGTATGATGATATACAGTACCAAGCAAGTATTTCATTTATTTAATTCATTAATATTAATGTATCGCTGTAGAACCTCGAAAGGATATAGCCCCCAGAGCGTCCCCTTATCCAGAACTAAGCTTATTTAATAAAATCTAGAGAAGTCATCAAGCTTTATAACAACACATTCACCCGACGTTTCCGGAATGGCGGGCACAGAAAACTT
The DNA here is from genome assembly GCA_963991005.1 of Barypeithes pellucidus. Taxonomy (NCBI): domain Eukaryota; kingdom Metazoa; phylum Arthropoda; class Insecta; order Coleoptera; family Curculionidae; genus Barypeithes; species Barypeithes pellucidus. The sequence goes on from OZ022566.1 coordinate 17,237,504, forward strand.
AGTAATGAAATTCATAATTTTTCGCATTCTCTTATTCCCTCCTGGCTGGGCTTTTATTGTCAGAATTGTCAAGAGCTAGTTACATATAAGTTTAGAAAGCTTAATTAAGATAAAAGTATTCGTACGTAGGAAATGTGTGCTAGGTTTAATATAAAATTAAAATTTGGACAGAATTAACGGGATTACTTAACTAGATTGTAGTAATTCGTTCAGTCATGTCGGTCATTTTATGAACCAAAATTGATATGAACAGAACAAGCCTTCAAATAAATGTGTTTTAAATTTCAAATGTCCAATTTTTATAAAATTTGACGAGCAAATTTATTATTCACAGCCATAGCTACTAATGTCATTTGAGCGAATGACAAGTAGCTATTACTTTTTTTTATAAAATTGATCGATTTACATCTGGATACGCTTTAATGGACTTTTCAGAACGGTTAGCTGCACTTGCAGCCAATTAATATCAAAGCTATCGAGAACGTGATAATTATACTTGATACACAGCGGTGTTAATACTCAAACGAAGGCCAAAACAGTTTTTAATTGAATAACAAATTCATTTGTATCAAAATTGTTAAGCCGGCGACTGACTTGTAACATTTCGGTGTAATGTAAAGCCGGCGACTGACTTGTAACATTTCAGTGCACTGTAACATGTTACATCGCGAGCATTCGCGCAGTGAATACAGCGAGCCGTACCATTAGCGGATAGCGGCTCGCGCTCGCCGGTGCTCCATCGGGTTGTAAGTTTTTTCGCGAATCCCTTTGATGTGGTCGGCTCTAGTCAGTCGCTGGATTAATTTGTTCGTTGCGAGCGTATGGGAAAGTTGCGCTTTTTCTCATTTTATTATGTAAATAAAATTCATTTTCTGAGGTTTTGTATTTTTGTGTGAATCGGGACGCAGTGGGATCGTGAGCAAACCCTGTTTCTTTTTGAGAAGTATAGACAAAAAGCAAATCTTTGGGATCCTCGTCACTGTTACGACGAATGATGGATCACACGCGAACCGAGCATTTGACGCGAGCATTCGGGTGATGAAGAGAACGGATTGCTGTAATGTAACATTCGTAGCGATCCTCGTAACATGTTACATTACACCGAAATGTTACACGTCAGTCGCCGGCTTAACATGTTACGAGGCTCGCTACGAATGTTACATTACAGCAATCCGTTCTCTTCATCACCCGAATGCTCGCGTCAAATGCTCGGTTCGCGTGTGATCCATCATTCGTCGTAACAGTGACGAGGATCCCAAAGATTTGCTTTTTGTCTATACTTCTCAAAAAGAAACAGGGTTTGCTCACGATCCCACTGCGTCCCGATTCACACAAAAATACAAAACCTCAGAAAATGAATTTTATTTACATAATAAAATGAGAAAAAGCGCAACTTTCCCATACGCTCGCAACGAACAAATTAATCCAGCGACTGACTAGAGCCGACCACATCAAAGGGATTCGCGAAAAAACCTACAAACCAATGGAGCACCGGCGAGCGCGTGCCGCTCGCCGCGAATGGCACGGCTCGCTGTATTCACTGCGCGAATGCTCGCTGTGTAACATGTTACATTACACCGAAATGTTACAAGTCAGTCGTCGGCTTTAGATTAGAAGCTAGATTTTTTTAGAAAAAGAATGTATTATTATTAATATTGTTAGATATAAAGCATAATAACTAGTTTTTCTACGACTAATATTACACAAACATCTTCACCCTTTGCGACAAAATAAGTATTAAACAATAGTGAATGACTAAATTAATCGAAGAGTTCAAATATCAATTTATCATATATAAGATTTTGGGATAATCGACCACTGTCTGGGGTCGGAAAGTGAAAGAATGAGAATTTAATGCAAAAACGGCTCCTAAACCTTGTCCAATCCTTTATTTCGCTTTACTCCAGGTTCTGGCATATTAGAGGTGATTGATTTTCATCCCAGATCCCTTGGTGTTAATTTATTCCCAAATATTCCTGAATTTATTCTGCTATTTTGAAAACATGTCATTTGAGAGGACCTCTAATGCAACAATATTCCCATCTGCGTAGGCAGAATAATGGTTAGATAAAGTTTCGCAATGAAACCCGATAATCTTTTGTTCGGTTTTGTTTCATTTCTTCTGGAGCAGTGGCAGCTCGTCGGATGAAGCCGAGTCGATTACGGTGGCCATTTCGTAATTTTTACCGCAAGATATTCGATTTTCACGACATTATGCTACTCACTAATCGAATAATCCACTACAAAAGACCTTAAGTTTGATGTATGATACGTACTAATAACTCCTTAACACACAAATAGAATAAAAATAGAATTTTTAATTTAACCAGCATCTATGTGAAACTTTTCGGCCTCGTCCATAATACGACCTCTTAAAAACTGTTTATGGCAAGGGCCACAACGAGCCGCCGCTGAGGATGAAGCGTAGGTGCCGATAATGAATCTTAACAGGGGTGATATTCAAGTCAATAGAGACTTGGGTATTTTATTTTATGTTTGAATTACTAATAAAGGAAAATCGATCAAACCTAATGACATCCTGGTTACGTTATGATTATAATCACATTTGAGTTATTTTGCTTCTTCTTTTTAAATATTGCCTGGCTTAAGCAGGGCTTAAATACGATGTTAAATAAACTCTCAATGCGTATGAGGAACGGAAACAGAGCTACTGCAAACACAAAAGCACCTGAGTAAGACGTTGAGCAATAAATTATATACAGACAGACTCATTTCAATCATCAAATAAAAGTGTAAACATTTTGTTAACTAGAATGGCGAAACCCGTAGGTAAATTAAGATTAATAGCAACCATAATTTAGTAAGAACGTGTGCGTAGCTTTTCTAAGAGATTTACTTAATATTTCCTTATTAAATTCTGATTGTCACAGAATTTCACCCATTCTAAAATATACCGTCCGCGTTTCATAAATGTGTCAGCAGAGATATCAAAATTTTATGTAGATTTAGCTTCCCACCTTAAATCCCAAATCCTGAATAATTACCTCGCGTTAACACTTAGCCATAAATAATAAGATTTAGGAACTAACCTCTGTTATGTTAGAGGAAGAGCAACATCCAAGATGTTAAAACGGGAGAATTTTGCGGGTTTTGCCATTCCCACCAAATCCTTCAAATTATTTCTTAATAAATAATGTAAGTAATCTTAATTCTTAAGTACAAATTTTAAATTCAAATATTCTGTTAAACTTTAAGCTATCCATAGATCATTCTGGTTCTAAGGTCATCCAGTTCTAGCTCTAGCTTATGTTCTACTAATATTATACGAACTGCTTCAATATTTGCAACAAACAGTTATTTTTTCATCAAACTCAAAGTCTGTAATAAATTCGACACTTTTTCCTTGGAAAGTCCGAAACCCGTCAATCTTAATTTGTAAGTGAGCCCATTTTACGAATTTCACCCTTCATTTCGGGACAAAAATATAGAAATCCCATCCCCTGTTAAGTGATATGATTCTTAAAAAAAATTAAACAATGTGAAAAAGAAAGAAGTTATTAACACACAAGAAATACTGCAAATAACCGAAGAAATGCTGAAAAGTATTATGGAAGAATCGTACTGTATATTAGGGTTCTGCAAAGATAAAAATGACATAACATTTCCAACATATAAAAAGTAAAATTCGTAAAACTGCGTTAAAAAAATGGTAACTGGCAAATCAACGTTGACATATTTTCAGATTTACTCAGGAGAAAAGGGCGCTTTTGTAAAGAATTTATTCCAATTACAGTTTCTACTTGGTATTGTATTGTATTGATATTGTTCAATCATTCAAAAAAAAATTAAATGAAACATACCTGTGCTAAGTTCAAGGAAAATCAAAATCCAAGAAGTAAAAACCAGAAAGTTCGCCGATGGTTTTCCTTTAGCACCAATGCTCTGCATCTTGAAAATGTTGCTGATATTGCTTTAATCACTACACTTCACTTGAGGGGCTTAGCAACGCGGGTTGATGCATATTATCAAATATAACCGGGTTTTAGCACTTTTCATCACCAGAGTAGTTGTTATACAAGATATTAATTTTTAAATGCTGTGGTATCAAGGGCATTAAATATTTTTCCTTTCGATACCGCTAGCCAGAAAAAAATATAAAAAAAACGTTTTTTTTTTTGATAATTCAACAAAAGTATAATGGATATAATTGGGAAACTTGTTCTTCTACGGGCCTGTGCTTTGCCAAATTTGGAGAGATTGTCTGCCCTAGAACAAAAAAATATTTTAGTTATTAATTTATATGAAAAATATATTTTTAATATGAGTTAACTAATAACTGCGAAATAATAAACTATCTTTTGTTAAATATTCTATTCTCATAATGAATTTGGCAATTTTAAAAAAACTTTTCCCATTTGAGTCTGGCCTAATAATTCCTCAAGAAAAGGAGAATCACATAATTTCAATTAAAGATGTAATAATCCCTCGCCATTTTGTCAATAATATATTATCCAACTTTTACTGTCTTAACGAGATTTGTGCCTTAAGGAGGCCACACACCAGGGTAAAGATTGTTCCACGAAAAATGGATATAACTTAATGTGGAAAGGACCGGATTGTAATAATTATAATTAATTATAGGCACATCAGGTAGGTTAGGTTGCTTAATTTATATATAAATATCTTTTTGTGATAAAATTTGTTAGTCTTTATTTCTTGCTGGAAGAGTTTAGTTGTATTATCGATATTATTTTACCAAACGTATAAAAAAACAGTATGTGGCTTCCATGGAAAAACATTGATGGTGCTTCTTCTAGTGTTGCAGTGAAGAAAATGCATTTATCTCTCGATGCTAGGGAAATTGTAAAAAGAGTATATACTTCTTTACTCAACAGAGGACTTTATGCTAGTGCTGCTGCGACTGAAACGTCTGATTTGACTAAGATACCTCTGCCTACAGTGAAAAGAATCGCGTCAAATCCCATTAAATCTAGAAAGAAGCGTAAAGATGCCGGTTTCACCAAATGTTTTGACGAAAGCGACAAGGACTTGATAAGGCGAAAAATCTACACCATGTACGAAGAGCAACGCGTACCTACATTAAAAATGTTATTTCATTTGATTACATTAATATAATCATATCATTACTTGTTTTCCTTAGTCCGTCCCTTCATACTTCACTTGTTTATTGCCAAGCTCTTGTCGACACAATGGGACCGACCCAGGAAATCATTAAGTCGTATCCAAATTTCATGAAACGTACTGTACATGAGAACTATCTTTGGGGTAGACGTACAAAACATCATTTATTTCACTTTTTGATGGATTTTAATTTTGATAACGGAGAAATCGCATCACCTAGAGCGAACCGGCGGATACAAATATTTTTCTCGTAATTGTAAACTCATTTTATATAGGCATGGCATATTTGAGCCAAATCGGTTGAATAATTTAGGAACTATCCTGGGGAGAGACTTACAAAACATCTTATATTTCACTTCTTGATGGATTGTAATTTTGATGCGGAACAAATGACATCACCGCGAGCCAACCGGCGGGTACAAATGTTTTCCCACAATTCGGACCTCATTTTACATAGTACTGGCAAATTTGAGCCAAATCGGTAAAGTATTTTAGAAATTCTCCTATCCGTATTAGAATTAAAATACATCAAAAAGTGAATTAAATGATGTTTTGTTCGTCTCTCCCAAGGATAATTCCTAAAGTATTAAACCGATTTGGCTCAAATTTGCAATGCCGATGTAAGAGTGTCGAATTACGGGGAAAATATTTGTACCCGCCGATTCGCTCGCGGTGAAGCCATTTGTTCCGTATCAAATTTAAAATTCATCAAAAAGTGAATTAAAAGATACTTGGACGTCTCTCCCTAGGATAACTCCTAAAATACTTAACCAATTTGGCTCAAATTTGCCATGCCTATGTATAATGAGTGTACAATTACGGGATAAATATTTGTACCCGCCGATTCGGTCGCTGTGATGCCATTTGTTGCGTATCAAATTTAAAATATGTCAAAAAGTGAATTAAACGATGTTTTGTAAGTCTCTCAAAAGAATAATTAACATTATTTAACGTTTTTTAGGATTTTAATATTCAAACTCATTACACTTTTGGATTCTTAAATATGTGCTTAATATTATGTACCGTTTTCCACATTTCTTCCTCCTGAATAATCATGACAAGTTAAAAAAATAATGGTCTATATCAGCGTTCCTCAAACTGGGGTCCGGGGACCCCTTGGGGGTCCGCGAATCACTAAGTGGAAATAAAATGTCGCAAAAACAAAATATCGAAATCGACTGAATGCCGAACCAGATATATAACACTGCAGCTTTCTTCAAATCAAGCCCAATATAAAATAACCGTGTGGAAGAAGAAAGCAGTACTACCCATCTCATTAAGAACATTTTCTGCAGCCAGTGAGATATAAACCACAATCTATCTTTGGCAATGAAGCTTAGACTCTTACGTTGTTACGTTTTCTCTCAGTCCTGCTGTATGGAGTGGAAACCTAGACACTCACTAAGGAAACTGCGAGGAGACTTGAGGCGTTTGACCTCTGGATATACTGAAAATATCTTGGACACAAAGGATTACCAACACAGAAGTAATGCGACGAATGAATATAGAACCAGAACTATTAAATACCGTAAAATGCCGGAAACTTCGTATCTCGGACACATAATGAGGAATCCAGATAGATACGGGCTTTTACAACAAATCCTATAAGGCAAAATTAACAGCAGGAGAGCACCTGGCCGAAGGAAAATATCTTGGTTGGCAAAGCTTAGAACATGGTTTGACAAATCATCAGCAGGACTCTTCCGAATCCCCATCAACAAAGTAAGAATGGCCATGCTGATAGCCAACATCCGGAACGGATAGGCACTTGAAGAAGAAGAAGTGATGTATTATTCAGATTATTGTTTATTAATGCTTTTTGATTTATTAAAAATGATAAGATTCCAATAAAAATTATTTTTAAGGAAAGGTAATTAGTTAGGAATGACTTCCTCGCCTAGAATTAATTCTGTAGTAATGCAGGGAGCGGGTGGGGGGTCCACAAAAAAAATGTTTGAGAAACCCTGGTCTATATAATGATGAAGAAAGTTAAAGTTGTTATGACATTTATTATTTTTTAATATATGATCGATAAAAGATCGCCCATTGCTAGAAATGCCACGTAGGTGTTGACAACATCAAATTTTAATGTCAATTGACAACCAGATATAATAATTCTATAAAAAAAAACGTAGGTTTTAAAAATATTTTCCATTGTCAATTTAGTAGAACATTTAAATTTTTTACAACGATATAATTTATGTCTCTTTTCAAACCCATGTTTGACAAGGTGTAAATAAATAAATACAATTTCTTCTTTCCACCTCCCATAAATTGGGAAGCAGAGAAATGTTTTAGGGTCCCTAAAACGTCATATCAAATTGCCAAAAAATACCTCCGTCAAGTGATTTATATGAAAAAAGACCGTTACACATAGATCGACAGACACACGGATGAGTTTTTCAGTACAAAAAGTTAATTTTGATACGTACACCGAACTAAAAAATATATTTTAAAATCCAATATCTAACTTTAAATATTGATGTTATGCATCCAATTAAAATAAACGCGCATAAACAAATATATGTACATAGCGATGATGTATCGACTTGATCATGTTATAATTGGATATCTATAATTGCTTGGTTATAAAATTTTTATAGGAGTTAGTGGTAGCGACCAAACCTTATAGGGTTGATATAAAGCAATTTAAACTATATGTAAATGTATGTTTTACAAAAAAATTAAATATATTAGTAAGGATCACTTAAAAGTTACCGTTTTTGAAATCTTCTATTTCGAGACCCTTATAAACAAACAAGGTTTGAGATCCGTTAAAGTACATTGTTCGAAATCGGCCTGTTAAGAGTCCAGTTGCTGGGCCTTACATTTAAACTGTAACAATTCGACTCCAACAGTATATAATGTTTATTTAATAATATTTACCAAGAATCAAATTTTTAATGTCAAATTGACGTAGACGAAAAGTAAGGGTCCACGCCGCATGTGCGCATGCGCTGCCGACTTATTTTCATTTCATCATTTATTTTGAACATCCCCTTTTATAATACACAATATCTCGAATTTTAACTATGTAGATATAAAACAGCAATTCTAATTATTATATAAGAAACAATTTTTTCTTTGAAATTTAATTCTGGGGGGTATTTGAGATTGGAGTTAAATAAATACAATACGTTTAGGCATAGACCATAAATGATATTAAGAATTAGTAGAGTTATGTAGCTCTGCGTTTTAAGCATAATTGGCTAAGAAATTTAGCAAAATTTTTATTAAGGTTCCGGATCTTTCTACAACTACAAAGCGTTGTTTATCTCTTTTTAGCTTTATCACGATAATTTTTTTCCAAACTAATAAATACTTTTCAAAATCTAAATGCTAAAACATTGCCAATCTACCTGTATTTAGGTGGGTATAATCCGAGGATAATATTCTTATGCACAAAAGTTGTCACTAAAAAAGTTCCAAAATTCAAATCAAGTCACATGACAAGCGCGCGAAAGCGAATTGGCTCAGGAGCTGTTATGTCACAATCAGCATAGAGATTCGTACAAAACTGTGAAGTGAGGAAACAACTGGGCAAAATTTTCCGAATACGGCGCAGCCGCTTATTCATTGCGCATGCCTCGACAGTTTTCTCACCCTTTATTTTAATTCGATTGCTACAGAATGTTAAATAGCCACTAATAATGAGCTTATATCTATCAAGAACTTAATTTATTTTTAATTTTTAAATGTCGGTAGCTCCTGCGGTTTTACCGTCACAGACGCCCGACGATCATATAGTTTTCAGCAGCAGGAAGCCGGCTGTTGGGGCGCGCAACGCAACGCTGGAGAATTAAAAACGGATTTACCTGATAATTTCCTCGAATATTTGTCTTTAAATTTTATCGAAAGTACTTTGGTTGTGCTTAAGGTATCGTGTCGTTAAAAACAACATTTTAACACAGACGAAATGGCTAGAGATGCAATTCAAAATGTAGTAATAACATGAGTCATTTAAAAATAATGTAGTTTGCCTATACAATTCTTTTGATTGATTGATTGATTGATTGATTGATTGATTTGATTGATATTTCATTTGATTCTACAGAGTTCTCAAAAAGTTCAAGAATGTAAAAAGGGAGAACTACCCCTATTTTTAATTTTTGAGCAATTGGACCTTTTTACATTCTGAGAATTCTTTATTTTTTTTATGATCGAACACAAGTATTATAAGAAAAATTCTTTAGGTAACCCTGGGAGTGGTGCGTGTGCGAACAAAGCGATTCACGTTGGTTTTGAATCGTTGGAGTTTATATTCGTTGGGAAACACGACCTCGGGAAGATCGTTCCTTAAGGATGAAGTCATCCAGATGAAAGAATTCTTAAATAAGGAAGTTCTAGGAGGACTAAGGTTAACCACATATGGATGGGCGGCAGTGGTTCGTCGTGTATTTCTGCTATTCGCCGCTGTAAAGAGAGTCAAATCCCCATCTTCGATGTTCTTTGTCAGCTCGTGGTCTCCTATCAGACGAATGGCCCTCCTTTCAATGGAATCCAGTAGCCGAAGCGTATGTTTGGGTGCAGAGCTCCAGACATGAGAGCAGTACTCTAGTGATGGTCGAATCTGGGCTTTGTATAGTGTCAAAAGTTGTTGAGATGTGTACAACTTTTTGGTTCAGAAGAGTACACCAAGTTTCTGACGATTGCCACAACGTGGTTATGCCAAGACATATTTCCTCCCAGATTGACGCCCAACAAATTAATAGATGAAGCCAGTGGGATTGCGTGTCCTGCCATGACTATATCCGGTTGTGTAATGTTATATAATTGTTATTTTGGGTTGTAACTCTGTATAATATAATGCATTTTTCGTTCGCAAATCTTAATTCCTTACCAAACAGAGCTTTTTAGGATGAGTCACATTTTTCTCTTAAAACGCATAATAAAATAGTTTCCCATTTGTTTTCTTGGACACAACATAGTTTTAATTCATAAAAATTCGACTTGCACTTGACCGTGCTTCTTATGTAGTTCAACGCATTTACTATTTTAAATTTGGCGATTAAGTTAGCCCTGCACGAAATTTATAACGCTCATCGTGTCGATTTAAAACAACTATTAGTTTGGCTTAAAACATGTCGTCTTATCCAAAGACAAGATTTTTCTCTGGGTATTGTTTTATCCACGACCCGCATAGATTAAGGGGTAAAAGAGGGACATCTTCCTTATCAAATTTTATTAGGAGATTATGTCAGGGTTCGCATAATTACCTTCTTTGAACAAGTACCCATCTTTCCCCTAATTAAATTTAACACAGTAAGGGATTTTTAAAGCCATGTCGTTGTCGATTAAAGATGTCATCTATACGAGACGATAAAAATCGAAACCAAGTAATTCATATTTATGTTATAATTAATCTAGATATTTCGACATTTTTTCATTAAAACGGAAATTACGTCCTTAAGTCACATTTTTTACATTAATCTAGAAATGTCTTGATTTTAACATCGATATTGCACGTTTCTTAATATGTTTTTAGGAAAGAGGTAACTAAAAGTCTTATTATAATTAATTAATTTAGAAATTATAAATTTTGGGAAAGTAATAAAATTTTTATTCACATGCTCCCATAAATTGTACAACATGGATGATCAAGAAGCCTTCATATATGATTGGTCCCCATGGTAGTGTTATAAAAATATAGATTGCAGCGACCACAAAATACATAGTTTATTTAGTTACTCAACTAAAATATCTAATTTCTCCAAAATAACCCCATTTCATGCGGAGCCCGCTATAGTCGACCCAAGACATTTTAATGACAGTTTATATTAACATTTTCATCAAGTGCGCTTAAATTCAAGTTGCTTTGAAAAGCCATTTAACACAACTGAAATAAACTTATTCCAGGGGACTGGAAATTACAAGGACAAACCTAAAATATTTGAGGGTTGACCTAACAAAGCGAATGCAGTCTTACAATTAAGTACTTAAGACCTGGGCTCTATTTCTTGAGAGAAGTCTGCAAATTTGCCCTCGTCACTTCTTGGCATAGAATAATTTACGATTAGCTTATTTTAAAACTGTTGAAAAATTACGCCTTGGGCGTTTATGTTTTGATATTATCATCTCAATGCTGCCATACAAAGCTGGGAATTTGTTTACTGTATTTTCCTTCTTCTTGGCTCACATTCCTATCGATGTTCAGAAACGGCTGGGCACACAATTAGGATGACAAGGCCGGGATTTTCACCAAAAACATAATATTCCTTTTTTTTTGGTAAATTATAAGAACCTGCCAGAAATCCAGGAGATCATCCTAGAATTCCCGGCAAAAAAGAATGTTTTTCCCGGAAAACTCTGAAGCCAATTTGTCAACTCTACATACAATACGGAACCACATACAGGGTCCGCAAACGAAGCGTGGACGGAAGATTAAATCGTTATCGAAGAACTTATCAACAATACTAAAACAGCTTGAGATATTGGATTAAAAGCGGCATGTTTTAAAAATATTTTACAAAAAAGTGTGACAGCATAAAATTATATTTTTTTAAATGGGACACCCAGTATTTTATTGCATATTTAGGTTCGTATTACTATCGTTTATAAGTGCCTCAAATTTTATTTAATTTGGTTCTGTAGTTTCGGAGAAATAAATTAAAAACTAAAAAAAAAAGTTTTGCAGTCCTGAATAAAAAAATCAAAAAAAACAATCTAGAACCATTTTTCTAACCTTCGAGTGAAATTTATGACAAGAGGTCTAGAGATACTATGAATGTAATTGCGTTTATTTATTTTATACAGGGTGTTCATAATAAGCTTTCAAAAACCCCACATTTTAAAACAATTTTTCTCAAGTTTTTCAAATGGAACACCCTGTATATTATTTGGCTATTTGACGTAGAATTCATAGACAATTTTTTTTTGTAATACAAGCATATAAGTTATATCCAGCCGTTTTCGAAATAATTGTAAATATTATAAATTATGTTGTTTAAATAGAGTTTTTATTGGGAAATTTTCTTATAGGCGACTAGACTAATAATTGTAAACTAAAGTAAAAGTTCAAAATAGCTTCCTTTTACTCTTAGAGTTTATCGTATTTTAGTTATTTCGATATAAATTTTAAAAAGCATATATTTTTGCTACTTTTATTATTTAATTTTATTTTTTAATTCTTAATCGAGTTGCCATGATTTCTTTTTGTTTATATTGTCACTATGACAGTTAAATAAAATTATTTACATTTGTTCAGTCGTCGAAATTAAGTACTAACTTACACAAAATGTCGAATTTTAGAAATGGTAAATATGATTTTTATACTGGGTGAATGTGCGGGAAATTGCCTCCTCGCGAGCCGAGTGTATGCTGAAAGATATCCAGATATTGAGAGAAAGCCGAGACCAAAAAATTTCGAGAAGTTGTTGCAAAGATTTGTAGCAACAGGAAGCACTGCGTACACAAAAAGGATGATAATCAATAAACCCGTTATTAATGAAGAAAATGAATTAAGAGTTCTGTTGGCAGTAGAGGAAAATCATTAAATTAAGTAAAAGGAAGCTATTTTGAACATTAACTTTAGTTTACAATTATTAGTCTAGTCGCCTATAACAAAATTTCCCAATAAAAACTCTATTTAAACAACATAATTTATAATATTTACAATTATTTCGAAAACGGCTGGATATAACTTATATGCTTGTATTACAAAAAAAAATTGTCTATGAATTATACGTCAAATAGCCAAATAATATACAGGGTGTTCCATTTGAAAAACTTGAGAAAAATTATTTTAAAATGTGGGGTTTTTGAAAGCTTATTATGAACACCCTGTAAATAAATAAACGCAATTACTTTCATAGTATCTCTAGACCTCTTGTCATAAATTTCACTCAATGCCGAGGTTAGAAAAATTGTTCTGGATTGTTTTTTTTGATTTTTTTATTCAGGACTGCAAAACTTTTTTTTTTAGTTTTTATTTTATTTCTCCGAAACTACAGAACCAAATTAAATAAAATTTGAGGCACTTATAAACGATAGTAATACGAACCTAAATATGCAATAAAATACTGGGTGTCCCATTTAAAAAAATATAACTTTATGCTGTCACACTTTTTTGGGCCACCCTGTATAATGTAAAAATTTTTTAAAACATGCCGCTTTTAATCCAATATCTCAAGCTGTTTCAATATTGGTGATAAGTTCTTCGATAACGATTTAATCTTCCGTCCACGCTTCGTTTGCGGACCCTGTATATAAAAACAGTATATTGCTAATACCATCTGCAATTATGTCCTCGCTATGGGCATCGAAGGGGGAGTTGTGAGTTTGCGCAATTCGGAAATTTCCTAGTGAAAGTAAACATTCGACAGGACCGGATTTCAACTTTTTTAATGTAAATTTCACTGGTTAGTTAGGAGAAATATTGCAATCAAAATTTCGATTAGTTCGATTTAAGACAGCGTTCCATACATACGATTTCTGACGATATGATGATCAGACGGTGCCCTGATTGGTGTAAACTTTTGGTGCCAAATTCCGTCCGAATATTTGTAACAATCGACACGATGAGCTTTATTTTAACTTTCATCCGACGTCGTATGTTTCACTTTTTTCTAAACCAAAAATTAAGAATGAATAACTATATTGACTATTTTGGGAATTATTATCAGCTACTAATATACCGAATTAAAAATACATTAATTTTAAGATTAGATAGTGACCACATATAGTATATTATATTGTATACGAGTGACACTCTCTTCTTTTTTTAAAAGCTTTTTAGTGAAATTTGGTTCCGAAGATCGGATAATGTGATAAGCAAAATATTTTCGTATATGTACATTCCTGAAATACTTTATAGGTACCTGGTATTGATCCATGACTTTTGCATAAAAGTACCATGCATTTGTGTCATTTCATCTTAAACAAAACAACTAACCTACCAAGCAGCGAATCGAATCACCACAAATTAAAAACTCCGGTACAAAAATTGTTGTTAGGTAATGAAAGTTTATAAGCACTAATATACCGACAACAATGCGGATGAACCACTTATTATTCTGTAATTTGAAAAAGCATCCAGAACAAACAAATAATGTCGGGCCGACTCTGACGCGATCGATAAAATTTCCACCCTACTGCGCAAACTCAATAGGCCCGCGCCATCTCCCATAGCGGGGACACTTTTTGTATTTTGCAACATTTGTATTGGAAATATACTGTCTATACATATGTGTACGGAACACGCCTTACTGATACTGATTATTGTTACTAGACGGATTCTAGTTTCGGCTGTCTAGCTCAAAAGAGGTTCTACTCCATAGTAACTTCTTAAATCAGAAGAAGATATTATTTCTTCTCTTAAAAAATTTTTATCATTTATTTACCTTAATTGTGACGCACAGCAGAATTACGTTCTAATTTGTCACTTCGGATCAGATTTTAGGAAATGTGAGTCTTGAAGATATTAATTACAAAATTTCTTGGATGCAAATTCCGGCCATAATAACCAAAATGCATTTCAATAACATGATATCTCTGTGCAACATCCTTCGTAAGAACTTTGAAACTTTATACTTTACACGGACATTAAATTTCCGAAGATTTAAATGCCGAACTATTTATTGTTCATAACCACATCGATGATTTCATTGCACAATAAAGGGTAGACAGAAAAGATTATTCTACCAAGTAAAAGAACGTAAATTCTTATACAGTCACAAATTCTTAAGCGAAGAATAATATAATTATTAATAACTTATCACCGCCGTAGATAAGGGGGGAGGGAGGGACTGGGTTGGGTTGCACAATTTTTTAAAGAAACCAATATTTTTTTGCCAGTTCGGTAAACCAATAAATAAAATCAAAGACGTTCATATCGCATAAAATCCAAACTTTTTAGTAAAAATCTGTGAGTAAAATCTATTCTGAAAAGATTTGTTTGTTTATTCTATAAACTACAATACTTTACTCCAGATTGATTAAAGTTTAGTTAGGTTGCAGAATACCAATGAACCCATCTTTCAAGAAGGGATATGGGAGTAAAGGAGAAAAAACTAACTTTTAAAGCTCTTTTTGCGATTTTATAAAGTTGAGTCGACAAAATAAAGGGATAAATAAAAGGTAGTTCTTATTTCTTTTTGAAAGTAGGTGTATTATTTATAGAGCAACTTTTTTTTACCCTTGATTAATTTGGAAGTTTCTGTCAACAATAGGTAGTAATTACAGGGGGAACAGAAAAGTTTTATCCGTAAAAGTTAGTCAAAGAAAGCTTTTCTAGTACTTTTATATGTAATCTGTTGAGGTTAGTGTGACACTCGATTAAAAGACAAGGTTTTTCAAATTTCGATTTCTCATTCGTGTATTTGTTGTCGACTTTTCCTACGGACAGACGGACGGAAAAACGAATAACTCATCTTCGCCTATAAGACCCGTTTTTACGAAATCGTAAGAAATTAACAATCTGAATAGAATTTAACTATTTAAACCTGTCCGCAATATCCTGTTTTTACTATGATTCTTGCTGTAATAAAGGAAATCTATTTCCCAAACTTTGGCTTCTAACTTAATAGGTCAGCCGTTCATCTTGGCTAGGAAAATCCCTAAAATCATTCTAAGATGTCATTAATCTTGAACAATATGGTTTGCAGGCTAAACCTAATGTCAAAACTATTTTAATCTATAGTCTTACTGAGGCTGTACCGTTTTGCCAGGGTTAAGATTAACCAGCCATGAGCTGAGGTAAATGGCGTACAGAACTTTTTAAAATTATCGTTTGAAAATCTATTTTATGGAGATAGAAAATTAAATTGCTGAAATACCTGAAACGAAGTTTCTTTATGCATTAGGAATATTTTATACGTTAACTGTGAAACCGATAAACCGGTTTTACGGATATAATAGTTTTTATTTTTTAATGTGTAAAGCGTTTTTATCTAAGGCCCATTCTATACGAGCCACAAAAGCGCGACCGTTTGCCGGCGAGCGACACGCGTGTGTCACAGAACCACAGAGTGTTAATGGGGCATACTATACGGGCAACTTTGCGGTCGCGTGTGGACGCTTCGTTGGCGTGCAGGCGTGTTGAACGCAAGAGGTTGCGT